>OZ030026.1:39691420-40001420 GCA_964023405.1 Apodemus agrarius | reverse complement strand
ACTTGACACGGGCTGGAGTTATCACAGAGAAAGGAGCTTCCGTTGGGGAAGTGCCTCCATGAGATCCAACTGTGGGGTATTTTCTCAATTAGTGATCAAGGTGGGAGGGCCCCTTGTGGGTGGTACCATCCCTGGCTGGTAGTCTTGGGTCCTATAAGAGAGCAGGCTGAGCAAGCCAGGGGAAGCAAGCCAGTAAGAAACATCCCTCCATGGCCTCTGCATCAGCTCCTGCTTCCTGACCTGCTTGAGTTCCAGTCCGGACTTCCTTTGGTGATGAACAGCAGCATGGAAGTGTAAGCTCAATAAACCCTTTCCTCCCCAACTTGTTTCGTGGTCATGATGTTTGTGCAGGAATAGAAACCCTGAGTAAGACAGATGGTGTCTTAGCCTGCTGGAGACCAGCTTTCTATACTAACTCATGTTCTATAGTCCTCTAACTACATAAATGTGTGGCCTTAGAGTGTGCTTTATAGTTAGAGATTGAACGTCATAGTAAATTACAGCATGTGAAAATGTTGAAGCTTTGGGGTGGGATACTTACTACATTTTGGCTTGCTTTTCTTAGGTTTTGATGCTTTGATTAAAATCATCATACAATAAAATATATTACCTTTGAACACAAAGACCCCAGACCACCATGATCTTCCTAAAAAATTTCTTCCTGTCCCCCATGACTCAGTCTCCATGTGGATGTCCTTGATGGAAATCAACATGGCGCCAGTTTTCCAACTTTTACGTTTAACCCTTTCTAGAATGTCAAATGGAATTATATTAGGTGGACTTTTTTTTTGTAATGTTTATTTTATGTAACTATAAATAATTAGAAATAATTGGTGAATATGTGTAAGTATTTGGGCAGAAGTGTAGTGATGCCTGTAGTGAGCTTTGAAATCCACCAGAAAAGTCAGGAGGATTGACGGACAGAGAGACGACAGGTGGATAGATGTTTGGACAGACATGAGATTTATCCATGTTGTTGCATGTATGAACAGCCTGTTTCTTAATAACTATATTTCCCTGTGTTAGTATGCCTCATCTTTGTCTATGGTTTGTTTCCCAGGAGTGAAGATGGAACTTAAGGTCTTAGGTACCCAGAGAGAGCAATATACTACTGAGCTACATGCTCAGCCCATCATGGTTTCCCTCCAGCGTCCTACAGGTGGTCATACGTGCTATTTCGTCCTTATGCATACGACAACAAAGCCTCTACGGATGTCGCTGGACAGGTCTTCATTGTGGACCTATATTTCCATTTTCCTTGGATCATTTCTCTTGAATCGAAATCTCTGGATCATGGGAATTCAGCTTGTTAATTTCATTTTAGAAAGCAACCAAAACAAGTGCCAGAACCTGGCAGAAGACTATATGCCACGGCAGACCCTTGCCACCAACATGAAGCTAATCTGTATGGACTTGATCCCTTTAGTGGACAAACTCTTCATCTCTCACTTCTGCCTTAAACATAAACAGGAAAGAAATGACTTTTCCCTTGCCATCAATGACAGCCTTCCTATTGTACAATCGCTATTCATCTGCTCAAGGTGTCCCCTTGTTCTCCAGGATAAGGAGTTCTTTAAGTTTTCTAATTTTTCTTTTCTTTCCCTGATTTTTTCCCATGCTGTGTTTGGGAATCATACTTAGGTTAAACAAGGCATGTTACATATAAGGATTATTCTTTATGGTTAAAGAAGATGATAAAATGGAAACTGTGCTCCACCAGGGTTTGAGAACATACTTGTTAAGGGTTCAGCCTTCCTAAAAGAAGCTGTACACCAGCCCTGCATGGCAGACATGTCTGATGATGCCTCAGATAGACAAGAGATGAACAAGCTCTCTGCAATGCAGTGGAGAACACACAATATCGTAGGAAGGGTTTGAGGTTGGCACTTCTTGTGGTGGGGTACACAACTAGCAACAGCAACAGGGCTGTAGAAACCAGAGGTCAAGTACCTAGAAAGACAGAGCAGAAGCCTTCAGTGGATACGTGTCACTTGGGCTGTGATGGTCCACAGTGGCTTGTGAACGGTACAAGGTTCAAGTTTCCATACAGAGAGTCCAGTGCAAGAGAGGATATGGGAAGTTCACAGCTGCCAAGCCACAGAGCAGGCATGTTTTAGGCCCGGATATAGGATGTTATTATAGTCATACTTGCTGACCTCCAGGCCCAGAAAAAAAAAGTGTAATAAGCCTATTCATCCTGAAATGTCCCTCAAACGCCCTCTATCCAAGGAGGTCACCACCCACTGAGTCTAGAGAGAGATGTATAAAGAATATCACTGGTTACCAGAGACCATCTATACTGTAGGGTGTATTCAGTGGTTAAAGGCAGTAAGGAGACAACAGATAAAATGTCCCTTTATGCAACCTCCATTAAACCTCAAGAGAAATGGAGATTGAGTAGTCACAAGAGGGACAATGCTTTTATAATCTGGGTTGGCTATTAATGCTTTCCATTGTCCGAGTGACCAATCAGAGACTAGCAAACACACAGTATCATAGGAAGTGTTTGACATTGGCACTTGCTGTCTTGCCTCTGTGGACCTTTCTGCCACCATGGAAAGGAGCTTGGGTTGGCCTTCTTGAAGGATAAGAGAGGAACCCGGGTAATTAAATGATTTCAGAATTCCAAGCTGAGACCAGCATAGGCCCTTTAGATCCAGGAAAACTACCCAGCCTGAAAGGACTTTGCACATAACCCTCAGAATAGAGAGTATTTGCCACTCTGAAACATCCAAGCTTGGGTTTTGTTACAGAACTAATTAACTAACTAACTAATTAACTAACCACCTAAATACTAATACAAAACAATAAAACCACTATTAAGACATTTCCATATATACTGTTTATATTAATAGACTAATATATCAGGTTTCTATCATATCATTATACTAATATAAACAATTTAATTATCATAAAAAGAAAAGATTTGTTTATTCTAAGGAACAGGTGAATTTGTGCCATAAGAAATTTGTCCCATGAGGATAATTTGTCTATAGAATTGGTCCTGTTTTCCTGCCAATTGAGCTGCCAAGAAAAATAGGGTTTTCTGTGGCTCATCTTTGAAACTTCTTTTTTATACTTACAATTTTCTGTACATTTTAGCTTTCTATTTCTATGGTTACCTTATCCTGTTTAATAACTTATACAGAATCTGCCTGTTCTGGTTTATGTATCCACATAAGCTGTCTCTGATGACTTTTTTTGGAATGGGATTAGACACAAGCATATAAAAACGATATCGCTACTCACGGATATAATGCTCAAACCATAAAACCCACAGCATTTTCTTTGCATTATTACATTAGAGCTGTTTGCTTCCCTGTGTGAAGCTTGTTATTTGCAAAGGAGCAGAATAAAATGTGTGAGCTCTGGGTTAGATGATAATTATCTTGAGCTTAAAAAGCAA
Source organism: Apodemus agrarius (assembly GCA_964023405.1). Lineage (NCBI taxonomy): Eukaryota > Metazoa > Chordata > Mammalia > Rodentia > Muridae > Apodemus > Apodemus agrarius. The sequence continues at coordinate 39,998,014 of OZ030026.1, read as the reverse complement.
ATAAACTTTTTTTAAAAAAAAAATCAATTTTTAATAAAATTTCCATTTTTATAAAGTTAAGAAAGATACTGATTGTTTGCAAAATTAGATTAAATTAGAATATGGGTCTAAAAAAGTGTTTATTTCATCACGTCTTTAAACACAGAGCCAAGCAATTTTCTAGCTTTCAAGCCTTGTCCTGTTCCGCCCAGGGACATTACCTTGAGTTTCAAAGAACTTAGTCGCTGACATTTTGTTTTGTTTTAATTCACACCTAATTCTTAACCAGACGTGTGGCTAAGGCTAAACCATTTTCTCTGTTGATCCATTCTTCTTTTAACAAAAAAAAGTTCTTGAAAGAAATATGATAAAGTTAATAGACCAAAACAAGTTACAGAACTTGAAATAAAGAAAAGTAATCTTTTAAAGAAATGACGAATTTGCCCTTTTATGACAACAAATGTGGATCTACCTTTTGAGAGCATTCTAGAATCCCATATTTGGAGGGGTGAAGGCCAGCCAACTGTGAAATAGGTTGTCAAAAATATAAGCCTAAAATATGGTTCAACTACAAAAAATAAAAAATAAAAAATACCAATTTGGGTTGGAAAGTCTAGGGTGTTCATTTGTTTAGCAGAAAACCAGAGTAAGTTGAGTTGCCCTGCAAAAAAAAAAAAAGTTGGGATTCCTCAAGTTAAGATTTCTGCAGCAACAAATCCCACTGTAATTAGAATACTTCACAATATTAAACACATAAGCCAAGAGTAATTGGAAGGCAGAGCACATCCTCATAATTAGTCCATCACGTTTATTTACCTCATGTATAATACATGACAGCCCACATTGTAAGATAAATTAACAGCGAAATGTCAACGCTTCCCTCTCATTTAGGCCACCTGTCTAGGTGTTCAGATTGACACCCATTGGTGTGAAGTGAGTGAGTCCAGGGAAATCCAGCAGAGCAGAGCTCATCCCTAAGACCGGCTCTTCCTAGCTTCCTTCTCTCCTATCAGTCCTCACTAACTCCCAAAGTTTAAATTTTTTTATGATCTAGATGGTCACTTTCACACACATTTCAGGGCACAATAGGACATGGTCCTACAAGAACACAATTCTATATTCAGGCATCTCACAAATGCGGGAGAACCTATAGGGTCAATGCTGCCATTCTTGAGTACCACTCATGCATTTTCTAGGACTGAGAACTCTGGAGAATTCTGACCAAGCTCTCTTTCATTAAGGGAACTAGCATGTTCTCACCAAAGATCTATCTTGAGAGACTCTTGCTTATGCCCTCAAGAGCAGAAGGAAGATGGGTAATAACTCAAATTTAAGGAAACCCCAAAGATTAAGTCAAAATTTGGGGATCAGGACCTAGGCTCTCAAAAGCCAACCACTTTGACTATTGCTACTATTCCCCTTTACTCAACCAAGGATTTTACTGGGTAGACAGATTCTTACATTTCCAAAGCATATCATAGCCTCACTCTATTTGACCCTTGGAATATCGGCCCCTGCTCCTGCCAAGATCTCCTTCTCATGAGTTTAGCTCAAGTGATATGAAACTTGTTTCCTCCATATGATGGGAAGTCACCTGTTGGGTCTCAATGGCACAGCACACCCTTTGTGAACTTGCGGGATCCAAACTAATGGTATCAGACCAGCCCTGAATTTCAACTACAGTGCCGGGCCTTTTGTGGCTTGGGACAAATTACACAACCACTTCTTCCTCCTCCATAGAACAACAACAACAACAACAACAACAAAATCAGTTTGGACTATTTGTGACAAAATTTTCGTTGCTTCCTAGCCACTGTGATGTAAAACCTTAATTAGTTAATCTCTATAAAGTGTTTTCAAGATGAAAAGCGCCATATGAGGGCTACATGAAACCTATGAGCATGACTTAAGACAACTTCAACAGAAATATAAATGGCAGGGGACAGAGTGAACAGCCAGCTGGAAAAGCCAAAACAAACACATACAAGACCATTGAGGAGACTTCTAGGCTATATAGACTTCTTGGATCAAAAAGGAAACAAGCATACTAGTGTGGACACACCGATAGGAATGAAGGCAAAGGCTAGTAACACTCTCAAAGTGGGGCCAGGGCTACACTCAGTGTTGACGCCTCAACCCTGTAGTCCATCCAGGGCCAATGTTAACATAACCACAGGCCCAAAGACATGAAATGTAATAGGACTATTTGCCACACTGACGACTGGCTCTAGTAACTTGACATCATCAAATCTCACTTTCTAATTCTCCGTTTTTACCCACTCCAGCCATCTTTCTTCACCTGTAAAAATAACTCGTGAAAACATAGAATGAATGTTACTATCCCCATTTTATAGATAAGGCCATTGAGGATCAGAAGATTGGTTTGATCAAAATTATAGAGCTACTAACAAACCCAATGTTCTTTCTATAAGTTCATATTTAACAGACGGATTGGCAAGGCTTTTCAGAAAGACTTTCATTTATGTACACGTATGTATACGTTTGACCAAATAATTTTACTTTTAGACTCTTACCCCAAGTAATTCAGAATCTGTTGTACACACAACACCCCCCTACTCTGTGTGTGTATGTGTGTGTCACGTGCATGTGAGTGTACAAATGTTTTTGCAGGGACCAGGGATACTGTCACTCTTCTCTATCACCCTCACCTTGATAAGCAGCCTTGCACTGAACTCTAAGTTTGCTGCTTTACCAAAGAGGAGGATGCACTTGTCTCTGCCTTTCGATGTTGTGGTTACATGTACATCTGTGTCTGACCTTTTACATGCATTCTGAGACTAAGCTCAAGTCTTACGCGTGTGGAGCAAGCCTTCTTGCCTCCTCCCCACAAGTCCTATTTCTGCTGCCCCTCATGTGAGACTAGAAAAAAATTCAAAAGTTCAGCAGAAATACCTGAACAAATACTGATTTACTCCTAAGGTAAATATTTAAGAGATAGTCACTAACCTTAATGTCAAGAGAGATATCTTTATTGCCATGAGAGACTTTTATTGTGAATTGGTAAACCTATAATATCCTGCTAAAAATTAATTTACCCATGCTTTAAGAAACTGTTATCTAAAAAGCCGGGCGTGGTGGCGCATGCCTGTAATCCCTGCACTTGGGAGGCAGAGGCAGGTGGATTTCTGAGTTCAAGGCCAGCCTGGTCTACAGAGTGAGTTCCAGGACAGCCAGGACTACACAGAGAAACCCTGTCTCAAAAAAAAAAAAAAAAAAAAAAAAAAAAGAAACTGTTATCTAGGAAGACTAGGTATAAAGGTGGTCTCCAAGGGGTGGTTGAATGGTGGCAACTTTCATTGTCAACTGGTGATCTATAGTTTCAGGGTTTATTCCATTTATTTGCATATAAAAATTACCACCATAACTACCAAGTCATTTAGAAACATCGCAAGTTTAATCTTTGAATCCCAGTACTCAGGAGTCAGAGGCAGGCAGATCTCTGTGAGTCTGAGCCAGTCTGGTCTACAATTCAAGTTCCTGGACAATTATGTTACACAGAAAAGCCCAGTATGAAACAAATAAACAAATCTAATCCAACCCAACCCACACTCCCCGAACAAACAAGGAAGACAAACAACAACAACAAACACTTAAAAAAAATAACTTCATTTAGGGCTGAAGAGAGATCTCCATGGTTAAGAGCACTGGCTGGTTTTCCAGAGGACCTGGGTTCAATTCTCAGCACCCACATGGTATCTCACAAATGTCCATAATTCCAGTTTCAGGGGATCTGACACCCTCACACAGATGCAGGCAAAGGCACCAATGCACATAAAATATAAATAAGTAAATTAAAAACCAAAAACAACTTCTGTATTAGGGTCCTCTAGAGTCACAGCACGTAGGGAATGTCTCTATATATTAAGGGAACTTAATTGTACTGATTTACAGTCTGCGATCCAATAAACCAACAATGGGCAGCTGGGAACGGGAAGTCCAAGAATCTGGTAGTTGCTCACTCCCATGAGGCTAAGTGTTTCAGCTGGTCTGCGGGATAAGCTGGAGTCCTGAACAAGCAGGATCCAACAGAAGTGCTGGCAAGTAAGTGCAAGGGAAATGAAGAACAATCACTTCCTTTTCCCGTTGTTCTTACAGTAGACCTGCACCACACCTGGATTTGGAACCTGCTCTGTCTCAGGTTGGCCTTGAACTCAGAGTTCTGCTTGCCTCAATCTCCTGGCATTAGAGGTATGTACTACCTTGCCTGGACCTAAGCTTTTCATGACCACTATACATCAAAATATGCATCAGAAATGTGCCCTCCATTTCTGGATTGATGTTCATTCCAGATGTAGTCAAGTGGACAACTAGGACTAGTCATCATAACGTCATTTAATATAGCAACCCCTTACCCCCAGGAATGATTTAGGCTCTAGAGGAAGGCTGACTGTTCCCTCTTTTTCTGTTGCCTATGGGTAAGTATGCTGGAAAGGTGCTGGTTCCTGCTTGGGCTCATGTCATAATGGCTCTACATTCTCTTATGCCAGCTTTCCCATCTACACTACCAAGAAAATGCTGGCATGCTTGGAGAGACGCAGCAGGGGTTGGGGTGTCCCTCTGCCTCTGGCATCAAGGTGCATATTAAGATGAAGTTTCATTTAAAAAGAATGCAGGCAGGCCCGAAAGCACCGAGTTTTAATAGCAGCAAGAGAAACTAGCACTAGACATTAGAAAGTACTGCCAGATGGAAAAAAAGCAGGAGGAGGGAAATTTTGTAGAATATTCTCTGCAAGTTGGCAAGATGTGGAGTGAAAGATTCTGGGAGTCAGTAAGCAGAACTCCAAAATGGTGGCTTCAGACATACCCAGTTCCCCCAGCAGTGTAATTATACACAGTGATTGGCTTTTGTCGTTTCCAATTGAGATGATTCACCAACTGATTATGAGTTCATCAAAAAGACAAGTATTCAAGTGTTCCGATTCTGATCACACCATCCTTTAAAAGCCTGGCTTTCCCAGGCTGGTTACAGAAGGTGGAATTTGGAGAAGAATTTGATGAGCTGTTGCTGGCTAAAGACAAATGTGGCCATGAAGGAAGGGTGATATCTAAGAGCTAGAAACCTGAAAGAAAACAGGAATCTGGACTCTTACAGCCACAGCAACCTTATGACAGCAATCCAGATGTGTACAGATACGGATACTTACCCAAGAGTCTTTGTGTAAGAACCTTATCCAACCAGCACCTTGATTCTTTAATTTTTATTTCTTCATCGACAAGTTCTAATTGTAACCCAAGCTGGCTCCAAACTCACTAAGTGGCACTGCCTCAACTTTTCAAGTTCTGTAAATTACAGACACGCATCGCCATCTTGGTTGGTCTACGTATTTGTTTTATTTTACTACTTTATTTGGGATGGCTTGAAGTAGAATTTCTAACTCATTTATCTCCCTGTCTCAGCCTCTGCAAGGCTGGCATTACAAATGTGTGGCCCATGCCTGACTGAACACACTTTGATTTTAATTTTAAGAAATCCTAAGCAAAGACTCCAACTGAGCCTTCCATGACGCCTGAACCCCAGAACCCCAAATTTATATACAGACATTGCCCCAAGCTATTACATAACACAGTTAGGAGGTGGCATAGCAAGTATCCTGTCCATTTCTATTATTTGATCAATAAGAAACCTAAGACCTGGGTAAATTGAGGGATTTGAGGGGAAACTGAGGCAAGGCTGGGACTAAGGTGTGAGTTGGCAGCGTGCAGAGCCCAGGGCTTTGTTTCTATCATCTTTCCTTGCTCACAACCATCACCCCAGGATAACTTCTACCTGGCATGTTTTATGGGCTAAGAGGAAAGAGAGCATTGTCATTTGAGGTCCCTGCCAGCACCACAATTCTGATGTATTTCTTGATTCCTCCAAAATGAACTAAAATTGACATCGAATGCACAGACACTTCTCCAATTTAAAAACAATCAATAATATTTATAACGTTCACCCAAGATTTAATATGCTGACAATGCTGTGCGACCCACTTCATTCTCCAATAAGTGACAATTTCAGTCTTCAATTCACTGACATTCAGCAAAATTTACTGCATTCAAATTCCCTACGAGGCTACATGTGGAGAGATTCTTCAGGGCTAGAATTCTATAATTTCCCTTAACTGAGGCAACTTAAATTGTTTGGAAAAAAAGTTCATTCACACACACACACACACACACACACACACACAAAGGTTGAGAAACTTTTTTGTTCAAAAACTATCTTCAAAAGAAACCCGAGTTTTCACCTTGTCGCTGTGGCAGAACGTCATCACACTGTCACGCTTACTCAATTCTGGTGACTTATTCTGAAGGCAATGCCATCGGTTGTGTTACTAGCAATTGTCAAGACGAAGACCGATGCTCGCTCGTTCCTCTCCTGGGATTAATTAAGTAAGCATTGTTAATAAATGCAACAGCGCGTGATGTGATGGATAACTAAGAGTTACTCAAAACAATGAGTTGCCAGAGGCTGGGAAGGTGGCTCAATGGGTAAGAACATGTGATAAACATGAATGAAAATCATCTGTAAACCTTGGCATGGTGGTACATTCCCGGAACTCCAGCATTGAGGGGTGGAGACAAGCGGATCTCACAGACTCAATTGGCCAGCAAGCCTCGCTGCAACTATCAGCTTCCGGTTCCGTGAGAAATCCTGCTTCAAGGGAATACAGTAAAGGAAGATAGCTGGCATCTACCTGTGGCCACTAAGCACAGCCTCGCCCCTCCTAAAGTTTGCTTTTATTATTATTATTATTATTATTATTATTATTATTATCATCATCATCATCATCATCATCATCATCATTATTAATGAGTTTAATTGACAACTAAACACAATTAAGTTCATAGGTACTTAAAGACTTTCAAATCAAGTGGTGTCTGAAAAGGCCACATTTGAAGACAGCTTTTAGGATTCCAGAACCATCACACTAAGACCTGCTTGCCCCTCTCTGCTTGCGCCTTTCCTCCTGTTACAGTCCCTAACGGTGCATGGCCTACCCCAAGGGAAGCAGATCGTAATGCTGAGCGGTTTGGGACACCCCTCCCCCTTAACTTGCCCAGTTCCTCCAACTATGGAGGTGCTCAAGAGAAACGGAGGCCGTTAAATACATCTACAGGGTGCGATTAGTTCTTCTTTGATTCCCTGATAACCGCTTTCCTCAGACTGTTGCACTCACTCGACTGCACAGTGATTTTTCTGCATTTTGTAAATGTGGGGCTTTCAAGCTCTTGGGTCTTTTGGCAGGGTTTATCTGAAAGCAGTGCTACCTAATACAACGTCCCCATGGGAACATTCTCCATGTTCTCTATTGGATAGCCCCTGATCGCATGTGACCGTGAGCGCTTTGGGATGTGACCAGAATAACAAATCTTACCTAACATATTTCAGCACAAAGTATGACTAGTGGCAATTGTTGTCCCTAAGAAATAGGCTAGAATCCTTATGAGCTATTTAAGAGCCAAGCCAGGTGCAATCTGGAGGGAGTTTGCAAATTGGGTGTGGGTTTCTTCTGAAATGCTCATTTACTCTGCTGGTCTTGCTCTAGCCTATACCATCTGGCTATCTGCTAAAGAAATGTGTGAACTATAACCATATCCCTAATTGTGTCTTACACAATACCTGGTCCAGCACAAGTACTCTATAAATAGGAGTTGCTGTTGCTGCAGTTGCATTACATGGAATGTCCTAAAAATAAAAGAAGATGTGCCTGAATACAATGCTTCATCCATTTAAGAAGCAACACAATTCAAATTAAATACGTTAACCTAATGCGTTTTATCTGTGATTGGCATGTACCTCAACTCCATAGTGTCTCGTAGTTCACATTATAATCTGATAATCAAAGCACAGGTCAAGTGATGGTATTAAATGTCCTGTCACAGAGGTAGGATATGTTACGTATGCTGTGTCATACAAAAGATGCCTTCTGCTCTCCTGCCAAGATTTGTATGTAGCATTCTGTCTTTTCTCCTGAGTTTCACTGAGTAAAAAGTGCAACTGTGGGTAAAACTTAGAACCAGATAAATGTCCTTAGACTTTGAGTGTGTGTGTGTGTGTGTGTGTGTGTGTGTGTGTGTAGATACAAGTGAGGGGTCACCTGGAGATGAGAGGTCAACTTTGAATGTCATTCTTGTTTCTTGGGTGTTGTCTACCTTTATTTTGAGAACTCACCAATTAGGCTAGGTTGGCTGGCTGTGTAGCCCCAGAAATCTGACTATGTCTGCCTCATCCATACTGGGATTACTCATGCACACTACCACACACAATGTTTTATGTGGTTTCTGGGGATTGAATATAGATCCATGTTTGCTTGGCAAGCACTTTACTGACTAACACATTCCCTTAGCACCCACCCCTGCCTCATACATTCTGAACCAATTTGCTTCCAGATACGAACTGCTGATAGCGGTGAAAGAGAATAAATTTCTTTGGTAAAAGGGAGCAGGTTGGAAGCCAATCAGAGAATACACCTTTGCTTGGCCTGGAAATCCAGGGTTGCAAGAAACATTAACATTCCACAAACAAAGATGCCTGTCAACCCCCAAGGCTTCTTTGCCAGAAGACACATCACTGCATCACTGGAAAGTCTGACTCCTGACACCATTTCCCTCTCCAGTGATGTTGAGATAAACAGTCACCATCAGTGACGCAGAGTACTTACTGTGGAGATATTTCCTTATTTTATCTGAACCTTTCATACCTGTAAAACTCTAAGGTATTTGCAATCAAGTGTAATTCAACCAAGTTGGTAAAGTACTATCTTAGAGCTAAAAACTTAATAACAGCTTGGTTCAGAGGCTGGCTGTCATCAGCAAGCAGAGAGCTGTGGTACACAAAAACACCAGTTTGTGTGATAAAGCCTTGACAGTCTTGCCTACACACAAACCAAGGAAAATAACAAGCCCGTGACAGCTACAACAGCAGCAATTTCCAGCTTCTCGCTGATGAAATGCACTTTGCAGTCATAACTCTTGCATAAATCTGTGTCACGACTCTTCTTGTTCTAATTCCGAGAACCAATGGATCATTGTGTAGACCCTCTACCTGAAAACGAGCCCAATAATGCAGGATGTGCGTTGTCATTGAGCTAGCGCTGACATTAGGGGCTTGGTTGCTGGGGTTATTAACAGATATTTTTTCACCTAGAAGCACAGACTAAAATCAATCATTCTGATAACTAGGCATGGCATGAGCTGTCTGCACTTTCATTTCGATTTGATTAATCACACAGACAGAGACCTTTACCTTAAAGGAGCAACTGTTCACATTTAATCACAACTAAACATTCATGCATAACATTAGGCATTACTAAATTTGGCTACGATGTATGCCTTCTATTTTAGCAAATATATTTAGGGTAATATGGCTCTCTGCATCTAAATACGTGGCTTCATTCAGTTTATACATATTAACATGGAAGCTAAGTAAAATGATTCAAGCTTATACCATTTATCATCTATTTATCTCTTGTGAAGTTGCCATTAGATCCGCATATTTTATTGCACAGTTTATCCTGATAATGGAAGCACATTTGTATTATTAGCAGTATGTGTTTTCTATAAAGTAGGGCATACTAGATATCAGATTTCATCATGTTGTACAGTTACTTCTTTGCCCAAGATTACCTGTCAGTCTCAACTGGTTTCCCTGAGACTAGCAAAGACTATCATTGGTGCAGGATTTATTTTAATTGAAATGAACTTGGAAGCGAGTGACTATATCTTAAATGGTCCTCCCAACAATGATCCCAATAAAAGTAGCATTGCAGAGGGCTTTACCGCCATCACTACCACAAGAAGCAGATTCAAAAGAGAGTAGCCTTTATTAGAAGACAGTCTACAAGATGGGAAGATAGAACTCTGAATTCTTCAGGAAGGCTTTTGGTATCAGGACCTCAGAAATCTGTGACATCACATCTAGGCAACAGTGTGACCTACACAACTGTTGCCAAGGCAACAGTCACCATATTCCCAGAATCCACTTGGCTCATCTCCCACCTTTAACTGTGGCTACGTCACTATCCATATATAAAAGAAAGGCCCCTCTGATCTTTCTCTCTCTCTTCCCCCATCTCTTTTCACCACCACCTTGCCCTTCTCTCCATAAACCTCACGTGGAACTGTTTGGCCTGGTATGGTCTTTCTGTAGCCAAATGATTATAACAACAAAGGCAGAAGGAAGAATCCTGTGACAAGCTATAGACCTTGGAGAGGACTTTGATGAATGGTTGGGGCAAGGGATATTCAGAATGAGGGAAATGTAGAAAGGTCATTTAATGTCTAAACCAAGCATGCAAATCCACCTCCAAGGCCAGCTAGCACATCTGCTGAGGTATATACAAGGCTTAGAACTGAACAGAGAGGGGATAATACTAATCAAAAAAAGTTGTTCTCCATTTGTTTGATCCAAGGAAGATGGAATTATTGAGATCCACCTCTGATCACCCAAGTTGTTGAGGATGGAAATGGTCTAAAATCTGACTCCCCAGGAATGTGCCGATAGGCTGGCTTAAAAGTTGTATGTGGAAATGTTTTCCTCACATCTTTCGAAAACTCAGCTTCTTTGTCTTGACTGCTTTTCAGTATGGGTTTGTGTTTTCATGTGTGTACAGATATCCCTGTCTCATCTATATCTAAGTCTGCATGGGGAGCTCCAAAGTCAATCTCAACCTCACACTGCCTTTTCCTAAGAGCTGTTGACATTTCTTAAGACACAGTCGTCCACTTTTGTATGGAGCCCACCAATTCGGTCAGGCTGAATGACACAGGGACCCCAGAGATTAGCTCATTCCCATGACATGGATTACAAAAGCATGCTAATACAACAGGCTTTTGTGCATGTGCTCTAGGGACTGAACTAGGGTCTTTATGCCTGTGCAATTAACAACTTAGTGACTGAAGCATCATTCTGGAGCACTTGCCATCTTTAACCTTGATTTCAATGGCTTTTCATGTCCCAGACTTTGTTGGTCTTTGGGTAGGTGATTGACCTCTATATTTGAGTCCACTCAAGTCACCAGGGTCTGGTCTCACCCTATGTTACCAGTCTTTCAGTTTCATTTCTTCTGACCCACGTTGTAGCCCAGCTTCTGCATTGGGTTCCAGCCTATTCCTAGGTTGAACCTTGCCCGTTTTACACTTTTACATCCTAATGTATAGGTGGAACAATTTAGTTGCTATCTGATGGAAGAGACCAATGCTAACAGAACACATAATACACAGACATACATAAAATGAAGGGTAATTTCTATAAATGATTTGAAGGGAAATGGAATGGAGTGAAACCTTTCAGAGGTAGTCAGGAGAGACATCTCTAAAGTAATAATTAAAATTAGAATTCCTCTAAAATAAGTAAAGTTGCTCCTCTTACAGAGGCGAAAGTGCTGGCCACATGAACATCGTAGGTAGCACATTGCATCATGGACCAGGAGAAGCAGAGCAGAGGAAAAACTAAGGAAGGTATCTCAAGAGCAAGGCAGAGGTAGAAGGGTAGAGGCATAATGGGGAGAAGCAGGCACAGACCAGATCCTTCGGAGAATTATAAATTACCATTAAAGAATTGAGATTCCATTCCAAGTTTCTTACATGGCATATTGTCATCAGGCTGGAAGACACCTTTGGGACTCATCCCATCTGTCAGGTAGCAGGTAATTCTTTTTGCTTTTTATCCCTGCACCAACTTTTGCAAGTAAACTTGACTAATGTTTGTTTATAATCAGCGAGTAAGCTGCTACTTTAATACTGCTACGGTGGAAGAGGCCCCTTCAAGGCATGTTAAATTAACTGATGTGAATAAAAACAATGAATAAAAATACCTCTCTCCTTTAATGAGAACAGCAACTTCTGTTTCCCTGGGCTTTTTCAGTCCCATAAGACCTTTTAAACTGGAGCGAGCGTGTTCTGGTTCAAATGCTAAAAACATAATCTTGTCTCTCTCTCTCTTGTTGGGTTATGTTTCAAGAACCCATTTTAGATCAATCTTTTTGAACACAAAAGCTCCTTGGCTAAAACATTCCCAGCTCCACTTCCAGACTGCCTATTTCCCCCTAAGGCTGTTGAACAGAACCAAGAGGACCTCTATTCCTGATGATATTCTTCACTTAGACCCTCCTAGCTCAGGGATAGTGGGTAAAAGCTTTTAAAGTCCATTGTACCGGGTATTAAGGTAAAAGTTCATTCACTTCCCCAGCTTGCCACTCGACTGTAGACTATAAAATGCCTATGAACCATGTACAGGATCTGTTCATGTGTTCTGTGTAAACCATCTCTTGGGTATTAGAGTCTGTATGTGCTGTTCACTCTATAAAGACAAAGATGTAAACTTGTGTGGTGTGATGAAGGTGAGATTTCATTCCAATCCCGTGACTAACTTATTTGGTACCTAAGTAAAACCCGTTTCCCCAGCAAACATTACTTTTAGTTGACAGATGACCTCCAGGGTTCCTTCCAATTCTCTTTACTCTGTGAACCCCTGTCATACTGTAATCCTGGGCTCAGTGCAATGCAGATTTTAGGCATGGCACACTAAGATGCTGTTACAAAGAGGCCTAATAGTTCAAAGGCTTATAACAAACAGAGATATGCTCTTTCTAATCACTCAGTGGCCCAGGACATGCATTCTAGATAGGTCAACAACTCTACTCCCCAGTTCAAGTCAGGAGAAGAGTTTGATAATCCAACCTCTAAGGTTATTCTCCTAAAACCCTCTCAGCCCATGGAAAAAATGGATGAGCTAGGGAGTTGGAGAAGGCTCAGTGGGTAAAAGTGCTTGGTAAGCAAGCATAAAGACCTGAGTTCAAATCCTAGCAACTCAGATAGGAAGCCAGGAATTATTGTCCATGTCTGTAATCACAGCACTTGGGCACAGAGACAGGCATATCCCAGGAGCTCACTGGTCAGTCAGCCTAGCCAGAACAGCAAGCTCCTCGTTCTGTAAGAAGCCCAGTTTCAGGGGAACAGGGTGGAAAGCAATGTAGGAGGAAGCAGTGTCCTTCCTCTAGGCTCTACACACAGACACTTGTACTAGCACACTCTTATGCACATACACCCATGCACAAATGCACATGCACACTGTCACACATGTAACACACATGGAAGAACAAAGAAACCAAAAATATAGAAAGAGAGAAATAGGAAAAATAAAGAAAAAGGACAAGCTGAAGTCTAGCACCCAAGAGTCCCACATGGTCATACTTAGGTATAAAAAAGGCTGCACAATGTGGCTTCAGACTGGATCCAGGCACAGTTCTATTACTGCGGAAGAAAAAGAGAAAGGATTCATCTAGAAAAGAGCGGCCTCTGCTGTATATGTGATGTTTCAAAGACTATAAGGCTTTTCAAATATGGCAAGACCATTTTAAAGATTTCCTATTCTATAGAAAGCAAAGACTGTTTCAAAGAGCTTGAGGAAAACAGAGAAGGCAGAGAGGCTTACAGTTGGTAACTGTTCTGAGCATCATCAGTTTTAGGATTGGTGGCCAGTTTATTCTCATTTATAAATAGTAAACAGAAATATGTGCATATAGGGTAGTCATTAGCACACATCTGCATAGAATGACATTTGACGAACAAAGATTGATTATTCTAAAAAGCAACAAGGGGAGCTACAACATGCTACTAGCCTCGATTTAGACTACACTTATTGTATTAAGATGACTCTGCATGAGAATTTAAAAATAAAAATTGAGGAAAAAACAAATCATCAAACAATGTCTAACTAAACAAAACAAAAACAAAAAATAAACGTGGTTAGCTGATGAACTGCTTGTATTAAGACATTTATTTATTTATTTATTTATTTATTTATTTATGTCAACCCCAGAGGATTTGTAAAGCACATGTCACGGTTAGGGAGGGTGTTTGTGTGCAAGAAATCTTCTGATTGGAAGTAAAAATTAATCAGATATAGAGGCTAGAATCTGAGAATTCTCAAAATGAAGGCATACAGGGCAGTCCCACACTCCCAGAGAATTGGTTCTGTACTGGCTGGGTAGATTTGCAGATTGCTCGAAAGAACAATATATTCCTCTCTGTCCTCAGCCATCGTGTATGCTCACAAATCATTTGCTTCTTCAACTATTTTATGCTCACTTATGAAAATCCATCCATAAACCGCCAATGAACCAACCTTTTGCAGAGTCATCAAGCAATGTCTAAACACAATTTTGAAAAATCTGCCCCGATTTCTTCCTTCGTTTAAGTAACATCTCTATGGAAGCAAAAGATCCCCAAAGGATGTGCATTTATTCCCAGTCCTAACCTTCAGCAAAGACCATCTAACTTTAATGTCATTTCCTTACCAGCCCCCTCCCTGTGCACAGCAATTTGTTTTTGTAAAAGTAAAGATTCTCTTTTGCACAAATATGCTCAAAAGAGGTCGTTTTGATAAGGGACCATGTTTTATGGGTTGCCAGATGTATGGAAGGGACATTACATTATGACAAGTCTCCACACCTGGCCATTGTTCACAAAGCCTAAATCTCAGGAAGGAGACATTGATAAAGCCCCCAAGTCAATGATAATATGCCAGAGGGGACAACGTAATCTATGATTTTACAAGTTAATACAGGTCTAACTGTGCCCTTTCTAAAAACAATAGAAAAGCTTATCAACAGACATGATTCTTCACAGAGAATTTTCAGATTTATTGTCGCCCTATATCCTGTCATAACAAAGTTCTCTGCTAAAGTCCCTTGGACCTTCCCTCCTAATTCATTTTTATTCCAGACACTCAGAGGCATTACAGAAACAGTGCTTGGTACATTTTGTCATCATTTAAGGGAAACTGGAGCTTTTTTTTCCCAAATCACGCCACTGCGGCCTTTAAAGAAAATCCAACTATTACCAACTTCCTTGAGCAATTTTGAGTACCATTTTGCTTTTATGCCTAAGCCTGTCACCAGCTGGATATATTTATCGAGAACTTTTGTGTTTACAATGTTCAATTTGATAGAGAAAGGAGGAGAAACTGGACACAAATGAAGGTTGTTTACCGTTTAAAGAAAAGCACCTGATCTACCTCAAAACTATTCATGTTGCATGAGTACAGTCCATCTTGATGCTAATTATTGCGATCTTTTTTTTTTGTAGGTAGAAGCTCAAGGATGACCCGTACTGTCACATTTACCACCGAGTGAAATATAAGCAAATGCTGGCCACACTTGCATTCCCCCACCAAACTGAACAGAAATGTTAAAACTCAGTCTTCCCTTGGCTACAGCCTATTTATGCATGGCAATGTTGTGCAAATGCAAAAAGGAAGGCACTGGTTTTTCTCGTGATTCCTATGTGCATGACCTCTTCAGATCGTCAGTAACCAGCTATGCAGAACAAGCATTGGAAACGTCACTTAAGGGACTCAAGGCAGAATGGTGTTGAGGTAAAGTATTTAGCAGGATGCCTCTGCAGACACTCAGACCCCTCAGTCTCCAAACACACTGTTGCTCATTGCCATCTAGATGAGCAAAAAAGAATATCCTACATTTATCATTGTTTCTGCAGAAATTGGGGTCTCTGTTTGTGGTCTTTATTCTCATTAATAAAATAAATTTTAAAAGCAGTAAGAAAAAAGTTCAAGGACAATTTTATTAGAATCAGAGAGAAACGGCTGTATGGGCAAGTAGAGAAAGCTGGTTTTGGCACAGGGAGGGAGCATCAGGAAAGGGTTGTGACTTCTGAATTAGTCACAGAGAGCAGAGAACAATGAGGGAGTCCAGAGGTCAGGTCAGCAAGCATAGGACCACTGAGCCACGGGTATAAGTTCAGAGAGCATCTAACACCAAGGTCTTGTATTCCACGGCAAAGTACTACAAGAGGCACACACTTTCTGAGCTCTAGTTTCTAATAAAAAGAACTAGAGGTAGCTTTTTAAGGAGGGAAAACCACTCCCCCAAAATGGAAGCAGGCTTAACAAGCTGAGGAAAGGGCCCCCAAAAGCATCCAGCCATGAGGTATAGGGCTCCTTATAGCCCTTGTCTTTTTTGTTTGCATTTGTTACCCAGACACACAGACATGTACACACAGAGACATGCACACATACACAAATATGCACACACACATATGTGTGCAAACACAAACGCAAAGGCACACAAAGGTACATGCACACGGTTCAGTTTGTCCGCATCATGCCACACCCCAGCACCCTCTGTTTCTCATAACTTCCAGCTCCTTCATCTCCTTCTTCTCCTAATGCCGTAACGGAGCTGTGTACAAAGCCTCATTGCCCATGCCAGGACCAGCGAAAGTTCCAGGTGACTCTCACAGAGTAATCAGTCAAGACATCAGCAGGTGCTCACTCATTTCGAGAGCACTTGTTTGATAAAGAGAAGTCTTCAAAATGCTTGAAGGCCAAGAGGTTAATTTTTCTCATGGGCAATCAAGGTAGCTATGTAAGACATGTATCTTTAGTGGGCATTTGTCAGATCTACCCTTCTAGTCTTGGATGCCACGCACTGAGTTAAAAAAAAATCTGTTCTGGTCAACGCTGAGTTAGTTTTTTTGGTTTCTTTGAACAACCCCCTCCATATCCAAAGCATTTATATAACATATTATTCTTTTATTAGAAATTAGAGCTCAGAAAGTTGTCAATGCCAATGAAAAGGTCAATATCCATGCATTTATTCACTATGTTATAGATAGATAGATAGATAGATAGATAGATAGATAGATAGATAGGCAGGCAGA
Organism: Apodemus agrarius; assembly: GCA_964023405.1. NCBI lineage: Eukaryota > Metazoa > Chordata > Mammalia > Rodentia > Muridae > Apodemus > Apodemus agrarius. The sequence goes on along the minus strand of OZ030026.1, from coordinate 39,981,346 downwards.
TAAACAGACAGAGAGACATCTAATTTTAGGATTTGGGCATTCTTTATACATTGGACATCTCATTTCCTGCCACATTCTGACTCATCTGAGACATAAAACAAAGGAAGAGAAAAACAAAATTAAATTTTCAATTTTTTTTTTTTGGTTTAAATTATTACAAGAATCCAGATAGGATGGTGCATATCTCTAATATAATCACGAAGGAGACTGAGTCAGGATGTAGCACATTCAAGGTCAATCTATGCTTTATAGCAAGGCTCTGCTGCAAAAAATAAATCAGTAAATATGCAGTGCTAGTATATAACATTAATTCTTATGTTTAAGAAAAAAAATAATTTTCTCAAGCTGAGCGCCAATCTTAAGGAGAGTTACCACACCATCTTTCTGGTTGCAAATTACCACAGCCCTGTCCTGAGAGTTGCAAAAACTGAGCAGATACAACAATACAGAGCACAAACCCCAAAAGCAAATTCTAAACCAAAACCAACAAGAAGAGAGTTGGCACATACCCAGTTTCTTTTCTCCTATCATTTGATCTGCGGACACTGGTGTTTTCCCTCAGTCTTCTCATCTTTGCAACGGAGTGGATTCCTGCTTCAAAGTCTACTTCCTGGGTCTAGGAGTAGACTATCCATATACCATTTGAGATATAGCTTGTAAACATGTACTTTTTCTCAACCCAACACCTCTCAGTGGAGACTCACCCCTCAAGTCTTCCCCAAGATGCAGAAATGATACAATGATGACTTTGATAGGTTTACTCCCACATGGAGGGAGCTATCAGATTTGAGAATAAATTTCCCTCCACTGAAACTGTGTTGACAATAGTCTAGAGAGTGCACCATCTAGAAAGAGGCCTAAACTATTAGAAAAAAAGTTCTATAATATTAGTATAAGTCACTATGGAAACACAAGTGAAGATGTAATCAATTCTATTGAATTTCAATATGCTATAAACTCTAGGGAGTTTTTAAAGCATTAAACACATAAACAATAATATATTTATATATTATTCTATATATACACGCATATATATGCCTTAGAATAACTCTATTTTGTACTACGTTTTTTCCACTGTCAAAATAAAATTTTCCCTATCTTTCCACTAAATCTTCACCTCTCTTCACGCATTTCAGTTTAAAACCTGTCAAAAGTGGGAAAATTTCAGATAAACCTTGAGAATATATTATATAAAAAATAGAGTGGACTATGAAATACTAAAAAAGAAACCAACATAGTAATAAATATTCAATAAGGTTAGAAGAAATTCATATTTACAGTTCTCTTAACAAACAAATGTGTCCTAAATATAAAATGCATCGAGTATAAATACAAACACGATTCAAGAAATTATTTACTTCTAATAGAATTATGCTGTCCATAACCTAATAGCTCACAAAATTCAGGAATAAGCATGGTTGCATCTGAATCCTTCACAGAATCTTCTGGAATAAAGAGCTTATAGGAGGTGGCCTAATTCAAGCCCTCTGATTCTGTGACAAAGAATATTTATATCCTTTCTTCAGCGGGTGGATAAAATATGTTGTTTATTATTTTTAAATTTCTATAGGAATATGGAGTTTCCAGTGGCCCAGTAGCCTTCTTTTATCGTCGCTTCCAATACTTATTAGCACTTAACCAAAAAAAAAAAAAAAAAAAAAAAAAAAAAAAAAAAAAAAGGCCGGGCGTGGTGGCACACGCCTGTAATCCCAGCACTTGGGAGGTAGAGGCAGGCGGATTTCTGAGTTCGAGGCCAGCCTGGTCTACAGAGTGAGTTCCAGGACAGCCAGGGCTACACAGAGAAACCCTGTCTCGAAAAACAAAAAACAAACAAACAAACAAACAAACAAACAAAAAAAAAACTTATTAGCACTTAAGGTGTTGGGTGATTCTTTAGCGTTTCCTTGAAAAAGGAAGGAGAGAAGATTCAGGCAGGATGGAAGATTTGCTGATGTTCGTCACAGTGCTAGAGCAGGAAAAGGAGGAGGCTTAGATAGAAGTAAAAAGAACAAAGACAAGAGAAGCCGACACAGGTTTATGACTCAGATGGTCTGGGGAGAGGAGAGAGGCTGAAATACATTAGCCTCGGGATTCAAAAGCTCAGGGTAGGAGTTCCACATATAACTGCACTGGTGGGACGCTGAACAATAACTGACTACAGAAAAGGGGAACCCGCCTTCCAGTTATCCAGGGCAGTGTAGCAAACCAATCTGGTACACTTACAACAGCAGCTCTTCTCCTATTACTGCACACACTTTAGCTCAGGATTTGGACAGCGCTCAGCTGGGTGGTTCGTCTGTGTAATGTCAACAGAGGCCTTTTACATTGTTTTCAACTAGAAATATAGTAGTAGGGAGGGTTGGCTTCCTAGCGGTGTGATTGGAAGGGAGAAAGAAACCGGGTCTGTCAATCCAAGCAGCTGTACACAGGGTTTCTACCAGAAGGGATTCCTGGCGGTCAGAGTGATGCGTGACTGACGAGGAGGCTTGGAGTGTTCAAAGGGAAGCAGGAGAAATATGTGAACATGTTCTAACCTTATAGATCCCAGAATGTTCTTTCATATATGCGAGTGTGTGTGTGCACATGCATGCATATGTGTGTGTACGCATATGTGTGTGTGTGCCCTGTGTGAGTGTATGTGTGTAGAAAGAAGCAAACAAACATTCTAGGGAGTAATTTGAAAAAAAAAAAAAGGATGACTGCATACTCTGCATACTCAGTTATTACTTAAGGTTAAATGGCAATAGATGCCTTTGTTGGTATCCAGAAAAAAAATGAAATAAGCTAATGGGCTTATATAAGAAATGTTTGCCCCTGCGTGATCTCGCGCCTCACAAAATGTGAGACAATAAATGACAGAAGAAATTAACTTACCTCTTTCTGTGAAGTCGATCAAATTAGTGAGAGCCCCTGATGCTGATCTCGATATAGCACACGTTACAAATGTCCCCTGAAACCTGAGTAGTCCCTGTTCCTAAATAGCTGGAAGGGCATGGCAGGAAAATAAATAGCAAAATAGAGTTTAAAACATATGGGGAGTTTTATAACATTTTAGAAATTCAGACTTGCTGATAGACGTATATGATTAATCTTGCCAGCGCAAATTCAGAGGAAACTTCAAAAGGAGACATCTAAGCAAAATTTCTATGAAGGTGGAGAAACAGAAAGTGGGTGTAAAACCAGATGAACCTAAGGAATAACTCTCTTTCATGCTTTCTAACGCTCTCTCTCTCTTTGAATATGTGTCACGTGTGTACATGTGTGAATGTGTGTGCATGCCTGTGTGCATGCATGTCTCTCTCTGTGTGTGTACTATGAAAAGCTTATCGTGTTGAGAAGGGAGAAAACAAAATTAGAGATAAAGCCACTCCACACAGTTGGATCTGAGAGCTAGAAGATGATCTTTGGGAATTTCAAGTTTAAATCTAACATGTTATGTTTTAAGACCGTGCACTACAATGGAGAAGTTGAGAACCTGCTTCACTCTAGCCCGGACTGAAGGAACCAGTAAGTTCAAAACCATTTAGTAAGCATCCAGAAGTCTTGGAAGGATGGACTAATGTTCCTCTTACTTGAAAACCAAGCTCTTTTCTCTCGGGCTTCTAAGAACGCTTGCTGTGCATGTACTTCTAGTATCCTCTGTCCTGCTGAAGGAGAAGCTAGTCCCTCTTGACAGGCTAAGAACATACTCTACAGCCCCATTATCTGCTCCAATGAATATGTATTTGACAGGCAACACTCCTGTTACAGTTTTAAGACCTCCTAACTCTGTGCAACCAGCTCTGAGAGAGGCAAAGGCAAAGATATGCTTTGTCTTTGGTATCTAATTCTGGCCTTTTTTTTTTTTAATTACAGATTGTTTTTTATCAGTTTGACATTCTTTATGTTTTTGTTGCCTTCTACCGTGTTATAAATCCTTTCTGAGCCAGAAACGACTTCTAAACCCCGCAGAAGCTAAGCGTCTCATCAGTGAGCCACACAAAATGAGGCTATCACGTGGGAGGTAGGTCCTCTATGAATATCAATACACACACACACACACAAACACACACACACACACACATATGGGTTGAGACTCCCTTGTCTGTGTACATATATGCATGTGTTACCCTTGTCTATATGCATACACATGTGTTGATGTTCCCTTACTGATGTGTCTATATATATATATATATATACATACACATGGATTGAGGCACCCTTATCTACACAGATTGGGACCACAGGTGTTTGAGATATGAGGATTTTTGCACAATGAAAACATGATAGCCTTTGAGATAGGACCCAAATCTAAACACAAGATCTTTCATATATGCCTTATGCAAAAGGACTAAGGAAAATATTTTATCCTATTTTTAGTATATGTCTGATTTGACCTTAACATATGACTACAAGTTGGAATTTTTCACTTGTAAATATGATTTCAGAAAAAAATTTTTTTGTGTTGGGAATAGATGTTCAGATTAGGAACATATAGCCTGTTATGCTGTTTCAAATACCCATATACAATGATTAAATACCTTAAAAGTTTGCATAAGATAACAATAAAAGAAAGGCATGAAATTTTTTTTTGTGTGTGTGTGTCCTAAGAAGCAAAATATCTCCAAAAGGATCAAATTAAGTCTGTACTCAGATGAAAAATGACCTTGGAAGGATTAAATATTTTACTTAGGAAAAAGTTACTAATTCTAATTTTTTTCATCATCATAAAAGAGAGAGAGAGAGAGAGAGAGAGAGAGAGAGAGAGAGAGAGAGAGACTGAGACTGCTGCCTTTGTTCTTCCAAACCATTTGAGGAGAAATAATAGCAAGGCAGTGTGTGTGAACAGATTGAACGAGCTGATACTCATTGTTTGTGGTACATGATCCACCTGGGCGGAGGAGAGCGGCAGCCGAGTGGCTGTTCTGCCTAGCTCAATAGGTTACCTGAGCCACAGCGAGGATGCTGGGGTGTTTGACAGGCTGCAATGGATTTATTACGCTGGACACTCTCCTGCTTGAAATAGCCTTTGTAGCTGACCCTCTTGCGGCTCCCTTTATTACACGAACAAAATTGCATTTGCCTTCAGGTACAGTAGAGGCTTGGTAGGAAATTAATTTTCATTTTAATTAGGAGCTGCTTGTGTCGTCTGCCTCCTCTCTTACCCTGTCACCACCACCAGGGCAGCGCCTTCGACAGGAATGTCCACCTTCCCAGCAAAGGAATAAAATCGGCAGAGTTGACGCAATGCCTATTGTGTTGTACATGGGCATTACACTTCTCGAGTCTTCTCTTTTCATATTTCATTCAAAAGAATTGGGCAGTGCTAGGACAATATTTTGATATTCAAGCAGGAAGGGGAAACAAAAAGAAAATTCAACCATTATAGCAATGGCTATCAATTTCAGGCTGAACGTGAGACTCACCTGGAGAGCTTTTGAAGCATGCCACTACTCATATCATACCCGGTGCTATTTTTCTGAAAATACTCCAGGAGACCTAGTGTGCAGCCAGGCTTGAAAACCACAGGGCCAGAAGAGTCTTCTGTGCTAGATAAGCTGGAAAGGGAGGAGTCTGAGCATTGATTTTGAGATAGAAATAGGTATTTATGGCTTAATTTATTTGAGGCTCTTCAATAACACATGTAACCCCATATAAAATAGTTCATCAAAATTAATTGCAACTTAAGTACGTCTTAACTACTAACAAAAGCCCATGGCAGGCCTAACACTCTAATGGAGGTTCTGGTTACTGGGAATCAGAGAAGAGTTGACCACAAGTACTGAACGGTTAACCAGACCTGCTGAATGGTTTAACTCAAAGGCATTCGCTTGCACATGTACCTGAGAGGCTCTGCCCAGTGCACTGATATTTGTGTGATTTTTACAGAATCTGAAAGAATCATGTACTTTACTCACGGCTGCCTTTGCCCCCTCTAACTTTCCCTGAGGTTCATGGTAGTATCACCGTAGTCAAGGCTATTTCTGAGTGTCCACGGATTGGAAGTTGGGTTGAGGATTCCTGTGGTTTTTTGTCAAACGGAATGCGTCCTGTATAGCTTGTTGATGGTTCTGTGCCTTCTAAAGTTATGGCTGGCCCCGACCCCGATCTAAGACTGGCCTCACTGCTCTGACACACTCAGAATAGCAATGTGAGATGTCAGGGCTGACAAAAAATTTATAATGACATTGATGAAGAAACTGTCTAATGAATGCTGTCAACTCAAAGGGAATCTGTGATTAGTCCTTGCGCATAAAAACTGGAAACCCAAGCTTCTACAGCTTGGCTGGGGAAAAAAAAGTTCACAGGAGCTTTCTCCAGTAAGTCCAGTAATGCTCATGACATGGTCATTCACAAGCCTTTAAAATAAGATGAAGTTTTAAAATCCCTCCATGATGGTCAACACTGGCCACACTAAAGGGGAGATGGAATTATCTTTTTTTATTGACTCCATAGACAATAATATCTTTAAAGTATTATTAGACAAAGACTTACAAAATGCAACCAAAAATAAACATTTGGGGGGGGAAGTATTTTAGGAGTGTGTCAGGAAGTTATTGATTTTTGAAATTTAATACAATTATCTTCCTGGATCAAGTTTATGTACTTTGGCAGATTTTTTTTTTTCATATTGATCGATTAGTTGTGAAATCTTTCCCAATTCGAAATAAACATTCACTTTCGGGTCTATTTTTAATGTCTAGTTTTATTTGTTTTTTTTTTTCTTCTCAAGGACAGCCTTTCAAAATTGCATAAGTTTCTGCCTTACCTGGATCTACTCGTGGCTTAGGAAACTTAGAAGCACTGGGCCACAGTTGCATAATCCAGAATACAATCCTATTGCTCAGATTCATCCTTTCTCCAGGGACAAAGCATTTGGGTTTCCAGAAAAAAGAAGAGGAAGACAAGATAGAAGGAGAAACAGGTAATGAAAACAAAGGCGGGTAAATCAGGAAAAAACATCCAGACAGGGGCTCAGTGGTACAAACAGATGAGGTACACCCGAGTAGACTCTGCCAGTCTTCTATTAACAGTAGTACGGAGTTTCCGGTTAGAACATATCCTATGATAGAGTTGGGAAGATGTATCAGTTTGTGAAGTGCTCAGAGTTGGAGTCCCAGCATAAAAAAAAAAAAAAAAAAAAAAAAAAAAAGCAGGGTGTGGCATGCTTGAAACTCCAACACTAAGGAGGATCACTGGGGTTTACTGGCCAGCCAGTTCAGTCTAATTGTAAACTCTGAGCCAAAGAGAGACTCTGTCTCAAAAGAATATAAAGAGCGTTCAGGAGGATGTCACCTAACTTTGTACCTCTACATGCACACCCACCACAAATACACCCTGTAATGGTTTGTATATGATTGGTCCAGGGAGTGACCCTATTTGGAGGTGTGGCCTTGTTGGTGTAGGTGTGTCACAGTGGGTGTTGGCTTAAGACCTTCCCCCTGGCTGCCTGGAGGTCAGTCTTCCACTAGCAGCCTTCAGATGAAGATGTAGAACTCTCAGCTCCTCCTGCACCATGCCTGCCTGGATGCTGCCATGTTTCTGCATTGATGACAATGGACTGAACCTCTGAGCCTGTAAGCCAACCCCAATTAAATGTTATCTTTTATAAAACTTGCATTGGTCATGATGTCTGTTCACAGCAGTGAAACCCTAACTAAGACACACCCCATACATTAAAATTACATTGTAGCTGTAGCACAAATGAAGCAAGCACATAGCAGAGGCTACCACACTACACAGGCAAGACAATGTCACAAAGGGAAGTCAGTCACTGGTGTCATATCAGTACTCTGGGGTTCACTGGAGGCCATGCGCATACATCAGCCTCCACGTGTGATATGTGATACTCAGGTCTGCTGGCCTGAGAGTTTCCTCTTCCCAGTGCCCCCAAGAGTCTGAGCTCCTCCCTGAGCTGAGTCAGAGTCTAGTGTTTACAGATACATTAGTCTTTTTATCAAACACAGTTTGACTTGCAATCAGCTTCCTCACACGGCAATGATGGAGGTTGTTCATGTTCAAATTTGGGTTTCACGTGACTGTTTAATCTTATGAGGCCAGGGCAATGGCTCAGTAGGTAAAGTGCTTGATGTAATAGCAATGGGGACCTACGTTCAGATTCTCAACCCTCATGCAAAAGGCAAGGATGGCAGTGTATACTTGTAAAGATTCTAGGGACTCGTTGGCCAGGCAAGCCAACCAAAAGGGAAAATTCCAGATTCTGTGTCTTAAAAATGCAGTGGAGTTCAATAACAAAGGAAGACAACAAAAGATGTTAACTCTGGCCTCCACACATGCACATGTGACAGGCAAGCATGCACACACACACACATACACACACACACACACACACACACACACACAGAGAGAGAGAGAGAGAGAGAGAGAGAGAGAGAGAGAGAGAGAGAGAGAAAGAGAGAGAGAGAGAACTTAAAGAATAGAGCAATGAAAATGTATTTGCTAAGTATGTGTACAATATATAAATGTCAAATATTTATAATTATATTTCTCTTAAAGCATCACAAAGCTACACACATTGCTTCGGTTTACCTTAATACTTTAGAAAGATACACCTGGGAAATAATGTCCTTCATGTCCTACATGTCCTATGAGACAGAAGCAATCTCACAATGACTCACTAACACACATTTAAAGGTCTCCAATAGTCTAATGCATAACTCTTAGAACCCAAACCAGAGTACAGTCAGATATCTCTTCCTCTGTTGATACTATTTAAGGAACCCAACTCAATGCCTTCTAGAATATTCTACATTCTGTACTTCACCTGATTGTTGCTAACTCTAATACACTTGCTTACTCTATTGTTCCTTTGACCTTCCTGTAAGTAGGTGATTCAATTTATATAAAAAATCTTGCAGGGTTAATGGAAAAATAGTTTATAAGCCCATTCTAAATACCAACTTTGAATTCTGATTTTTCTGGCTTTACCATATCATGCTAATTCGTCTGCAGTAGAACCCTGATGTTTGCATCCGTGAATTTCTGTCCTTATAGGTGAAGAAGATTCAAGGCCAGGAAGACTAGAAGGAAAAGCCAAGGTCACCCAGCAATATAAAATCAAAGGGAACTGGCAAAGGACGAGTCAGCCTGTTTTAACCAGTTCAGGGCAATTAAAATGGGTCCAGCCTGGAGCCTGAGAGAGAGTAAACTGGAGGAAATAGCCTAGGATTTTTTTTTTTTTCACGAAGGGGAAATGTTTGGATGGAAATTGCAATTGATACAGGAAGTAGGTTCACAGTCAAAAGCTTTCTAAGCTGTGTGTAGTGCACTAGGACCCCTTGCTGGGATATCAAGGCATCCTCAAACCCCTTCCAATTTAGCAGAGCCAACATCCCAAGGATCATCCAAGTTTGGTTGATCCGGCCTCTAAAAAAAAAATCTCCTGAGGTCCAGGTTTCAATGTAATCTCTCCACCTTCCTCATCCCTCCCTGTCTTCTCCCCTTAGCGGACCTCCCCGATGTTTTTCTTTCTGCTTCCACCTTCCTTTAGTAGTCCTTCATAGACTTACAGGAAGAATTTTTTTTTAAGGAAAGTAAATCTGATAAGGCGTTCTCTTTCCACAGACCGATTAAAACCCCTTTGCAGTCACCCACTGTATTTGTTATAAAAACCACACTGTTAATTTGCCCAACAAGGCTCAGCATGTTACAGATTATGCTTTCCTGTCCAATTAACTTGGTGTTCTTTTCTCCCTCTCCCTCTGTATTAGTTACTTTTCTCATTGCCGAGACAGAGTCCCTGCCAGAAATGATGGAAGGGGAGAAGGATTAACTTTTGTTTCTGATTTAAGAGAGAATGTAGTCCATCACGGTAGAAAGGCATGCTGGCTGAGTGTAATTCTGCGTGTCCCATTGAATCTGGCTGGTCACCCTGAAGACGAGGCACACAGAGAGATGAATTCTAGCATTCATGCTTTGTCCCTTTTCTGCTTAGTTTTGCAAGCAGCCCTAGGGTGGGACCACCCACACTCGGGATGGGTTTTCCATCTTCAGTTAGATATCTTCCGGGAAACGTCCTCATAGACATGCCCAGAGGTGTGCCTCCTAAGTGATTCTCAATCCGGTCACCACATTCAAATGACTTCCTTTGTTTAAGAAACTGTATCCTGCTCTATTTTGCCCGTAGACAATTGTTCAAGGAGTTCCCTCTGTCTGGAAGACGAGACGTCCCTTGAGTTGTGTGGCACAGCCTGACCACCTGCCCTTTGCCAAGATACTTTCTAATCTTCCCATCTAATGTTTGCGTCCTCAAATAAGTCTCTTCTGACCTTGAAATCCCTTCCGGAGCCCTAGCCTCATGCCGCGTGCTTTAATTTCACAGGTCTTAGCATCGTTCGCCTCCTATATTCGATTTAGTATTAGCCTTACTGGCCTCAAAGCTGTATGTGAATTGAGATTGTGGGCTTTCAGGTTCTTTCTTAGCCAAATAAATGGGTTTTTACAAAGTTGCTGTTGAATGAGTGCTGCTGTTAAAAGGAAAAAAAAAACCCATTGGAGTCTCATGGCTAAATATGAGATTGAATATGATACTAAATATGAGAGCTACGTAGAGCTGAGCATGAACCGGCAGAGCAAAAGACTAGATAAATGGAACTACAGTTGAGAAACTGGAGCTACAACGTGCGTAGGACCCAGCCACCCTCCCTGGAATGCTTCTGATAATGCACCAATGAGCTCTATGCGTTAAGACTTTTTTTTTTTAAGGGGAAATGTTTACTGTCTCTTTCGGTGACTTTGCTCCATCTGGCAATGCTGGTTCTTAGCATTAGAAATCATTGCTCAGTATGGACAGCACCATTTCCCTTACCCCTCCTTGACTTCTTATGATCTGAGGCATCCCCTAGAGAATCACTTCTCATGGTGACCCTATGGGGTTTCTTAGAGTTCAAGGACAAACTATGCTTATCCATGACTACCTTCTGTATGATAAATTCCATTTTTTTTTAAATCTCCAAGTTTAGACTCATGTCTCTTCTAACTTTCAGACCTTTTTAAAATCTTGAGATACTCGAAACTGAACTCATCTCCCGCCCCCACCTCTGAAACACCCTTTGAGTTTTCTTACCACAGGTCCCCGTAACATCATTATGAGGCAAAATTTAGCCCTCTGTAGGTACTAATGGAAAAAGGGACCATCGGGTGACTGCAGGTTGTTCACAGTGAACTGCAGTGAATGTGGACACTGGTGCTCAAAGGAAGGTAGGAGTGAAAACAGCCAAATCAGGAACACTAGGGAGAAGAAACAAATCTTGTGGCTGCCCTATGAGCTGCCCAAGCGGACTTGGTAAAAACCAGACAGACAGGTTCAGAGAAACAAGGCCAGTGTTGATAGGCCTGGTGGCCAGCGTCCATTCAATACCATGGAATATATGAGAGGCACTATTACTCTTTTACGTTCTTGCTCTTAATTTAGTTAACTGTAGCAGGTGAACTCAAGAAAGCCTCTGCCTGTTTTACAAAAGAGATGCCAGACCATCTCCAAGATGATGAATTAACTAAGGACAACGATAGAACTTCTCGACGAGAACAAAGAGAGTTTGATATAGTGAACAGCAATTGAGTCACGTTTAAGGTCAGAGGATAGTAAAGTCAGACATAACTAATAGCTAGCCTATAGTCAAGGTCAACACCAAACAAAGCATCATACATGGCTACAGGAGAGCTTCAAGGACTCATGACTGACTGGGTGGGCAATACATGAACAATGTATGACTGTCTCTGGGTAAGTCAGGAGTACATGCATAAGGCATGTGAGCCTTCCATTGGCTCAGCCCATGATAGCACAGAGAATTAAGCAGTCTTAGCAATTACCTAGCCTTTGTTAGTTTCTGTGACAGCTCTATGAAACTCTCCAGAAAAGAAACTCAATGGCTTTATTCTCTCTTGGGAATCCTTGCCACCATGGAGAGTTTTCTCACCTTTACTTAATTTCTCCTTCTTTCTTGATATATCTGAATAAATATTCTATCTGTTTTGCTTATGCCAATGAGTATCCACATCAGTAACCACTACTGGTCTGAGACAGTGAAATCAAAAGCTACCATCTCAAGTTAATCATTGGTGAGTATGAGTGCCCAACTTATGAGTGCCCAACACTGTTGTCTTTGGACCAAGCACAATGAGGTTGAGTAAGGTCCAATCTCAAAACAACAACAACAACAACAAAACTATACAAACATACGTACATACACACACAATTCTACATCAGTACCTAAATACAAAACACTTACTTGATAGCATTGTTCATTCAAACAGAACAGAGAATCAGGCAAACTAGGTGCAAAATAGAATATAAATATAGAAAGCCTAGTCCAGATGATATCCAGTTTATAGGGACTCAGACTGATCTTGGGTTTGGACACTAGGCAGTCAGAGAAAACTAGGGATCCCAGTTCACCACACCATTATTTGCAAAATGACCACATTACTAAGCCACTGTGTTTGGGCAACCATTTACATATACATTTTCAGCATATTTTCACCATATAGACATGCATTTTCAGTTTATTGGATCTTCAATTTACGGATGCATTTATCCAGACCTGGCCCCACTGCAAATCAAGCTGCATCTGGATTTGCAATGTTGGCTGTGTACACTGTGCTCGTTGCTAATATTCATCAATGGCCTAATTGAGTCCTCATGGTTCTATGACGTTAAAATTGCCTCCATCATTATCTGTGGAGGAACCCAACAGTCACAGAAGTTAAGGGACAGCAAATGTCATCTAGAGAAGAAGTGATAGAGAAGGATCTGAACCCAGGTCTATTTTACTTAAACATCCTTGAGCATTCCACTTAGTTCCACTGCACCTAATTATCCACTGTGCCCTCAAGTCCCATGTTTTTGGTATCCGCTGTTCTCTCCTTCACTCTGTCCTCACAGAGTTGCAAGCCATGAGACTTTGAAAGTGATGCTACAGTTCCAGCCTGATAGTTTCAAGGTTCAGCATGCAATTTCTTCAAGAAAAAGTTCCTATGGAAAAGAAAAGAATGAAGGAAGTGGCAAGCTGATCTGGTCTGATCAGGTAGGTAAGGGGGTAAAGTAGTACCGCAGCCATCTGAGAGACCCCAAAGAGAAGAGACAGCACATGCCCTGAGCTAGGTTATTTTCTAAGTGTCTGTAGGGCCAGTTGAGGTAGGCAAGTGAGAAACAGAAGATGACACTCGGCCTCCTCCTCTTGAGGGGCTTGAAAGAGAGGTAAGAGAAGGCATGAAGTTTCCACTTTAAGAATCCCATCCAGGATTTCACCCTTCTAAAATTAGTATTAATGGCTTCTAATTTGGAAATGATCAAGCTGAGAGCCAAAGGTTAAGAGGAAAGCTATATTGCACGCTTACTTCAAGGGCCCTCGCAGGCTTGAGAGACAATTTTGTGTCATTTCTATGCCCTAAGGTTTATTACTTCTTCAGTGCTACCCAAGTTCACATGCTGAAACTTTTAATGACTTCCTATTTTTTATTACATTTTCAATGAACAACAACAACCAAAAAAATTCTTCCATACAGCAAATATGTCTCAGCATCCCCCTAGTTTCCAAATAGACACATCTCAAGGGGAGGAGGGTCTACGGTGCTCCCTATTCTTACAGACCCTACACTCTCCTACCTCTTGAGTCTTAGGTTCTCCCAAATAACAGAGCTAAAAATAAACAAAGTGAAGGGAAAATTCTAAATACCATGAATCAAAAAAAGATGACTAAAAAGGAAGAAAGTTGATTTCTATAGAAGAGATGAGATTTGTCTCAGTGTGATTGCTTTTACTCAAAAAATAGTGAACAATGAATATTCAGTATTTTATGCCGTTTACTATGTTGCCCATTAACCCTGGGATGAAAACGTATCCCGTCCTGAATTGAGGGATCTCCTCCTTGTGCTGATCTGTTTCTTGTGTCTTCAACCCCTCTTTGCCGCCTGGCTTCCAACAACACTTAAACTCATACAATCCTCTAATGCTAAAAAGAAGCAAACAGACAGAAGGCACCTTCATTGCTCCACTTTCCCCTTTTGATGAGACAGTACACCCACTGTGTTTCCTCTGAATATTCACTTCTCGATCACTTATCAACTCACTGTCTTCTGGCTATTCAAGTAGCCCCTCCAAGATCAGTACACACACACACCCCACCCCGATGCAGCCAAGCCTGCAGCACACTCTTCAGTGGGCTATCGCTGATTCCTCTTCTTGGAGTATCACAGCTCCTACCTCACTCTGGCCATTCCCGCTCCCCCACACCCCTCTGACTGGCCTGATTCTCTTTTTGTCATCCTTTTAGAATCATCCTCGGGCATGGGTCATCAATTCCCATGTTTGTTAGGACTCTTTCTTGGACTGCTTTCCTGTCTTCTTGTTATGCATTTTAGCTGATGGGCTCTGTATTGATGGCCTCAAATTCCACATAAATGTTGCCGAATGCTCAACCTGCATGTCCTGATCCTGTTTTTTTTTTTTTTAATCAAAGACCTGGAAAGAATTATAGTTTTATTCCTCATGAGTTGTTTGCCTTGAACATGGCCCAGGCTGCTGGAGCCCATGGTGTTCTTTCACCTTAAGCTAGCAATGGAAGTTCATAGACAGGGTGGTGGGACCTACCAGAGACAGTACAGTTGCTTCTACAGCCACCACATGTATAAAGGAGAAGATTATCCACGCCCCATTTCCAGCCCTTCCTCCATGCTAATGCCAAACACTCGGCAGTAAGGATAGAATGAAAAAGCTCAGGCCTATAAGGAAGCTTTGTTTGTATGACGAGTGAACCCGTTTGCTAGAGTGCATCGAAGGTCAGGCACATGTCAAAAAGCAATCTTGTTAAACTCTGCTCTGGATCAGGCAGGGGCTTCTTATCGTGCACAGCAGAGGAGGGTCAGATGGACCCATGGACTGTGGTGATGTAAACCAATACTGTGGGTAGTGTAAAGCAGTGACTCTCAGTAGCTTCTAGAAAGGCAAGGGTCAGTGTTTCCTTTAAAGAACAGTGCTCAAACATAGAGTGAGGCAAAGCCAGAGCAGAAGAAGCACTGACCCGCATTTTCTAGATTCACTTGTTTATATTCTATTTTGTTTCCAAAGTTCCTTTAGGATGTTTCTCTGGATGTGTTTTAATCTATTTGTCCAAACGCTCTGTCACTTACTTATCCAGAAGTTTCCGGCAATTATTTGTTGGAAGTGACATATGTTTTGTTCAGGCACTGTGTGATGCACCGAGGAGAAAATAGAAAACACTGATACAATCTCAATTCCCCAGAAGCTTCATTGTGGTGGGAAGAGATACAAATTTGACAGGTAAGAAGAGCCAAATGCTGAGATGGGGCAGGGTACACTCAGACTCCATAGAGAGCAGTCCCCCAACAGTGAGACTCCTAGGAACCAGCGGGAGGCATTCTTCCCTGGAGCATCCTGAGGGAGACAGAGAATGGAACAGGACGCCACAGAAATGGGCCTTGGGAGCTGGGCACCAAGCATAACAAAAACCACTTTTCAGAAGGCATCAAATTCTCTGCTGCCTCAGCCACTTCCCATGGTGCCTTGCAAAGAGAACATCCAAGCATCTATTTGCAGATTTGGGGCAGCACTGATTAAGGACAGAGTAGGATGGGAAACATAAGAATAGGCTGGAGTAATGATGAGTAGTACTTGTGAACCCTCCATTTCTTATATGTGTGTGCCCAATGTGTGTGTGTGTGTGTGTGTGTGTGTGTGTGTGTGTGTATGTGTGTGTGTGTGTGTGTGTGCATGTGTGTGATTGTGTGTGTATATGCTTGCTCATGGGTTTTCAGACCTAGCACTAATGTTACTCTGGGCCCGGCAAATCATTATTGTTAAGGGTATATCATGGATTATAGTGTTTGTAGCAGCATTCTTGGCCTCTATCAGATGCCCATGCTATATTCTTATACCTGTAGTCCAGACAATGGGACCATGTCACCAGATACCTCCCAGTGAACAAAATGTTGCCCCAGAGAACAACGTACCCCAGTTACAAAACATTTCTGAAGGCACATTTTGATCTCCAGATTTTGGAAGTCACCAAATTCTTGCCTGGGAGGAGGGTTTATATTCTCCTATACGCCCTTTCTCTGTGCCAATTCTTTAACTCTTTACCCCTAGAATCCATTTCCCACCCTCCTCCTTCCGCAGTCTCCCCTTTATCCTGCTGTGTTTCTCTACCTCACATCCCTTCTCCCTTTCCTCCTTTACCAAAATATCAAAACCAAGCCAAGTCTCTAAATAGCGTTTTGGAAATCTGTGGATCGTTACCTTTGTAGACAAGGCCCCGCGGGGAAACACAGCAGCAACTTGCGCAGGCAGCCTGGGCCTCCCAACACACAGTGCTTGCTTAATGACTGCCAAACAGGTGCGAGTTTAGGACTCCTTGTTCTCTCCCCCTCCTCCCTCCCTCTCTCCCTCCCTCCCTCCCTCCCTCCCTCCCTCTCAGTCTCTCTCTCTCTCTCTCTCTCTCTCTCTCTCTCTCTCTCTCTCTCTGACCTGACTGGTCTTTATATATTCTTTACATATATGCAGAAACTAGAGGTTGCAGGAACAATAATAACTCATGTCGTCCGGTAAAGCACTTGGAAAAGAAGGAGCAGGCATCATAACCTCGAAGATATTAGGGAGGCCAGAGTGACACTCAAAGCAGTTAGGGCAAAGCAGAGGGGTGGGTGAACCACCAGGTAGTTTCCTTCCCCAATTTCTCCCCTTGCTCTGCTGTGCTAGGTCTCCTTGCCCCGTGCTGTTTGTGTCTGGCTCTCTTCATACACAGAGCTTTCCGGTTACCAGTCTCTCTGAGTTCCCCATGAGGTTGTGAAGCCCCTGCTGTGTGTCCAACCTGCCTCTCTCCTTTGCCTCCCGCCATTGTTTGTGTCTCTCGGCTCTTGCCCTCCCTTCAACCATACTTCCAGGTGTGTGTGTGTGTGTGTGTGTGTGTGTGTGTGTATATATATATATATATATATATATATATATATATATGCTATTTTTTCATCTCTGCAAGCGGTCTCTTCTCCCCCTCTCCTTCCTGCCCGCTACAGTCCCTTCCTTGTCCCTGGACAGTAGCTTTCTCCCTACAATTCTTGTTATCCCCCAGAAACACCCTCGATTCTTCCTTCCCCCAAGTATTCCACAAGCAGGCTACAGGGAAGCAGGGCTGAAATGAATGGCTAGTCTCCTCCCGGGGAGCTTATTAAAAATGCAACTGCACAGCACAGCTCGCTGCCTGGTTCAGCTCTAGCGGAGCACAAATTTCCAGAGATGATGCGGATCACATAACTCCTAGGTATGGATGCTCTCTGTGGCCAGTCGATATTTCTTTTCTTTTCTTTTCTTTCTTTCTTTCTTTTTTTTTTTTTTAAAGAAAATGTCACCAGCCATACAGGTGGACTTTGTCTCTGGCTCTCTGGCTAAACTCTTGAACCTGCCTGAATTCACGCTTAACCTGCCTGAATTCACGCTGTGCCTTCGCTCTCACTTAGTGAGACCCGCCCAGACAAAAGGGCCATTAGGCAGACGGCATTGTCTTTCTCTTGCTCATTTGCCTGTGGGAGAACGGGAAGTCTTTCAAATGGGCCCGTGTTTGGAGCCATTGTGGTTCCGCATTGGTCCACCTGGTCCCATTAAGAGACAATGAATCTACCATGTATTTGCTTAGGTTTCTCTGAACATTTGTCCCATTATTCCCATAGCAGCCTGTAACAAGTCCAAGAGGAAGGAAAAGGAGGAGGCAGGCGGGCGCAGGGAGGCGCTCAGAGCTGTATAGCACTAAATACTAGCAGCTTCGCACCATTAAGGGCGTTTATAACCATCTCACTTAGCCATCACGGTAAGCACGCCGAGGCAGGGTGCTGATCCGTAAAGCCTCCTTAGCTGGGGAATTGTGTTCACTCATTCGTATGACGACGGGGCTCGGAACAGGATGCCCCCAAACATTGTACTGGAGCATTCTGGGTACTATCAAATGCAGACGATTTAAAGAACAATGCAGAAGCAGGAAGGTCTCCATTGGTTTCTTTCATGGAGCTTGACATGATATCTCAGAACTCTCTGACCTTCTCCCTGGGCGGTTGAAGGCCTCCCACAAGAGGTAAGCTCCTTTTCCTCAGAAAACACAAAGGGCCCAGAGAAGGATTCAGACACTAGAACCGGCAGAGTATCCCGCCCGCCCTGTCAGATCACCCTTATCCTACGCAACCCCTTTCACTTCCATGGTGGCCTTTCATGGAGCCAAACACTGCGGTGTGCTTCTAGACCTGTTTCTTACGGAGGCCGACGACCAAATAGAATTTACTATATACACGAGAATGCTTTCCTGCTGTCAATCTGCCATTTCTATTTTTAGTCAGCCCTAGTTGGGGCCCCTAAAAGTGTTGAGAGAGACATTTCCTCTATGTCAGGTTCTTAGGGTCTTGAGGAAGACAGTGGAGAGAATTCATTTTCTCCAAATCCTGAAGATAAAATGAAGGACAACTGACCAAAAACTGAACAAATACAAGTATCCTTACTATGGTGTCCAAGAAAGAGGAGGCCTTTCTTTTCCTTTCCAGCACACTGCACAGCTGTGTGTTATGCAGCCTGACCTTAAGCCAGACTCTGCTGTGAATTCTGCCTTGCACAATATCTCTGTCCTGTGGGTAGGGGCAACGCCACTTCAGCATCGATGTCCTCAGCGAGCACCGTACCATGCTGTGTAGCTCGCGCCCTCAGTAGACCGCGAGGAGACAAGGCACAGCAAGAAGAAGTGTGTCCCATAATTCAAGGGTTCTGTCAGAAATCCCATTTTAAATATCTGAATCCTGCTTCCGGAAAGTCCTCCCCGAAGGGGACGCCTTGCGATGTGTTTCCAAGTCTCAGAGGCGAGACGCCTGATGACGCTGGTGCGTCCTGCTCCCAGTGTGAGCGAAAACCTGGTGCCTAACCAGTCTACTGGACCACTGGCCTCTTATCCACACATCTGGGATGGCGTATTGGGGGACATTTTGCCTGTAAAGCCAGCACATTGCCTCTAATAACGGTTCCCGTTGAGATGTGCAGAGCCAGCCAGGCTCAGTGCCCCCCCCCGCCCCCCACTCCTAGTGTGAAGACGCCTTGTTCTTTTGGCCTAGAGGGAGAGAGAATGAGCTCACTGCCTCCCATTCTGAGCAAGAAATTGTCCCCTGAGCAGAGCAGAGCGAGCGAGGTGAACGCTCCATTTTCACCACTGTGGAAAAGAGGAGACTCGAGATCTCTGTATATTCTGTTCCGGGGTCCCCAGAAGCAGAAGCACTGCCAAAGGGAACCAGCGGTGTGGATCCTATAAAGAGGCTACTCAGAACTGGGAGCGTGGAGTTAGATAATGAAGGGAGGCCGGAAAGCACTCGGCAAAGCGATGATAGGGGAATTACGACATCTGTGGCCCTGCTTGGTCTCTAATCAATAAAGCGCACAGTCCCCTACTTCGCCAGCACCATTAGAAACGGGCCTGGTTTGACTAATGCGAAAGGCCTGGCAAAACACTTGTGTAAGAATCCAGCCCACACCGCCACTGACCCGCCATCAGCTCCTTCTCCCTCCACAGCACACGGTACAGATGCGATCAGAGGCCATCCTTTTACGGCTCCAAAGCTTTGTGCGTTTCCCTCCACCGGTGGCCTTTGACAATCAATTCTCCATGCAGCACCAGAGATGTCCCCTCCTTTAGAAGCCAACACAAAAGGAGGGAGTGCTTCTCTCTTAAAAAAAAAAAAAAAAAAAAAAAAAAAGTCACATGGCAAACACTCACCTCAGCTTTTCAAGAGCCTAATGTTTTTATCTTCCCTTTCTGACCTTGTCGAAGAAGATGGTTCTTTTCTGCTCCTGGAGGAGGAGAGTGCCTGCTAAGCTCAGGATGCCAGAGTTACACACAACAGAAGCAGTATCTATGCAAAGCGCTGGGAGAAAGCCTTGTACCTTGTAAGCCATCCTCTTCTTCAGTATCATGGAACATACAGGAAAGCCTTGAGATAAAACCGAGGTGCAAACCCTCTTGTACACACTGAGGTCGTGAGTGCCGGTGAGTGGACTTTCTAACTCTTCGTTAACAAAGATCAAACCATGAATGACAAAAACGGACCTATCCTGGGAATAGCTTTCTCCATCAACTGAAAAGGTTGTCATATAATTTCTACTTTCAGTCTTGTCTAAATATGTCACTTACCTGTTACTGTAAGCATATGTATTCAACGATAATCAGAATTCTAGTGAGCCATTGATAAAAAAAAAAAAAAAAAAAAAAAAAAAAAAAAAAAAACTTCTTCTTAGGGAATTAGGTACTGAATTATGTGTCCTACAGAGCAACTCAGGCATTGCAGGAAGAACAGCATGATTTTTTATTTTTAAGATTTACTCATTTATATTATGTATGTGAGCACACGATCACTCTCTTCAGACACACCAGAAGAGGGCGTCAGATACTGTTACAGATAGTTGTGAGTCACCATGTGGTTGCTGGGAACTGAACTCAGGACCTCTGGAAGAACAGTCAGTGCTCTTAACCACTGAGCCATCTTTCCAGCCTGAATGGCATGATTTTAAGGCACAAGTATATTCACTATCAAATTCAACATGAAATTCAATTTACAGAAACACTGCCTAGACAGTAGTGAGGGAACAGGTAGAACACACACACACACACACACACACACACCACCTTCAATTATAAACTATTTTATCACAGCTCATGAGAGGCTCATTAGCTGTTTGTTTGATTTTGTATGCCTGTGTTTTCATAACTAACCAAAAGACTATACAGGAAAAGGACTTAAAGATAACGTATAAAAGATTATAATATCAAGCGAGGCAGAGACACAGACACATATAACATACATTTAAGAAGGGTTTGACCATCAAAGAAGGAGAGAAAACATTAAGGGGTGGGGGGTTACAAAAATATGGGATGAAATTCCTGAATGGTCTAAATGACAAAGTTATCTAAGTAAAACTATTCTCAGAACAATTTGGAAACAGACACACAGTTTTATGCTGCCCTCTCATCCTTTAAAAAGATCCCTGGGTTTACCAAGGAAAACATGTCCATGCTGACAGGCCTCTCCATCCATGCACTTTCCTGGATGAGCTGTTATTCACAAAGTCATGAAGACTGTGGCCCCTACATGATCAGCCTCAGAAGTTGATGGGGGAGATCAGTAGCAGAGTGCTACATTTAGACATCCTGCATGCATCTAAACATTAGGGTTTTGTGTGCATTTGTTACTTTTCTATTGCTGTGATGAAACGCCATGACCAAGAGCAACTTATAGAAGGATGGGTTTATTTGGGCTTACGGTTCCAGGGGTAGAGTCCACCATGATGAGGAAGCGTGGGAGTCAGTTGCAGACTTTGAAGCCTGAGAAGGAAGATGAGAGCTTCCATCTTTAACTGTATGCACAAAACAAAACAAAACAAAACAAAACAAAACTGGAAGGATTGTCCAGCTTTTAATCTCGAAGCCTGCTTCCAGTGACACACTCCCTTAACCAAAGCCAACTCTCTTAAACTTTCCCAGATCCAGACAGTGCCAACAAGTAGGAACCAAATGTTCAAATATCTGGGCCTATGAGGAGCACTCTCCGTCAAACTACTACATAATCTCAATTGGGAAATGAAGAAGAAATGCCCAGCTAATCATGGCAGTGTCTGCCTATAATCCCAATATTCGTGAGATTAGGCAATAGGGTATCAGGGTATCAACCCAATGCTACATAGCAAGACTTCTCATTAAAAAGCTGAGTGAATGAATACATCAATAACGTCTTGTGTCATGAGAGAACAAGGGGGTAAGAAGAATAATGATCACAGAATGATTGCAAAAAAATGATAATTTTTTCAAGAGAAAGAATGGTGGACTCAATCTAGTTAATTTGATCCAGATCTGTAGACACTATAAAGAGCATGTGCAAATATCATAGCTATAACTTGGCAGCCAGAGAGCTGAGATCATCGATCTGTCGGCATGCTTCATGAACAATCTATTTCCTCGAAATTCTGAAGATTATCAAGTTAGGCTAGATGCAGGGAAGTGTTCCTTCCGGTCCTATCTAGTCGTCTTTCTATCTAGTGTTCATCTGCTGGCTAAGCGAGGGGTTTTGCCAATCTTGCTGAGCCCCATCGCATCGTTAGAGAAGAATAGCATTATAGCCTCTTCTTGAGTCCATGCAGGCTCTGTTCTCAGCTTGCTCACACATCTGTTGGGCAGGATTACAAGAAACAGGAGGAAGCATATAAGAACTGACTATTTTTTTTTCAGTTCCATTACATCATGTCTTTAAGGAAAACAAAACAAAACAAAACAACAAAACAAACATGGCGGGACTGGATTTAAAAGGGAGTAAAGGAGAGTCTACCTGCTTATAGGAGTAGCTACGAAGACCCACTGCAGAGAGGAGAGATTATGAGGAGCCAAAAGAGACAGAAGCAGCTGCACCATTTTTATAAGTGATCCTTATATCTGGCAATACCTAAGCATGCATTTCTGGCTGGCAGTAGCTTTCTGCACCCACAGCATACCTACTTTCTGTGGCTGTGCCCACCAGTACCCTGGTGGTCCTTAGCATCGTTCTGTTATTTACAACCAGCCAACCACCCCAGCATTCTTGCTTCCCTGCTTGTGGTCTGTTACCATCTCATTTTAATGTTTATCAAGACAAACAGAAATGAAAGCAATTGAGATAATAATCCTGCCCCGAGAAGTTAAGACCCTTTGATGAATCTCTTCCTTTCTCTGCAAAAGAGAAAAATCACTGAGAATCGTCATCTTTGAACCCACTGACTCTAATTTATAAACGCTGACATCCAGTGACAACAGATACCATCTTTGGTAGACAAAATTAGCCATAAGGAATCCCTCTACAGTCATGGTTCTTAACCCATGAGTCACAACCCTTTTGGGACCCCTTTTACAGGGGTCAACTGAGATCATCAGAAAACACAGATATTTACATTACAATTCATATCAGTAGCAAAATTACAGTTATGAAGTAGCAACAAAAATAACTTTATGGCCGGAGTTCACCACAACATGAGGAACTCTATTAAAGGGTCACAGTATTAGAAAGAGTCAGAACCACCATGATTCTATGGGCATCACAATCTAACTGTGGCACAAAATCATTCCAAAACCAAAACCAGCAACAGTGTTTAGTTCTATAATGGCATATGATCTGTCCCCTGATAAGGTACAGACAGGTATTTTTCAAAACTTCTGGACTAGGGGATTAAATTATTTAGGTCATGAGTTTCCCACCCTTCTCTTCCTCTTTGGTTGTGTCTTCCTTTAGCAAAGCCAGCACTGCAGATGTGCGTGTGGAACCCCCCAGTTCCAATTCTTTCTCCTTCACTCATTTGAGTTCTAAGTGTAGATGCCTCGTCAGGACTCAGATTCAACCCCTAGGCCATCCAACAGGCCTCTGATCCCCCTCCGGTCCTAACCTAGAGAGTTGCGCCCCCTGCCTTCACAGAGCATTGAGCCATCTTATCCAGTTATTATGTTTAAATCCTCCCTTCCCTTCCCACTCAGGAAATCATCACTGGAAATGTGCCCTTCTCATTTTGCAGCAATAATGTTTACTTTTGCAGACACAAAGACTTGTCAAGATGAGTATGTGATTCCCATCACCAACAGGGATTTTTTTTTTCCCCAACCTGACACTCATGGGGTATGCATCTGTGTAGAAACATGTTTTGTATGATTTTACTACCATGGCCACCTCAAAGTTCCTGTGAAGGCACTATGTCTTCACAGATAGACTGACAAACAGGACCAAAACAGCTGTGAGATTCGTTTGTCAGTTGAGTAATAACTGATTAAATTTGCATCTAGATGTCTTTACTTATGGTTGGAATTTTTCACACAGACTCAGGGACATTAACTTTAAATACAATCTATGTGACTTCTGGAGAGACAATTTTCATAAAGTCAAAGGTCTTAAGGCTCAGATGGTGCCTCAAACCAGAGAAATTTTAGGGGCTGAATCCTTTCAGTATCTGCAGAAGCAAGCAGTGAC
This sequence comes from Apodemus agrarius, assembly GCA_964023405.1. Taxonomy (NCBI): domain Eukaryota; kingdom Metazoa; phylum Chordata; class Mammalia; order Rodentia; family Muridae; genus Apodemus; species Apodemus agrarius. The sequence goes on along the minus strand of OZ030026.1, from coordinate 39,957,337 downwards.
CATGCCTGAAGATCTTCCTGACTTAGAAATGGCCACCAAGATTTCTTTTAAAAATTGCAACTGGAAAACCATCAGGTTCCACTCTGGTTTCATTCTGGCCCACATTAATGTAATGGGGGTTTCCTTGTTCAAATAAATAACAAAATAACTGGAGCTTGCCTGTAGCTTTTCTCCATACTTTTTGTTTGAATAGTCTCAAAACAAGCCTAAAGGATAGATGAAGTTAAAACCACTTTGCAAATTAGTAAGTTGCATGTGTGTGTGGGGTGGGGTTGGGGCGGGGATATCTTCATTATTCTCAGGTTCATGGCTGAGGCTCCTATAAGAACAGACCCCACCACACCAAACAGCAGCAACAGCAGTAACAGAAATAGCAAAGCCTACAGATATACCTCTTACATGCTCTTCTATTGCTGTAAAGAGACACCATGACCATGGCAACTTACAAAAGAAAACATTTAACTGGGCCTTACTTAGAGTTTCAGAGGGTGAGTCTTTAGAAATTAAGTTGGGGAGTATGGAAGCAGACAGACAGACAGACAGGCATGGGGATAGACCAATAGCTGAGATAATCTGCAGGGAGAAGGCAGGGACTGGGGGTGGGGGGAGTGGAAGAAGAGAGATAGATGATGGAGGCCTGCTATGGGCTTTTGAAACCTCAAAGCTCACCCCATTCCCCAAATAGTTCTATCAGCTCGAGACCAAACATTCAAATATATGAGCCCATGGAAGCCATTCTCATCCAAACCACCACATTGACTCGGCAAATTAAAGACACAGAATCCTTCAGCAATGAAGACTCAAAGAAACAGCAGGAAGTACAGGTTCCTGTACTATGATTTAAAAAAAGGAAGAATAGTTGTGAAAAAGTATAACTAGTCATAACTAGTCATAAGTATGATAAAACTGGAGAGAACTTGGGTCTACCTGTTCACTTAGATTCTTGGCTTTCTTCAAAAAACTGTTGATTGTTGGTCCATTCTTTAAGTTACGGTGATTCTCTCTTTATTAAAGTAAATTTAACATATCTTCTCCCTGGTAATTCCATACATGAATATGATGATTTTAGGCCATGCCCCTTACTTTCCCCACTTCAACTCCTCCAAGACGCCCCAACTTCCTCTCCCAAACTCATGCTGCCTCTACCACATCCTACTTTTTTTTTATTGCCCCTTGAGTCCAATTAGTGCTACCCACATGTGCATGGGCAGAGGTTATCACCCAGTGAAGCATGGACCACTTATCATGGTTCACACAGCTGAAGAAAAGCGACTCTCTCTCCCACCGTGGTCATCAACTGCCAATAGCTCCTTCCTCCGCTAGGTGTGGGACTTGTGGGGCTCTTTCCTCTTCGCACCAGACTCTTGATTTGCTTGACCTTGTATAGATCTGTGGTTGTTGTGCCAACAGCCACAGGTGCTGGGAACTAATAAGTGTGACAGCCCCATTAGGTCCCAAGACATTGCTTCTCAGCAATCTTTCCCTGCCTGTGCCTCTTAAATATTGCTTTCTGCTCTTTATGATGTTCCCCAAGCCTTGAAAGGAGTATTGGGTTGGCAATGTAGATATCTCCTTCATGACTAACCACTTGAGTATAGGGAACTCTTGAATGACTATCCACCAACTTACTTTAAGGACAAGTATCAAGGGAAATTCTGAGAGTGACCTTCCTTCTGCTAGCTTTTAAAACATTCTAAGACATCCTGCTTTGGAATAATGCAACAGAAAAATAATTACTTTTTATCTCTTTAGTCCATTTTTAATTAGTGATGAAGTTGTTGATGATGATTGTAATGATGGTGATTGATAATGATAGTGTTGAGGTAAGTAACTGAAGAGCTTTAATACAGATGGGTCTGGTATAAATTTATTTCTGGAAAAAAAAAACATTGCTAGCCTGTCATTGCATTTGCTTGAAAATCCATGATTACAGAATGAAGGTATAAAACACAAAATGATCGTTTTAAGTAGGCCGAGGGGCTAATGGTGTGTGAATGTTTGGCAATGATTAATTACACACACACACACACACACACACACACACACACAAATATACAGAGCTGCATTAGGAGCCAGTGATGCAAACATCAGTTAAGACAGACTACTTCCAAAGCCACATAATTTCAAGTAGAAAATATGTCAAAAAGAAAAACACAGGGTAGAGGCTGAGAGTGTGACTCAGTGGTAGGGAACTAGTGTGCACCAGGACCTAGGCTTGATCCTTAGAATTTAAATAAGATAGATAGATAGATAGATAGATAGATAGATAAATAGATAGATAGATAGATAGATAGATCAAAATATGCATATATGTGAAGCATGGGGTAGTAGGTAACATTTATTAATCGCTTAACGTTACCTATTATGAACCTTACACATATCAGATAATTTAATATCCAACAACGCTCTTAGTAGATCTACAGCTCTCTCTCTCTGTGTTACATAAACAGAGTTGACAGAAACAGAGGCAAATTCAGTGTCTTCAGATCACAGAATAAATGAGTACCAAACTGAGTCCCTAGCACAGGGAGCGCATCTGAGGACCCACATCTTCCAAGTGGGGTTTTTATTCTCTTTACAGACTCAAGGAACACACAGAGAGACACACACACACACACACAATGAAGATGTTCAGTAGGAGAGACTAGCGCCAATGCAGAAGCACTCTCCAGGTGTGGCTGTGCAGCAGGTGGGGAGTGGGAATCTCTCAATCCCTCTGTCTCAAGGTGGGGAGGCAAAAAACCGCATCCTAAGAGGACCTCAAGACTGTGTCAAGAGGCAAGGAAAGATTATGTCAGTTGAACGTTACAACTCTGGAGGAGAACTTAAGGCTCTTCTGGAAACATCTACAGAACCTCAACATGGGTCACTTCCCACTTCTTTAAAGAGCGAGGAGGCATCCTGCCAAGCAAAATGTAGTCACAGCAGGGTCCCTCCGTTGTTCTCTCTCATTCTTAGTGCCCCTTTCCACATGCTGCCTTATGCTCCGTGTGCATATGAAAGTGGGATAAAAGCCTCCCCTTTCAGGTGAACAACCAAGAAAAGAATGATTTTTAAAGTGACACTGAGTTAAGAGTAGACGCTTGTAGCATCCTGGGTAACGGAGGAATGATATCTGCAGAGGGTGCCAAGCTGGCAGCCAGGATCTGCTACAGTGTCATCACAAGGTCTTCTTCCCAGAATACCTGCCAGCCCCAGGGGTCCGCCAACCTGCCTACTCACCCCACTTTTACAGTGTAGGGTGGGGGGAGGAGAGGAAGGAAAGCGGGAGGGAGGGAGGGTGGCAAAGAGAGAGGCAGGAGCGAAATCCATGGGTAGCCACAGAGAAGTCTTCTCCCTCCTGGTCCTCCCTCGTTCGGATTTGACAATTCTTCCAGCTGTTTTGTCATAGCCCAATTTTTTTAGGATGCTAAAATCATAATCTTTATACAAATATATAATAAGCATGTGTCAAGCTTTATGTAGCCCATTATTAAGGAAACTAGGGTGATTTTAAAAAAAAAAAAAACCATGCAAGTTATAAACACAAGAATTATCAGCCCAAAGGATAGGAAAAAATAGAAGCCAAGGGAGTGTTGAAAAGCTACTTGCAGAACCAGTTAATACTAAATAAAACAAGGCAACTAGAATTCTACTGATTCTCTTCTCCACTGGAGAGCGGTACACAGCGGCTCTTTGTGCTGTTTACATTAGGGAAAAGGAGCTACAACCTAGTCAGTCCGGTAATGGATTTCAGACAAACTTGGTAGAAGACAATGGTTTCTGGCTATGATGGGTCACTGTCTCCTCCTGCCCTGTCTTTTGAAGTTTTCCTGGACAGTAGGTATTATCCATACCTATATTACAGATGTGGCAGCAGAGGTTCAGAGAAATGAGATTCCTAACTCGTGACTATAAAGATGTCGGAAGAACCTGTAAATGCTAAAATTTTATTCCAAAGGCCACATTTACTATATTACAATATACATATCTAGACTGATGGGAGATATGCAATAAATATTTCTAAGCTGAGAAATCAGATGAGATCTGGCATGTTCCAGGTAGTATGGCTATAGATAGGGACATAGAAATCACAACCAAAGCTAAGATGTTAGCTATGTAATTAAAAGTGGCTAATATTTATCTCTAAAGGAGTTAAACTACTCACCGATAGGTCTTTCACTTTCATTTCAGAGGAATAGAAAATTATTTAAATTATGGGCGTTCCATTCTCTCTCAACTCATACATACTAGACAGGGAAGTTCCAATCCTGAGACAAGGGGCCATGCTGATTGTCTCCCTATCTGAAGGAATGGTTCCTTAGGACGCTACAAATGCCTCTGTACCACTTGTCTTACAAGATAGGTAGACAAATCCTTTCAATCAAGCACTAGATGCCAGGAATCCTAGTTTCATACCTACCACTGTTCATGGTATATAAGAGAATTATTTCATTCCAAGGCACATAACATTACTATATTTTGTTGCTCCTACAAGAATGGCAAGGTGTTATTTCAGGCTACCCAGACAAATTAGAGATATGCAATGTGATGTCATTTGTTCAAGGCCAGAAACGATCTGTGTCATTCTGACATCCGGCTGACCTCCCACTTCTGACTATCCCCTGCCATCTGGAGGGGGTGGGGAGCAGCATCAAAGATAATATGGAACATCAAACAACTTGGCAATGAGGCAAACATTGAAATTCTTCTCCAGGATGGATTAGAAATTCCCATGTTGCGATTTCCTTTGAGAACAGATATTTTTGCATTAAGTCACTCCATTTCCATTTTCCAAAGAACTCCAGTTCATTCATTCTCCCTAATCCAAAGAGGCCTAATTGTTATCATCTCTGAATCATTGTAGTACTGCTTCTTAACAGCAGAGGTCACTATTAACAGATTCAGGGCATGGCCAAATTTTAATAAATGCAAAAGAGCAAGGAGGAAGGTGGGGGAAGAGATGCAGGAAGAGGAGCAGGAGGAGGAGGAGGACGAGGAGGACGAGGAGGACGAGGAGGACGAGGAGGAAGAATTTTCATACTCTCTGGAGCTCGTCATTATACAATGGCTTGTATCTTTTCAGATCCTACTTCCTGCATTGGAACTTTCTTATGAATCTTGGAAGGTTTGTTTTTACTGGAATTCTGTTTGTAACTTCCAGGAAAAAAAAAAAAGAATAGAAAAGAAAATTGCTATTCTAAGGAAGAGTGCACTAGTTGTGTAGTTAACAATCAATCGATCAGTAAACAATTGGCAATTCCTCAAAAATCTGGGGCGGAGAAATTATCTTCTGGTGGCGCTACCGCCATCACATTCCAAATCAGATTACAAAACAGCTACCTGACTATTTGGAAGTTACCCACTGGCCGGATTTACAACTAGAACAACACCGATGTAGTAAGTTCGCATCCGTTGTTTTGACCAGCTGCACATAAGGAGATACTCAAATCATAAACAAGAGTCCAAGTCAAAGTCAAGGGTACTGAATTCCTCACAGCTTTCCATACCCAGAGGTACTCCGGGCCAGTGGTGTTCAAGTTTTCTATTGTAGTGGGGGCTTGGTGCCAAAGTCACCCAGGAGGCAGGTAGAACAGAATTCACATTCCTTCCTGGCAGCCGATAAGGATGATGATGATGATGATGATGATGATGATGATGATGATGATGATTATGGAGTCATTCTCAGCTCTTATTGGCTATCTGGAGATGCAGCTGTCACTGGTCCAGCCCCACCCTCCACTGAACTCTGAATTGCACAGCATACATCACAACCAGGCAAAGGGGAAAGCAACCCCACCCTGGAATCCAAGGAGCCACATTTGTGGGCTAGAGCTCAAACTAATTGTGCTGTTCTTCGCTTGATATTTTAATCAAGTCCTGTGTCAGCCCATTCTTTTTTTTTCTTCTGCCCCTTATCTGAATGTTATTAAATGTTTTGCTGGTATGCCATCGCTTCCTATCAACTTCTCTGGCACTGCACTATTTCTGCTGAATTCATTATCGCAGGTTAAAAAGCTTTATATCAGAGTTAAATCTTTCTAGAATATTAAATATTAACAACAGACAAACTCGTAAAGTGATCAGAAGAAAAACACGGCATTGGGGAAAGCCTTAGAAGCCCTGCAACAACTTGCTTTGCTTTAGATAGCTCTCTATTAGCCCAGGCTGGCCTCAAATTCACGATGTAGCCAAGGATGACCTTGAACTTCCTGCTAATCCTACTTGCTTTGACTCCTGAGTGCTGGGATTACAGGCATGCACCACCACACTCCTGCTGTAGACTGAAACCTGACCTTCCTACAAATAGAATGAAGTCCTTTTCCTGAAGCCTGTTTTGCTCAATCATTAGCAAGAAGACCAATGTTGACAAGGGAGCTGAGGGGATGCACTAGCGGGACACCAACTTCCAACCTATCAGAACTTGCAACTAGAAAAATATGGACAATAGACGTAGCATAAAATGATGACAGAGTGCCCGTGCTTCTGGAATCCATCTCTCCATCTCCCAGAAAGATGTGTTAGTGGTTTGATAGTCCCATTCATTGTGTCAGATAGAGCCAGATGGGTGAGTACAGTAGAACTGCCCTTTAGTGTCCTCATTAATGACGTCAGCTCATTTCTCAGGGCCGTAAATGAAGAAAAATAAGACACTACAATGGAAACCAGAGTAATCTCTACTCCGAGCTAGGAAACAATGATGATGAAAAGAATACATAATAAATAGCCAGACCTGTTCAAAAAGAACCATCCATCATGGCTCCATTTTGCACAAGCAATGTCACCAGCTAGCAATTATGGGCACTATTCTTTCCCATATATAGAGGAAGAAGAAGCCCAGACACATTGTATATTCCGGCATGCCCTGTTACACTACCGTCTGTCATGCCGCAGTATTCTTTTTAGATAAATATTTCTGAAGAGGCTTCTAGAACAACAACTTAATTTCAGACCAAGTCTGCAATCAAGTAGCTTTGGTTTAAAGTGCCAAGATTTCAGAAATAGGTTAGTCTATTCAGAGCTACGATGCAGAGGCAAAGGAGATTCTTTCTTTATCACAGTGTTAAAAAAAAATGCTATTTTATCAGTGTAGTCCAAATAGACCTCTTCCAGCCAAAAGACTTTGCATTTTAATTTGCATTGTGCCTCATATCAGACATAGAGACATGTGCCCCATTGGTGACTGGAAAGCCTGAAGAAACTCCTGTCACCTGGATTTGGGGTGATGCTTTATTCTAGGTCTGTGCCCTCCTCTGAGGCTTGCCACAAATTACTCAGCATATGGCCTCTTCTGAGGGATTGCAGTCACTCTTTTAAAGCTGTGTGAATCAATGGGCTGCTGTAATTCCTCAATGTGGCCCTTCAACTAGTTGATCCCAGGCCCTGTGAAGGTGTCACCTCCTATGTCTCATTCTCACCCTGGCTATGTCATGACAATGGCATCCTGTTCGTGTTTAATATGACAGGACACAGCCCACCAGAATTTTTCTCCCTGACCTGTCTACAGGGTGTCTGAGACTCAAACAAGCAATGTTAGATTTTTATGGAAGACCACAGAGACTTTCATCAGACAACTCCTGAAATGAAAACAAATCGCATCGTTGCTTTGATTTCATCAACCCTGAAAGACACTGGGATATTCATCGATTTGAGATCAGCTCTGCTCAGAAGAAATCTAAGATTTAAATAGTTTCCGCCAAAGACTTGTCATCTAATTTAAACTATTTTCCCTCACTCTTTTTCCTCTCATTCTCACAGAACAAGAGGATGTGAACCGTCGTTTCCACTGACTGTGCTGCTCTGGACACTTAACACAGAGTAAGGTCATGAATATCAGTCCTGTCTGAGTTCTTATCGTTCATGGTTCACAGATCTCATTTCTTCTTTAATCATCAGAGTCGCTCCCAAATTGAATCTGGGTTGTTTTTCTCTCTCTCTCGCTGTTTTTCCCTCTACAATCAACTATTGCATTCTGGACCAAGAGATTAATGAAATCACAGCCAGACAGAAAAAAAGAAACTAGTGAACCAAAGAATGATAAATTACTAAATAAAATTCAACGTAAAAAAATGGAGAGAGAGAGAGAGAGAGAGAGAGAGAGAATGCCCAAGAAGGAAGACGAAGAGAAATATAGTTCTGACATCCACATCTGAGCTCCATATGCATGCTTGCATAGTTAAGACCAAAACTGAAACTGAAGAAGGAAATCCCCCTGAAGATGGAGGTAAACCCCAGAGGGTCTCTCTTCCATCAGATAGGTTAATTTTCCTGTATTCTATTGACATCGTGCTAAAGCTTCAAGTTTCCCATTTGATTGCAATACGAATACTAACACAGATTCTAGGTTAGACACAAGGCTAGCCTGCCTGTAGTTAGGAAAGAACCACGCAGGTCAGAAATGAGTGATTGTCCCCGCTGCCTACCCCACGCCCTCTTCAAACGGTTTAATCAAACAGAAAATGAAGGATGGGAGCTAGTCTGGTCCCAAAGATAAAACCATGACATCCTCTTCTATCATTTAGCTGCCTGGAATAGGCCATGCTGGCCCAGCTCTTGCTGATTCCAGAGACTTCCAGTGTCAACTATGGAGCCACAGCCTCCAACAGGAAATCTCCCAGGTTAATGGCACCTCTAAGTATTTATGTAGCCAGCCTCCTTCAGCTCAAGGGTCTGAAAAAAAAAATGAGACTCTGTCCTTTATTTATTGTTTTCAGAAAAGCAGCGGAGGCAACTGTTCTAGCTGGGGACTGAGGGGAATTCTTTTCTGACTGTGTCTCGTGGCTTCTAGGTTGGTCTCAACCTTGTTATGGAAAAGACCAGCTTTGAACTGTTGTTCTTCCTCTCTAGACTTCCCATGTGAGTGTGGGCATTACGGGTGTTCAGTTTGGTGGGTACTGGGGATGGGATTAGTGTTCTGCCTACACTGGGCAAGGATGGCAAGGGAGAAAAGTGCACATTTTGTAAGCAAATGGAAAGACCATGTGGGGCTAAGTGCTTTCCCTCAGAGGGCTGGATTAGAAGTGAATCCTGATGGTGTGGAGAGGCTGGGAGAGAAGACCAACACTTAGATGCAGTAATCCTTAATGAATAGACAGTCTGTGCTTGTCCAAACTGTTTTATTTGATAGCAGATGTGACTAGATACACTTTACTCAGGGTGAATCAGGGATTAAATACCTACCCCCCCCCCTCACTACCACCACCAATGAATGCCTAGGAAGGAAAGCTCATTGGCTGAATACTTGTGGCTTATGTAAATGTCTCATTAGCATGGAGAACTCCAGGATTTTATGATTGTCCTCTCAATGGGGTGTTGTGGTTACACGTTCTAGAACAAGTAGAGCTTAGCAGGGAGCTGGCTCCACTACTGCTGTGTTCTCAATTCTGCGATTCCCTGGGGTCCAAGCCTGCTCAACCTCACCAGTTCCTCTGTCTGGTGGCACAGTCCATTTGCTCCACAGGAGATGGAAAAGTGGGTAAGGAGGTTCTTTGCCACAGAACACACAGTTGAGAGGAGCACAGCCAGGAAGAACACCCCGAAAGATCCCCAAAATTGAGAATAAAACACAGCAGCAAATGTTGATGCTGGGCTCACTCCTCGCTGGTGGCCGCCAAGGTCTGTGAACTCATCTTGTGTGGAACCTAGAGATCTCACCCTGAACAGAACCAGAAACAACAGCACGGACCCAGCACCCAGATAGTCCCGTGAATGAGCTACTGAGTAAGGCACCTGGGGGAATGGCCAAAGAGTCTCGGCTCCAACATTACAGCTTGTGGGATTGTTTGCACAATGGGTACTCAAGGAGACAGGCACTACATGTGAACCAGGGGCTTAGAAGAAGAAAATTGAAAAATAAGCTGGGAGTGTTAGGTGCTACTACTGTCACCGCTATCACAATATTTAAGAACATGACTGTCATCTTCCAGAATTTGATTTATTAAGAAATACACAATCAATTGTTGAAAGCAGCTGTCAGCAGAAAGATCTGTCTGTCTCAGAGGGAAAGGGTAGGCTTTGAAAACACTTAACAGTGGGTGTTGAAGTCTGTCTCCTCCCACTTGCCTTCCTCTGGCACTTCCTTGTTGATTCTTCAGTGTTCTCTTCCCAGAATAAGAGCAGAGCTCCCTACAGGCTCCATCCAGACCTCCCTCTCCACCCCTGCAGGGCTCCTAGCAGGGCTCCTCTCGGCTGAGGCAACTCTTCCCATTAATTCCTTTCATTTACCAAGCTCCCTTCTGACACAGGGTCATCTAGAAACTTTTCCATCCTGGGCTAGATACTCTTACTTTAATCTGTTTGTCTGCTTGTTTGTTTGATTTCAGTGGTAAGGATTGAACCCAGGGTCTTGCACATGCTAGGCAAGAGCTCTATCATTGAGCTCTTATGACTTATTATTACCATTACTATGATGATGATGATGATGATGATGATGATGATGATGATGATGATGATATTGATGATTATGTGTTATTATTGTTGTTGTTATGACTATAGTTTTATATAGACCCACTGTCTTCTGACTTAGGAGTTAACCAGGCTGACCCTGAACTTGGAATCCTTCTCTTTGGAGCTTGCAAATAGCTATTTCCCTGACCTATCTGATGGAGGCTGCTGCCCTGGGACAGGCATTCAGCACTACATGATACTTATTTTCTTACAACAACCAACAGGATAACCTTGACCGTGGGTTGATGTCTGTCTTTCTCCAAGGACTCTAAGTTCCATAAAAGTAAAGATCATGGCAGTTTTTCTCGCTGTGCATCTAAATGCCAAAGACAGTGTCTCACACGGAAGAAACTTAATATATAAAAAGTCATCATGGACTGAATTAATTAGTGAGTGAAAAACAAGGACCCACCATGAGATGGCTATTTAGGATGGTTTAACTCAAAACAAAACCAAAAACAACCCTTTGGATTGTAGCTCCTGGCTATGTCCTGAGTCAATGAATCATTCGTTCAATAAGTATTTATTGTGTTTCCTATGATGTACAGATGGAAATAAACCAAATTTCCTGTCATCCATGTAGTGGGCACAGTCTTGCCCACTTGTGTAAAATATCAGGTAGTAAATATTTTTTTGATCTCCAAGACCATATGATCTGTACTGCAACTGTGTAGTATAAAATATGTCATATGCAAAACACTAAGAATGAGTATGATCATATTGCAACTAGATGCTATTCTAACAGGCTGGCGGTGTGCTGTTGAATGGTATTTGATTGTCATCTGTCATCCATTGTACTAGGAGAAGTCACACGATAGACTAAGAGCCTGCTGTCCCCATTGAAGATTCTGATTCAGTAAACAGGGGAGACCCTACAGGGAGCGGGACTCTGGGCTGGGCTTTGGAGATACACAAGAAGTCCTTACTTGCCTAGGGGCAGCTCACCACCTAAGGGAAGAGATTTATGTGCCCATCCGTTTTCTATAAGACAGCTTGGAAAATGATGCAAGGTGAAATGTCTGCATGTTACGCAGGGAAAATGAGGAATTCTAAAAGCCAGGAGGAGTCGGGGATGTGGACATTGGGATTCCTATAAGATTCATTTCTTGGAAGTGGTCCATATTAAGTCAGGCTTCAAAAAGAGAAGCTGAATACATTGGATGGAATGGTTGTGAGGAGAAGGGGCCAGTGCCGGGGGTCCTTGTAGGAGCTAGTGAGTGCAACCTGCTTAGGGGAACCAGAATTAATGTGGCAGCTGTTGAAATGAGGAGGGGAGGGTGGATTCCAGGGACATCACAGAGGTTCCATCTGTGAGACTGATGCTAATTGGCTTCTCCTCCATGATAGGAAGAGCTGCCTATTAACTTACAGAGAGAAAGCCGCAGCGTTGTTTAGCTACCAGCAGTTGCAAGAAAGGCTCTGAGTCACCAAACCTCTATCCATCAGTGTCCCCAGTGACACACAGACATTTAGGGATAAGATAAAATAAAAACACCAAGGCTGTAGCAGTGGGAAGAGAGGAAAACTAGCTCCCTGCGTCATGTCTCTTGGCAAACCAAGCCAAGAAAGAAGCTGTAGGTGTCTCTTACCTAATCGCCCATCTCATCTTTGATGAGGGCACCTTTTAAAAGCTCTGTCTTGCCACTGAATTTTAAAAACAAAGTCTTTTGAGGGAAACACTAGTTTAAACTTACATATCAGAGCTTGAGTTTCAACATAACACTTCCCAAGGTCCGGAGCTCTGTTGAGGATATGGACTTATTCACTTAAGGCCCAAGGAAGACCTCGGAGGCACCCCCAAAAATGTACACAGTGAATCACCCTCTCTGACACTTAATCTCTTCTTTACCCTCTGTTGGAAGTGTTGACAAGAAATGAAAGAACAGAAGGCTAAGGCAGGATGCAGCTCTGAGGGAGGCAGGAACCGAGGGAAGTGGGGACACGCTCTACTGACTAACATCTGACTCACACAGACCTCCTAGGCCAGCTTTCACATTACAATTGCTTCACGAGGCTCCATTGGAAGCCTCTCAGAATCTACTTCACCTCAGAACCCACTCTGGGCTCCTTAGGGGATGACTGCAGCATGACCCAAGAATCACAGCGAAAAGGGCTGAGCCTAGCCAGTGAGTCTCAGATTCCAACTCCCGTGGACTACCTTCTGACAGGTTATTTTCTCTCATAACTAGCACTGCACCTTTGGAGTCTCCCTTAAGGGAAGACACCATTTAGCACCCTGAAGCATGCCTGTACCACAGCATCTCTGATTGATGGTAAAAGGGACTCACAAAACTCTATTTGAAGGCCAAGCAAGAGGCACAGAGGCAGGACCACCAGACTCAACCCCTAACCACCCACGCATCTCAGCTAAAGATCTGATATTACATATGACTCTCAAACTATCCATATATCAAGATTCTCTCTCTAGAGGGAGTGGTAGATGATAGTATGTGGAGGGGCTTTAGATATAATAACAATTTTGTTTTCTCTTATGAGATGAGGCACCGTTAAGTATATATAAAATGTTTGGAATGACGTCCCCCTTGTAGGACACAAATGATGCTGTAGAGAAGTCTACATTTCTTCTGCACAGTGGAAAGAACATTCCAGGGACTGTCAGGAAGATGCAGTAGATAATACATCTGAGGTGTTTAGTAAATTGTAAAACACAAGGCAGACGTGAGTTGTCCCTGTTCCTGTCAACCAAGTCAGCCAAGTCCTGCCCATGCATAAAATCTGATGACCCGTCAGCCAAGTCAGATTCTATGTGTGTTTTGAGGAAAGTAAAGCCAGTGTGTATAAAAGAAGAGAGACCAGAGCCCTGGCTACTGTGGGGATTACAAAGATTGTATTTCTCCAGGACAGTAAATTTAGTATTAGTGAAGAGCTTCAGGGCAGAGAAACCAGTCAAGGCTTAGGGACTACTGTAGCTCTCTCTACAGAGAAAACCATTCTCTACTTTCCAAAGTATGGTTCATTGAGTATCTGAGCCTAAAAGAAACTCTGATTCCAGCCAAGTTGAAATTTCTTTAAAATAAGTCAACTTATATTTTTCTGACAGCAGTAAACGTCCCCCAAGTTTCCAGAAACTACACCTTTTTTTCTGCACTATTCTCTAGAGACTTAAACTACACCAGGTGATGAGGAAGGAACACCATTGTGGGCTTGGCATTCCTTTTCATTCCAATCCATGGAGACATATCATCCACCTCCTTTGATTATAAAGAAAAACTATGATATATTCTTCATAGGTTACAGCAAGGGTCATCAGGTGAACCAAGTCCTGAAGGGAGGACTGGAGTCAGTAAAAGAGAGCTCCCAAATGTTGGTGGAACTAAAAATGGGGATTAGAAGAAAGTCTCTCAACAGCCTTAACTAATCAGCACTCTGTGGTGGTTTGAATGAAAATGGCTCCCATAGGCCCAGAGGGAGTGGCACTATCAGGAGGCATGGCCTTGTTGGAGTAGGTGTGGCCTTGTTGGAGTAGGTGTGGCCTTGTTGGAGTGGGTGTGGCCTTGTTGGAGTGGGTGTGGCCTTGTTGGAGTGGGTGTGGCCTTGTTGGAGTGGGTGTGGCCTTGTTGGAGTAGGTGTGTCACTGGGGGTGGGCTGTGAAGTCTCAAATGCTCAAGGAAGGCCCAGTGTCTCTCTCTTTTGCTGTTGCCTGCTGATCCAGATGTAGAACTCTCAGCTGCTTCTCCAGCATCATGTCTGCCTCCATGCCAGCATGCTTCCCAGCATGATGACAATTGACTAAACCTCTGACCTGTCAGGCAGCCTCAATACAGTGATTTCCTTTAAAAGACTCCTCATAGCATTAGAAATCCTAACTAAGTCACATTTCCAGAAGCCAGCAAACTAATAACCCAAATAAATGTGTTTGTGCAAAGGCTACAGATGTGAGCAAATTTTGTAGTTAATCTTTCATTTGCTTTCCACTAACTTCTTTTTGATAAGTTCAATGTATAAACTTTAGTTGGTGACACCCATCTATTCTTACTTCAATTTAAAAGGTAAAAACATTAGCTTCCATTTCCCTTCCTCATGTTTGTGAATACACACCACACACACGCACGCACGCACGCACGCACGCACGCACATGGGGGCAGAACAGACAGTGAGCAAGAGGGAGAGATCAGAACATTTAGCGTTCATCTGTGTATCTCTTGATTCAATGACAGACATAAGATAGACAGATCCAGCCCTTGGTATTCCACAGACACCTTCACAATGGGTAGCATCACAAGCATCTTGGTATATACCTGAGTCAGCATGTCAGAGGTCTATTCTCAAGAGATGGATTGCTAGGTTATGAGATTTGCATGTTTACTTGTATTACACACAGTCATATTCTGTGCAAAATGGCATTTCCAATTACAGATCCTTCTGTCATGTACACAGGACCCCCATGTCCTCACGCCTTTGCTAGGGCTTTCCAAGACTGGACTTAACTAATTTTTGCCCATCTGTTGGGTATAAAGTAGCATCTCATTGCGGCTTTAATTTGTATTTTCTCTGATGACTGTGGTGTTGATTGTTTTGTCATATTTATTAGAAAATCAAATCTATTCTTTTAAAATGTCCCATTTATTCCTTCCCACACGGCATCTATTTCCATCTTCCTATTTTTATTGATGGTTTACAATGATTTCTCGTTTAATTACAAGCGACCTCTTGTTGGTTGTAAACACTCAGTTCTTTTCCTACTGTCCACATTATCTGTAGGATCTGTGTCAAAGTGAGATCTTTGTAAAGTCAAATTCATCAGTATTGGGGGTATTATTGGGGGCTTTGTTTGATGGATACTTTGCCTAAGTGGAGATTACTAGATGTGCCTCTGTTTATCCCAAGTACAGTTTGAAGTAGACAACAGTGACCCAGATACTCCAGGATTTAGTGTGCAGTCTCCTCATTCCATATAGTGTGGTTATTTCCTTCCCCTTGGTCATTAGGAATGGGTGTTCATTCTATAATATTAAAACCTGTTCCCAGTCATTTCCAGGGCAGTACGGAAGTACAGATAAACACATCCATCTACATTTTAGCTCTTAAGAGTAAGTGCCTTTCTCAAGGGCATCTTCCATGTTGATACAGTATATTTTAATAAAGTAGCCTCATGCATTATGTGTGCTTTGGGTCTGGGTGACTCTGGCCAATCTTTTTTCAATGCTAGCATGACACTGACATTCTCTTGTGGTATTTATTTACTTACTTTACATTTTTATGTTATTGTTAGTGTGTGTGTGTGTGTGTGTGTGTGTGTGATATGTGTACAGGGATATAAGTATGTGCATACCACAGCACATGTATGAAGTCCAGAGGAAAGCTTTGTAGAGTCTGCTTTCTTCTTCCACCTGTCTGTGAGTTTTGGAGAGGGAGCTCAGGTCCCCAGGTTTCACTGCAATCACTTTTAATCACTAATCCACCTCACTGCCCTTCTGTGGTATTTACAAGTAATTACTCATAGAATAGATGAATTAAAAAATAATAAGAACAAATGCTGCTACAGAGGATATATTGGGTTTAAAAGGCTAAATTATGGTTTAAAATAAGTGCTGATATCTCAGAGACTGATGCCAACAAAGCTTTTCTTTCTCTCACAGAGAAGAAACCTATCCAACATAAGCAAGCCATATACAATCATTCCAAAGTCTGGCCTGATGGCCACAGCATCTTTAGCATATGTCTGGTCACTGAGTACAGAGGATGCTGCCAGCCACATCCCCATAAACCCAGAAGCTTGGAGTTTCACATATCAAATCTTTTAGCTAAAACCTCCCATTGTCCTCAACTTAAACCAAGTGCCATTCTCAAGGGATATCCCTTCTCCGGGGTGTTCCATATCAAGTAATTAGCTGATAAGGGCTAGAAAGGCCCAAGCCTCTCAATTTAGTGAGGAGGACTTAGAGGGGCAGTGCTATGCCACAGAGCCATACAGCACAGAACCTGTTGTAACCCACGAATGTCCCCCTTTTCCCTTCCCCAACCCTGTTTCCCTCATTCTTTAAAGAGTCACCAAATCAATGTTCCCTTGCAAATTTCTACCTCGGTGTCTGTTTCTTAAGGAGACTGGACCCAAAAGAGTTGGTACCAGAACCCATTTTAGGAAGCTAGCTCCAAATGGAACTCTGGGGATGCATCCACTGGATGTTGGACTGAAAAGAAAACAGTCTCATTCCCAGAAAGTATGGTAGGGGCATCCTTCGCAAGCCGCCGAGGCTATCATTTTCAAAGCTTCCATTGACCCTTAGCCATGATGGAGAGGAGGGATGAAAATTCACTGGCACACACACTATCTAAGATGCTTGAGAAGTTCACGGGAATTTCAGTGGTAATTGGAAGAACTCTAATCCGATGGGTCTTATGCACAGCTCTCCGTGTGATGGGGGAACACAATGAAG
The DNA here is from genome assembly GCA_964023405.1 of Apodemus agrarius. Classification (NCBI taxonomy): domain Eukaryota; kingdom Metazoa; phylum Chordata; class Mammalia; order Rodentia; family Muridae; genus Apodemus; species Apodemus agrarius. Next base: position 39,940,514 of record OZ030026.1, on the reverse strand, counting down.
GTTGGAAGGCAGTTTAGGGTGAATTGTAAAATCCAAAGAGCCTCCTTGGCAGCACATGGAAAGACTCTTATCTCCTGTAGCCAGAGGGTAGGAAAAGCAGACAGTCGGGCCAGGACTTAACCATAAGGGCATGAAAAGCTCTCAGTAGGCTGGCTTTTCAATCCCAGCAACTCTATGCTGAGGCCAGAGTCCTCTAACTGGAAAAAAAGTAGAACAACAACAGAACAAATTAAAAGCCTGCAACAACAATAAAACAAACAACTAAAACCCCAACAACAACAACAACTTAACTGAGACGAACTATCTGAATCAATGTACTTGAAACCATTGAGTCTACAAATGTTCCTAGATGCTTTGATTCTGCAGAGTTGCTCAGAAGGTGTGGTTGTGCTAGAATAAAATAGCACTCGTTCAACCTCATTCAAAGAACAGATCTGAAGCAATTAGAAGCCAAACAGGACAAGAGCTCACATACATTTATGCTTTTATTTTGGGGCTGTGTAAATCCCCAACCCTCCATTATTCTATATGAACAAACTGAGAACATGTAGACATTGTTTAGAACATGATCTTGGTCTCTTATATCAAGTACATGTAAGTAGGTTATGATAATCTGGGCTTGGCACATTCATTGGAGCCATGAAGATCTTAGTGAAAGATTTTTGGTCCCTAAGACCTGAGACCTGCTAAGATACCCATATCCAAAATAAAGGGGGAGATTGAGGTATTTCATGTTTCTAAGCCTTAGGAAGAAAGCAAGAAAACCATCTCACATGCCTCCCTGGGTTCAAGAGACAACATATCAAATATTTAAATATTTGTTCAACATGTTTCACAAGTGAGATGGGAAGATACCTAGGCAGGAATGTTCTAACTCTATTCTGAAAAGTCTAGACAAGTTCTACCCATCAAAAGTAATGTGGACTGCAAAATTTTCACTTCTGTCACCAGTCAAGTTCCAGATGCATTCCTTCTATTGGTGATGGTTCTCCAACTGTGGGTTAAGGTCCATTTTGGCAAACCATCTCTAAAAAATATTCATATTATAACACATAACAGCAAAATTACAGTTAGGAAGTAGGAAAAGAATAATAATTTTATGGGTGGGGTCCCCACATTATGAGGAACCCTCTTAAAGGGTCACAGCACTATGAATTCTGAGAACCACTGCTCTATTGTGTGTGTGTGTGTGTGTATACATATACATATACATGCACATACACACATATACATATAGAATGTATACATAAATCTTTTCTATAGCATTTATTACAGTGCAGTGAATTTATTCTTATGCCTTCATACCCCCAGAAGACTGTAAATGCCTTGGAGAATGTAAGAGATGAATTATTCATCCACGTACCTCCTGAGTCTTAGCAACATCTCCAGCACATAATAAGTTGCTGAACAATTGTTGAATGAATAAGTGAATGAAGGATAAAAGCAAGCACATTTCAAGTCTGTGCAGAAAGATGTCAAAACCCAGGGGAAGAATGTGCGGAGATGGATAAGGGAGGGATCTTCATTGACAGAGACAACCTGGACCAGGAGTTGGATTTCTGGGTGGCAGCCAGAGGGGAAGCCAAGCAGGTGTCTTTGAAGCTGCTATAGCATCACAGAGGAATGTCTGAGGGCAGGACTGTCAATCCAACCCAGAGTGGTCCATCATTACAACAGAGGACTCAGGAAGAAGTACGAATCTGCAAACTCAGAGAAGCTCCCAGCCTTAGACCTCCGTGGGCTATGGATACTCAAAAATATAAGTAGACAGACATAGGCTCTAAAATTAGGTTTCCTGGCTTCAAGTCTTAGCATTTTCAACTAAAGGATGCGTGACAAGGCTTAATTTTTAAATCATATACACTTCAATGAGGGAAAATATATATTATATAATATGTATTATAAATTATATATAATAATTATATACAATATATAATATATTATACTGATTTATTTACATATATGTTTGATTTTTGAGGTTAAACTGAGATAATATGTTTAATAAGTAGCATGTTTAAAATGCTGCCTGTCAAATCTTCAGTATATAATTAAGAAGCTCTTCTCTTTTTGGAGAAAAGCTTAGATTATTGTCTAAAATTATGGAAGGAAGTCCCCTGGGCTCTGGCTGAGAGAAAACGTCTGTGTTTTCTAGGAAAAAGAGACAAAACCTCAAATTTGGGATTACAATCTAACTTTGATTTTATAAACTTGGTGACGTCTTAAGACCTCGTGACCCTAAGGAGTTAGAATACTCACAAGCAGGAAGAGCAATGCCTTACCACAACGTCTTCTTTCTAATTATCTCACAGAGCCATAGGCAAGCATAAAAGTGGACATGTGAGCCAGTGCGATAGCACAGAGAGACTTGGCAATAGATCTGGTGAGTTACAGCCAGTTGCTGTTTTGACAAATGTACCAGAAACAGAGGACAAAATGGCAGCTCCTTCAGCAGAAGACGCTAGACGAGACAAGCGCATGGATAACGATGAAACTAGATACCTATATCTCACCTAGCACAAAAGCCAAGTTACAGCAAATCAAAGGCTTTCCTATTAGACCTGCAGATCTTAAATGGCTACAGGAGAACAGGGGAAACGCCTCCATACACAAGCATAGGCACGGGTTTTGTGCAGAGAGCTCCACCAGCTCGGGGAATAATTGTAACTGGCAAGTGGGATGGAATGAAATTTAAAAAGCTTCCAGACAGCAAGGAATAACCCAGCAGAGAGGAATGCGCCTACAAAAATGGCAGAAAGTATTTTCCAACTATGTATTTGGCAGGGAGTTGATATCTACAATCTATACAGGAGTCTAAAACTCAAATCACAAAATGACAATTCATTGGGCCAATAAATGAGCATGTGAATTAAACACACACTTCTCAGTGAAAGAAATTTAAATGACCGACAAAGATATGAAAAGAATGTCCTCACTCATCAGGGAAATAGGATTTAAAACTCTACTAAGGTTCCATCTGATCCTCGTCAAACTGTTGCTATCAGAGAGAAGGCAATGAAGAGCCTTTAGTGATTGGTAGCAAAAATATAAATTAATACAGCTTCTGAAGAAATCAGCATGGAGCCTCAGAACGCTAAGAAAAGAGCTATCCTATAATTCACATATATCCTACATGGGTATATTCCCAAAGTAACTGAAGTCAGCACACACAGGTACCTACCTACACATCCAAGTTTACTGCCACACTGTTCACACTAGCTAAAATCTGGAAGCAGCATAGATGGCCATCAACAGGATAGATTTAAAAATGCACCATGAATATACAAAGGTGGTTTCATTATGAAGAATAAAATTAATGAGACTTGCAGGGGAAAAAAAAGAAAGGGACTGTAGCCCATCACAGTAAATGAAGGTAGCCAGCCTAGACATACAACTGTTCTGTACTTCCCTCCACACATAGAATCTGGATGAAAAAAATATGGCATAAAGTAGAAAAGACCTATGTGGTAGGGGGCAGGTGACTAAGGGGTACTGATGAGAAGACAAAAATACAAAGAATACAGAGCGCTCTCTGTCTGTCTGTCTGTCTGTCTGTCTCTCTCTCTCTCTCTCTGTGTGTGTGTGTGTGTGTGTGTGTGTGTGTGTGTGTAAGACTGGACTATGTGACATTAAAACAAAAGAACTATTTAGTAGTAAAAAAAAAGTAACTATTATAGCAAAATAAAATGATATGTATTCAGGGAAACTGTCATAAAGATATGCTTTTGTATACTTGTTTTGTATACTTAGTATAACTTTTGTATACTTAGTAAAAGATGTATTTAGAAGAATAAAGCCTGAGTTTACTTTTGAAGGAAATTAATGAGATGAATAGATTTAAAAAAAAAGATTATCCAGCTACCAAATTCTCGAAGCAGAACAAGGGGCTAGCCTCTATTATCATGTAGCTATGGGTTCTGAGAAAGGAAAGGAAATCAAGTTCCAAGGTAGTGAGGGACTTCCCAGGATGAAGACAAGACTCTCTCACATATTCAACACACAGTTGTAGCCCATGAGCGTGCCTGAGATGACATCACCTCTATTCCAAAGTGCTGTTTTCTGTCAGGTGACAGTTCCTTCTCTCTCACTTGAGGTTTACATCTCCTTCATTCTCCTTTGTGTCACCTCAACTTGTCACCCAAAGCTATCTTGTCTTCCCGTTTTTATTATTTTGATATTTTCTTACTGTAAATGTAGATGTCCATTGTAATGCAAGGTAATAAACCATCATCACGGCATTCCCCATTGGCTTGGGATATTAGCAGGATTTCACGTGTCTTGTGGGACCCGTCCTCGACAAGCCTACCCTTTGTGTATCACAAAGTCCGTCCCATATAAAGAAGGAGGGAGGAAGTAATCCGACTGCCGTGGAAAGGAGAGAAGGTAGGAAGAGGGAAGAAGAGTGATATTTGGGGAAAGTACATTCAACACCACCATCATTTGGGATGGAAATGATTTGAACTACGTGAGATGTGATTTCTATGTCCTCTGTCGAAGCCACGGGCTGTTGCTCTGGTAACTTAGACTGTTTTCACTGGGTTGTGGCTTTTGTTGTTTCTGTCACTGCTGTTTTAATGACTGCCAGCACTGATCACTGTCATCCTAGGACAACTTCCAAGCAGACGTACTTTTAAGAACCAGTGCTAAGGGGTGGCTGTGGATTTCCTGGTCACATCTGTGCAGCGCCTGCTTATAATGCTGCAGTTCATGAAGGTGAAGAGCGTCTGACAGCATACTTCTGGCATTTGGAGATTTCATTTGACAGTATCGACTGCAGTGAACTGAACGCCCACCAAACAACATTGATAAGAGTATCTCTTGTGGTCTTGAGAGGCAGCTTGATACAATGAAAAGAGATGTGGGCTCAGAATTCACAACAGCTGGTTCCATCCCCCCACCCTCCACCCCCAGACTCTACATTGGATTTGCTCTGTGACCTTGAGCGTTTTATTAAAGCTCTCTGGCACGGAGCAGCATCTGTAAAATTGGGACAGCATCATTGTAATACAGCTTCAACTCGCACTTTGGTGGCAGGGTGTTTCTATTACAATCTAGCAAACACCAACAATAGATAAGCTTGTGCAGAATACAGAATAAATCTTTGGCTGAAAAACAGAACTGGGAAGGCAGGACACAAAGCCGGAGGAAAGATGGGGACATAAGCTCATTGGAATTACCATTGATTGTAAAGAAATGTACAAACATAGTTTTCGATAGACTAGTATAATGATAATAATTAAGAGGCAGGAGTATGCTATACCACTTTAGAATGGAGGGACAGGGAGGTTAGGTACCATGGCTTGCCTCCATTTCAACACTCAAAGATATAATTATGGACAGCACAGCCAGATCATTTGTATTTTCCTGGATGACTGGCTGAATTCAGGCTGTGACACATGGCTGTTGGCTTTACTGGTTGGTGCAATGCATGCTATCAAAGCAAATGACAAATGCAAACAATCCTTTCCCTGGCTCTTATCAGCTGCAAACACAGGTTGTGGACCAGGGGAGGGAGAGTGGTCCTGTTTGTGTTTGTGGATAAGTGGCCAGGAACCCAAGAAAACATGGAAATACGATTCCTTTTGGTCACAGCTACTACATCCAGATAAATGGAAGAGGGACTGTAAGTATGAAAAATAAAACAAGAAGCACAGTGGGCACAGAAGGATTCAAGGAAGGGAGGCTAAATAGAAGCAGTTGATGGAGGGAGAAAGCACACAGAGTGTGGTGATTTGAATAGGCTTGGCCCAGGAAGTGGCACTATTAGGAGGTGTGGCCTTGTTGGAGTAGGTGTGGCCCTGTTGGAGGAAGTGTGTCACTGTGGGCGTGGACTTTAAGGCCCTCATCCTAGCTGCCTGGAAGCCAGTCTTCTCCTAGCTGCCTTCAGAACAAGAGGTGAAACTCTCAGCTCTTCCAGTCCAGCCTCTGCCTGGGCACTGTTATGCTCTTGTCTTCATAATAATGGACTGAACCTCTGAACCTATAAGCCAGCCTGAATGGCATGTTGTTCTTTATAAGAGTTGCCTTGGTCATGGTGTCTGCTCATACCAAGGAAGCCGTAACTAACACATAGACCCAGAGAATCCCATCTCTGTCCTGAAAAAGTAAACACTTGATACAAGCAAGAGGGAGTAAGGGGATTAGATTAGCAAATTGGGAACACTCCTGGCACTGATAAACTATCCTGGATAAGGGTAGACCACACCCTGGCAACATGAGTGTGGAAATTAAGGTGAGCATTTAGAATCTTCTACAACAGTTCTACATGACAATTAGATGACTGTTGACTCTGGAAAAAAAAATAAAAGCTGACAGTTTTATGTTACCCTAACTTTTATTTTTACTGTGTTTTTACAAAAGTACAGATTTCTAACAGATAACAGATATAAAAATTAAATTTTTAGGGCTCAGTCAGTACTACTTGCCTCATAACCACTGGACTGGAAATTAATTTCTTAGAAACCAGTTTGGTCACCCAGAGCACCAGGTATGGTCACGGAGGTTTTTAATTCAAGCCCGGAAAGGGCAGAGACAGACAGAACCCTGTTGCTGTGTAACTCTTCCGCCTACTCAAACGGGCAAACTCCAGATCAGTTAAAGAAAATAAAAATGTCCTAAAAAACAAGGTCGAGCTCAGGACAGACATGTATGCCTTTGTACCTGCAGACATATGTGGATCTGCACACACACACATTCATATACAATACACACATACTCATTCATATACAATACACACATACACATTCATATACAGCACACACACATTCATATATAATACAACACACACACACACATCCACACACAGAGACAGACAGACAGACAGACAGACTAAAATTTTCAAATTGGTGTTTTACCAGAGGGACCGTGCCAAGAAGCAACAACTTAAACCACATGGTCTCTTCAGATGGGGCTTTCCAGGCACACAGTCATCCCAGCTGTTTGTGGTCTCCTGCCACCCAGTCAGTCCCTCGTAAGCACCCAATGGCATGCTGGTAGGAAAGCAATTATGGACAGTGAATGTCAGAGTCTTAGAAAATAAATTATCCAGAAAGGTTGATACCTAATTTGCCAACAGGTAGGTTGAGACTCAAAGTGTCTCTCCATCTGGGCTTCATTAGCAGACAGGAATAGCATAGTAATTTTTTAAAAAAATGGGAATTTTAATGTTAAGGATTATTGAACTGTGCCATAACTAAATCCGTCAATACAAGGAGCAGTATATAGGTGCCCTTATGTATGGCTGAAGGAAGGAGATAAGCTATGACTGAAGATGAGAAGTCTCTGGGGAAAAACAAAGCAAAAACAAAAACGGGAACGCTGGCAAGTTTGTTGAGTTCTCTCTCAGCTGTAGGGTAAAGTAAAAAGCAAGTAAGTGAATAACGAGGCCAGTAAACACAGGCGGGTGGTGCACAGCTGTAGGTGGAGGCCTGACGTGGCTTGGTTAGATTAGGAGAACTAGGTGAGGTTAAAGCTGTGACGTGGTCAATGCTCTACATACTTTGGACACAGATCTGGCCAGCACTGGCCCAGATATTTGACCCTTACAAAAAGCTGTGCCTCTGATGGATAATCTAGGAGTAGCAAGAAGGGAAAGACACCATCTGCAGACAAGAGAAACACCTTGACACTACTCCTCCCTTACCCTCTACTTCCAGATGTTAACATCCACACGGTGAAAGAGAGAAGCTGGAGGATGCTGAGATGGCTCTGTAGGTAAAGTGGATGCTGCCTACGTGGGTAGACCTGAGTTGGATTCTCAGAACGGATGTAAAACCAGACACAGTAGCAAGAGTCTGTAATCCCAGCTTTCCTTTGACAAGATATGACATGGGATATGGGGACAGGAGGAACTCTGGAAGCTCACAGCCAGCTAGTCTGACATACACATCAAGCAACAAGACACTCTGTCTCAAACAAGGTAGAGTACGAGGACCAACGGCCAACTTTTCTCTGTTGCCTTTACACAGGTCCTGTGGTACGTGTGCACCCACACTCAGACACACCAACAGAAATGTTCACTTTGAATGCAGTCCCTGCTGGGTATAGTACATCCATTGTGCCTCTGGGACTCCGGAATGAGCCACAGAACATTTCCAAGCTCATTGTTTTCATCGCTCCCTACTGACTTTCCTCCCACAATCCATCCTTCCCACTTTAAAATGATGTCGCGCCAGCATGTGCAACTGACAAGGTGGGGTGTGTGCGTTGGGTCAAGAACTGCCATTTTCAAGTGATATAACTTTGAGAATCCTCTCCGATTCTCATTTTTTTCCAAAGTGGAGATAGGATTAATAGGTAAAATAATATCTACCTAGAAGGCTAGCTGAAAATGTTCAGAAGTGAGCTAGAAAACACCGGGTATCGTATCTGGAAATTAGTAGGTGCCCAATAAATGGTAGCTATCATGCCCTTGTCTTTTCTAACAAACGGGGAGACAAATTACTGGATCTAAGATGTGCCCTTGACACTTCAATAAAAGATGCTGCTATGCTGTGCAAAGAAACACAGGTACACATCAAATGTTGGAAGAAGTCATCATGTTGTTAATTATAATAAAACGCACTAGGATCACACACCAGGTATTACACGCGCTTCACTGGCAGAGCCTTATCTGTCTTCTTGTCATTGCCTCGTGGTGGTCAGAGTGTAATTTCTTCTCCCTGAAGTTGCCCCTAGCCATGGCTTTCTTTGGCCGATCAAACGCTAGCAGTTTTCATGGTCACTTCACTTGTTCTGGACCCATGCTAACACGCTGGTTGGTCCTTGTTGCATGTCTGATGCTGACGTAAGAGCCACGGGCCCTGAGAGGACTTTGAGTGCCATGAGTTGGGGGTCACCCAGCTCCCCAACAAACCTGTGCATGAAAACAAATAGCTATTGTTTTAAACTGCAGAATTTTAAAGATCGTATTTTAAAGACGACCATAGCAAACCTTTTTTAGGAGAGACACTGATAATAGAATTCTTGATTTAGACAGAAAAATTGGATCACATGACTTTGAGCTTACTTCCAATTATAACTTTTATACTAATTTCTTAGATATATGGAGGATTATAAATAATCTGACAAACATGTACCCCGGGCAAGATTGTACTCCAGTAGAATTTACCTGGACTGAGCATATTTCTGGCAAAAATCACAAGGTAAAGTTAAGCTTGGTGGGTCTGATTCATCTACCAAGAAAGCCCAAAAGGAAGATATAATCAAATGGGTACATCTACATCTCAATAAAACTTTATTAACAGAAGCAAGCAGAAATACAGATTTATCCTTAGGAGCAGAGTGCGTAGGTCCCTGATATAGACAGAAATAATATATTGGAAGCAAGTGATAAAAACTTCCTCTGTTTATTGTATTTGTTATGAATGTTATCATAATCAGAGGCATCTTATGTACATTAAGGCAAGTATTAGACACTGTCAGACAGTCGTAGGATTAGTGATTATCGACTCCCATTTTCTTCAAAGAAACTCAGGTGGCCTTATCTTCATTTCACACATTAGAAAACTAAGTTCCCAAGGTTAGGGCTATCACATAACCTCAGGTCATGTGGGTAGAAGGTGAGACTCAAGATGCTAATTCGGAAAGCTGGCTCTAGAATCCAGGCTAGGTATGATGACTGCTTACAGAATGGGAGGAGTAAGAGCTGACTTCTGCTGGGGACTTCCTCTGTGCCAGTCACTGCGCTGAAAGCGGGTGACACAAATCTCTTATCTTTCTGTGAAGTCAACAGTATGTGTCTTCTCCATTGTGGGGCGAGGAATTAAGAGTTTAAAGAGCTGAGTCCCTTCGTCCACCGTTGCACAGCTGGCTTTACCTACTGATGCTCTCAACCACATTGTCACATCTGTGTGTACCAGAAGCTTTAGTCTAAAAGAGCACCGAGGTCAAGAAAAATAAAGATGGCTTGAGGGAGAGGAGGAGATTAAACGATCTCATTTATTCTTCATAGCTAACTATGATATTCAACTAGACTTAGAACTCATGTATCTCTCTCTAAGCAGAGACCTGGAGAATAAAGGACATTCCCAGAGTCTCAACACATGTTGGGGTTAGTGTCAGTGGCTTTAATACATCAGATTAATGCTCTTTCCACCCTATTATGTTATTCCTATTAAACATCAGCATGGAAGAAGAAATTCTTTCCATCTCCATAGCTTATGATGGCCCTGAAGGAGTTCTAAAACACATAGTGCTACCAATCCTTGGAGTTGCTATTTTAATAAGCAAATGGGACAGAGTAGACTTTGTTTTATTTGGTGCATAAAAGTACTTTCAATTACTTCTTCGTTTTCTTCCACTTCTTCCTCCCCCTCTTTCTTCTTCTTATTTGTGTTTGTCTTGTTTCTATACCTTAAAAAAGACTAGAGACTACATAGAAAGTATGGATTTATAGCTTACAAAAATGCAGAAGACAGGTCACTGTCAGCCCACCCATCGGCATCTCTAGTTGATGGCCCATCAGGCCCAGCATACCCTCACTGGTTTCCTAAGTTCCCCGTTACTTCTTAGCGCGGGCACCCACCTGAACAGGAAGGCATAGGTTTCCCATACCCAGGGAAGCAGAAGGATCTAGCAGATATCACCAGACTGTAGGGTTGTATGGGTTGTGCAGACTCATTCAAAAAGAGAGTAAGAAGTAAGAGATGACAATAGCAGGTGCTGTGTTATCAGTCCAGTCTACACCATCACCTACAGCAAGGCCAGGACAGGTACAGTGCAGGGAAAGTTACAGGAATGACTCCCACCTCCGCCCCAAGCTGGAGCCCTGGGTACCTCATTTTAAAAGCCAAGATGGGGAAGAGAAATCACATGGGGAAGAAGTGCCAAAGAGGAACAATGCCAAAATCAAGTTGTAAAGACCCAGTGGGAAACTAAGGGGGCCTTGGGCCAAGAGTCCCAGTTCCTGCTGCTTCTGGAGAGAAAACAGTTAGCACCCTGTCTGGCTTTACTTACTTAAACTGTCTCTGCAAGAGTAAACAGAATGGGGAAAGGTGCTGTTTTGGCTAGAGGGTGAAATGGCAGAAGAGATGGTCTTTACCACTTCACAGCTGGGGGCAATTAAGAAGGCCAACCTGGGCAGATAGAGAAATGTCACAGGATCTGGCTCAAATCGCCTCAAGCTATCAAAGACTTTTCCTCTTCCCCCCGCCCTCCCTTGCACACAGTGGGCAGAAATCTGCCCACTCCTTGTCAATCCCTGTACACTTAATAAGATGTTGGGGGTGGGAACCATCCGCATAGTGCTGGGCACATAGCAGCTGCTCAATAAATGTGAGTCCGTGTCTGGGTCTGAATAGAGACAGACATTTCAGTTTGCCAATCTGTATTGCTGTCAGGTCTGCGGAGACGAACTCGGGTTGTAATAGATTCTGTCCTTTGAGGGTATTACCGCAGCTCGAGAGGAAGGATATCACTAATGAGGAGGAGCTGTGGCATGAGGAAAGGGATGAAAGAGCCCCTTTCGCTTTCATTCTGACTGAGAAATAATTGCCTAGGAATTGCATAAACTTTCCCAAGTTGAAAAAGAATATCAGACTTTAAATTCCGCTCTAAAGTGCATGATCTAGTGACCGTGTTTTTACCCTGAGCTGAGTCATTTGGCACAGTAAATGCAATTACAACCAAAGTCAATATACTCTTCTTTCTCGCTACATATTTCTTTTCATCAGTGGGTCTCCGAGGATTGGTAGCACTATGTGTTTTAGGACTCCTTCCTGGCCATCGTAAGCTATGGAGAGGGAAAGAATTTCTTCTTCCATGCTAATTTTTAATAGGAATAACATAATAGGGTGGAAAGAGCATTAATCTGATGTATTAAAGCCACTGACACTAACCCCAACATGTGTTGAGACTCTGGGAATGTCCTTTATTCTCCAGGTCTCTGCTTAGAGAGAGATACATGAGTTCTAAGTCTAGTTGAATATCATAGTTAGCTACAAGGGCTCTTAGAAAACTTCCTGGGCACCCACACATAAAACTCAGAATTTGGCCGGGTAGTGGTTGTGCATGCCTTTAATCCTAGTACTTGGGAGGCAGAGGCAGGCAGATTAATGAATTTGAAGTCAGCCTGGTCTACAAAGTGCGTTCCAAGACAGACAGGGCTACACAGAGAAACCCTGTCTCGGCAAAAAAGAAAGAAAGAAAGAAAGAAAGAAAGAAAGAAAGAAAGAAAGAAAGAAAAGAAAAAAAGAAAGAAAGAGAGAAAGGAAGAAAGAAAGAAAGAAAGAAAGAAAAAAGAAGAAAAGAAAAGAAGAAAGAACGAACTCAGAATTTGGGAAGATGGGGCTCAAACCATGCCCTAATCCAAGGGCCATACATTCCTAATAACTGCAGAGGTCACAGGACTGTGGGCTTGTGGAATATCAGCAGCCTTATCCTGGTTGCGCAAGGCTCTGGGGTAACTTGGCTAGCTCATTCATAACCAGGGTCAATTAGAGACTGCCTAATGGGAGTTAGGCTTCACGGGCCCCACTCAGCTAGAAGGCACATGAGCTGCATTCTACCAGAGAATTCCTATTTAAACTGGATTCCCCTGACACTAACAGAGGGTTCTGGCTGACTTAGTGGCTTGAAGTTGTCATGTGTATTAATATTCAATTGGTCCAAACAAAGCTTTGGTTAATAAAAGAGGGAAGAACATGTTGTTCCAATGGAAGTCAGTAGGGAGGCATACCTATGTCTGAGGAACAATCCAATCTGTGTGTGTGTGTGTGTGTGTGTGTGTGTGTGTGTGTGTTGCCCAAGTTGGCCTACTGTCACCACTCATGACAAAACATCAGAGGACTGCAGACCATCCATCCTAAAAGCTGGGAAGTTTCTGTGCCTCCTGCCACAGGCCTTCCATCTTTTGAGAGACTTACTTGGTGTGATAGACTCTGCCTTGTGGGCTTGTCTACAACCATGTATATGTGTGCAAAGTTTTATATAGTGTAGGCATTTGTTATATCATGATCTCATATAGGCATGTGTCTAGTATATAGGATGATAGTATATAGTATATAGTATATAGTATATAGGATGATAGTATATAGTATATAGTATATAGTCACTCAGTCATCTTTCACAGTCCTGTTTCTCATCCAGTAAGTCACAAAGTCAGGGGATGGATCCTCACTGTCTCTTTAACAAGTCCTCGCTTCTGGAGAGTTGACAGTGTGTAGAGAGCCTTATCGAGGTGCCATGCCGCCTGGCAGGAACTTGATATGGACCAATGTGAAGTTCCTCTCCCAGCCTTTGAGTGGGAACTCCTGTGTCAGCCATAATCCCCTCCACCTAGGGTGGAGTGCTCAGACCAAGGTGAAGCCCATTGTTCTTCAAGGACCTGTAGTCTCCTGAGAAACACTAGCCACCTGCAAAGCAACTGAACTGGTTCTGCTGAGAAGCTTCAGCAGGGTTTTCCCCTGCCTATATATATTGGGAGTTCTTCATTAAACTTTGAGACCTTGAATAGCGGTGTTATCTTGGTCTCTGGCTCTCTTTTGCCGCCTTCCCATACATCCCCAGCTTCCCTTCCAGGTAACCTGTTTGATGTAACTTCAGGCAGTGGTATATGCTAAAATATTCTGGGAGTCTTTCTACTAACTCTCTTAAAAGTCCTGAATAAATAATTCAAAAACTAATCAACAGCATTTAGCATTTATTGATCTCTCCAAGGCATTTGGACATACTATGGGCATTTTTAAAGCCCACAACCACCCCATGAGAGGTGCCTGCTGTTATCATAACCAATTTAAGATGAAAAAAAAAAAAGTAAGAAATAAAGTAAGAGGCATTAAGTTGGCAGACCTCATGTTTGAACATGCTCTTCAAGCTTGCGTGACTTGACAGAAACCAGGAATAGCTATCGCCCACAAAGCTCCGCCTTTGATCACAATTCTGTCACCCACAACCACCCACATGCCGCCAAGAAGCTAAGGACAGAGACAAGTTGCTCCTCTCTGAGATCAGAGGCTTCTGCTGGGGTCAGTCTGCCTTATTAGGCTTTAGACTGAAGATGCCATCATCCCCGCCCCCCCCCCCCCCAGATTTAGTTGGCACGTCTTACAGCTGCCACCTTGGGTTCCGTCTTTCTGATACCCTGCCGGAGTCTTTGATTTCCACCTAGATCTGAGTTCCTACCACACTCACATCTCAGATCCCTCTTCTGGCTCAGTTCAGTATGTGCCCCGAGGAAAACGCAATCACATTCTGACCCCCTGGAAACACAGCCCGCTTCTAGGTGTATCAAGAGTTCTATAAGCGAATCACAAGCTGGATCCCGCAGCTAAATTTTCAACTATATTATTGATTCTCTTTGTTTGTAATTCTTAAAACAAAGAGGCTAAGGGGGGGTGGTCCTAGTTCAGAGCACAGAGGTCTTTCTTTCTTTCTTTTTTCTTTTTTTTTTGGTTTTTTGAGACAGGGTTTCTCTGCGTAGCCCTGGCTGTCCTGGAACTCACTCTGTAGACCAGGCTGGCCTCGAACTCAGAAATCCGCCTGCCTCTGCCTCCCGAGTGCTGGGATTACGGGTGTGCGCCACCACGCCCCGGCAACAGAGGTCATCTTTAAGGGAAGCAGCGGATCTCTCTCTGAGAAGGATTACAGGGGCTCTCTGGTCTCCAGCCTGCTCTCTGCTATTTATTTGCATCTGAGCTACTTCTGCTTCACTTGATTTCCCAGCACTTTAACTGCAGCAGTAGAAGTGGAGTGTGTGTGTGTGTGTGTGTGTGTGTGCGCGCGCGCGCGCGCCCGCGTGTGGTGTTTGTTTGTTGTTTGTTTTATTTATTTATTTATTTATTTATTTGCAAGGCTTATTCCCCAATTCCGTTTGCAAGATGGAGCACAATAAATACAATCTGAATCTCTCACTTGGGCGAGAGGCCAGCTTTGCTAGCAAAGAAAGCAGAAAAAAAAAAAAAACATAGAAGAGCCAGGCCAGGAAAAAAACAAAACAAAACAAAACAAAACAGCACCACCCACCTTCCCCAGACCCTCAGCCCAGGAGAGAGACAGACAGAGAAAGCCCGATGCACATATGCTGTCAAGAGGAGCCCTGGATTCCCAGGAAACCCCAGAGGAGAGAGCAGCTGCTTTTGTTTCTTTGGAGACAGAGCCCAGTGGGGAGTAAGACAAGAAGGGAGCCAGGAGGACAAGGGTAGCGAGGCATTCCCTGGTGTTTTAATGAAGCAATTAGAGCTCCGGGGTTTGAGGCTGCCAGGGCAGGAGGGGGCTCCATTGTAGACGCACTTGCCCAGCCCCCTCACTTTACCGAGGCAGTAACGGGGGGGGTGGGGGGTGGGGGGTGGGGGGTGGGGGCGGGTGGGGGGGTGGGGGGGTCCCTAGAGGGAAGAATGATTTGCGCAAAGTGATAGCGCCGTCGGGGAAGGAATTAGAATCTAGATCTTCTGACATCCTAAAGTTCCGTCTCTTCCAGAGTCTGAAACTCTCCCAACCTAGGGCTCAGGGGCCAGGCAAGGTGAGAGGGGAGTGTTTGAGCAGCTCCCTGCAAATTTCTTTCAGAAAGTACAATCCAAGTTCAAGAGGTGCTGCACTACCAAAAGAGAAGGCAGAGAGGAGGAGGTGCGGTGAAGAGGAACAGCCGAGAGAGTACAGCCAGGACTGGCAGGGCCACCGTGTAGCTAGCTGGTGACCTATTCGTGACACTTTGAGCAAAGATGCTATTTTTCTTCATTTTCCGACAAGTGGAGAGCCCAAGATGCCTGGAGGTTTTTGGCTTTCTAAAATCTGCCCTCCAAGCCGGGAGAGGCCATTCTGGAAGGCCCAAGAATGTTTTCTCAGTACTCAACAAGCCAAATGAATCTACTAACAAAGGGCAGAAGAAAGGATCTAAAGAATGTGGTTTTCCTAGGGCCCCTCGTGCAGGACCGAGTGTCCCAATGTCACCCCATTTCCAGGAGCCTTCTCAGCCCCCTCCCCCTTCCCCAAGGGCCTCTTTGTCTCCCAGAGAAGCCTGGGAAATTTGCATCGTTGCTATTTTCCCTTAAAAAAATAAAAATAAAAAATAGCAAAAGACTTAAGCAGAGCCTGCCCAGAAGGAGCCTCTGCCCACATCAATAGGGGCAGAAGTCCGAGTGAAGGATTTGACTTTCTGCTACTTCCACTCAACGTACCACAAACCATAACTATAAGCGTAAGGAGATAACAACGCACAGAGATGGAAAGGAGTAGATCTCACCAGCAACTATTAGCCCACATTTCCTTTCAGGGACCCTAGGGCAAGAGTATCAAGATTCAGGGTGCATCCTCTGCCTTCGGCTTCTTTTCCATCTTTTTCTAAAGCCTTGAAAGGGGAAAGAAGAAACATATATTTCTAGGGACTCATACCCTTTATCACAGAGGCTTCCTCAACAACCCAATCTCTAATATATATGGTGCTGGCGTGTGCCAGAAAGATGAAACTCCTGATCCAAGGACAAGCTTTCTAGCAGCGATTTAACTTTCGCACAGACTTTCCAGGATGCTCCTTGCCTACCCGGTCCTGTATTTCTGAGGTTACCGCATTTAGGAAAGGGATTCAGATACCGTTTCCTCTAATCTCGCATTTCCTACTTTAAATTATATGTAAAGAAACTTTGCTAATTATCTTTTCTATCAGGGATTCCCTGTAAGTTTTTTTTTTTTCTCTCTGTAGCATGGCTCACCCTCCATTTAAGACAGAACAGAAGAAATCACCAAAAGGGAGACCCATTCCATAGCAACTTTCACCAGAAGCCCCATAGAGGGACTGAGCCCTTCATCCATATTAATGAAGACCCAGCCCTTGGAGCATAGCTGAAAGAAATGCTTCTTAACTGGAAGCTGTTGTAAAACACAGGCTGTCTATTGGCCTGTGAGCACCCGGGATAATGTGCTTAAGAACGGAATTTCTTCTTTACAGTGGTCAAGTGCCAGCTAAGCAGTCTTATAGAATACAAGTTGGATACATCTAAGAATGTGAACTCCAAGCTCCAGTGAGGGTCAGTTTACACACAGCGCTGAGCCCACTTCCCTGTCCTAACCGAGAGGGTTTTGTCTTCATCAGCTAAGCTCCTTCTGTCAAGTACATCCACATTTGCCCTTGGAGGCAGGGAACCAGGGCATTATGTTGGCTGGAACTCCTATGAGTCATAAGAATGAAATGGCTAAGAGGGTACAATGTGAGAGGCACAGATTCTCTTTGAAGGATGAAAAGTAGATCAAGTGTTGGAGAATTTAGCTAGGTCTTTCTGTTTCTCTTTTTCCCTCTTTCTCTGTTTCACTCTCTTGCCCCACCCCCACAATCTTTCTCCAATTTATTTATTCATATATATATGAATGTTCTCCGGTTTTAGCTTTCCAAATGAAAAGAAAATTAAATACAAATGCCAACCCAAGCTTTTAATCAATACTTAAAATCACTTAAAATACCTTGGTATAGTGTTCTACAATCTCTAATCCAAGCCCCAGGATCAGGAATTCAAGGTCATTCTTTAACTAGACAGTGAGTTCATGAGTTTGAATCCAGCCCAGGATATTTGAGACCCTGTCTCAGAATCAAAACAAAAACAAAAACCCAAACTCCATGTAGGTAGTTATTTTCATCAGAATTAGTAAGAGTTCATAGAACCAAACTATCATAAAACCATTAATTTATCTCACATGACATCTAGCACCAAAGTATGTGAAGATCTAATTGAGAACAGAAGTTGCAAAACATCAAAAAGAAAAGCAAAAAGAAAATAATCATAATTATCATACCATGAGAAGACTTGAGAGCAAAAGTTACTTTCAATCACTCTATAAATAATTTTCTTTCATCTCTAGACCGATGGATGGGGCACTTCTTTAAAAAGCCAAGAACCAGAATAACACCCGAAGACATCTGTTCGTCTCATCCTTCAATGAGTGCAGATGGAGACTCCTACATGGTCTGGGAAAGAGGAATCGGTCATGCTCATTAGCCTGGGTAGATTTAGGTTTCAAATAATGAGCTAAATCAAGAACTACCAAGAGACCAACTCTTGCTAAAGCTGCACTGTAGCCTGAAGAGGGACATGCCAATTTCAGATTAATTAAAAAGGTTATTAAATTGTTCAGATGGCATGTTAATGAGCAATCTGCAGGGGGATCAGTCAACAGCCATGCCTCCCAACATAATTACAGGACCCTTATTGAGAAGAATCTTGGAGAACAGGAAGCAAAACTAAAGGAGTATCCATCTTGACTATAATACAATATGGTCAACCTATGACAAAAATCCATGAAACACAATGCTAGCTACATTTGTAATATAAACTCTTACAGAAGAACATTGCCCCTAATCCAGTCACTGGAATGTTATAATTAACTAGAAAGACAATAGGTAATATTATATAACTTTATAATATGTTTTGCGTCTCGGGAAGCATACTTATGAACTCATATTTTTCCTGTGCCTAGTGATAAAATTAGAAGGCTCATCTTTATATTGAAACATTGACAGCTAAACACAGTGGTGTGCTTTTGGTAATCCTAAAATTTGAGAGACGAAGGCAGGAGGAAGAAAGATTTTGAAATTATTCTCGACTACCTATCAATTCTGAAGCCAGTCTGGGATACATAAGCTACTGAGCCACCTGGGAGGCATCTAATGACCATCAAATTGACCTACAATTACAAGTCTGTTTGTATCCTTTTATGTAAATTGCACATAGCTCCATAGACTTTTTTATTTTATATAAACAACCAAGGTTTATTTTCTAGCAAATCCCTAAAGAAGTTGCTAATGGCTCCTGTCTAGGCAGCTCCTAGAATATAGTGGAGACTGTGATTGTCTATTCTTCTAAGAAGTCTGGCACATGGTGTGCTTGGCAGGGACAAACATTTCCACTACACATGAGAGCTTGCTGGTATCTGCTAATGCCACATAGTACAGGAGTGGGGGGGTGTTCTGTTCACTATATCGGAAACTTCCTCCAGACTGTGAAGATTTGAATAGCTGCCACTTTTTAATTTAAAATTACAATTAGATTATTTTCGCTATTATCAAGGTAGCCTGTTGCGAACAGTTTGGATAATTCTACAGCATTCTTTCCATACACCGAGACACCATTATCCCTGAGTTCTTTTAATAGACAGTAGAAAGAAAGGAAGCAAAACAACTTCATGTTCTCTAATTATGCGCAATAAAAATGGTATGAATCATTAGTTGATACAAATAGTATTGTACAGGAGCTAAAATATAGCTTCAGACCTTCAGAAATTATATTTACAACTAATGCATGAGGGGGAAAAAGTCTGAAGCCAGAACTTTTTATACTGCCCCAAAAGTTATAGCTTTAAATAGATGAATGGACTGAATGGGAAAACACTTATTATCAGCTGGCACTCTACGATTCGTTTTTTCAACCTTTGTTACTAGAATAAACTCTCCCAAACCATAGTTACTGGATTTAATAGGTAACTAGTCAAATGTGAATTTCACACAGACAACAATAGTTTAGTATGTGCCTGATATTGTAAGAGATCTGCTTATACTGAAAAAATTATTTATTTGAAATTCAAATTAAATTGGGCATCCTGAATTTCATCTGTCGACTTCACTACCCCATTAACATTTATATTTTATCAAGAAAAGCAGAATTTGGAAAAGCAGAGTTTTTCTTAAATGCCAAGTCAGATTGGTTCGAGTTGGTTGTCTGAATTACTTTGAAACTTAGTTGAGGCAAAGAAAAACATTCCACATTATTGATTTGATTAGTGATGTCGACCAGAGATAAGGCTTAAGGAGTTGCTGAGTTACGGCCCAGAGTCCTGTCATCTCTTCCTTAGTGGCTAAACTATAACAGAATTAAGTTCTAGAGAAGAGCTTTACTTAGTGGGAGTAGTAGGGAAGGGATTCGTGAGGAGCTCTGGATGTCCCTAGAGCTTTCTTTATAAAGGAAAAAGGAAGACACTCTGATGGTGGAGAAGACATGAGAAAGTGCAAGTGACAGAAGAGGCAATGAGAAAGCAGACACGCATATCCTGTCGTAGTCTGACCATGTCCCCCAAATCCATATGTTGCATCTGAACTCTACTCTGATGGTGTCAGAAGGTGGGCCTTTGGAAAGTTCTTATGTTATTCGAATAGAGTCCTCATGAACTAGTATCCTTATAAAAAGTTTTGCCGGAGAACCAACATATGGGAACTTAAAAGAAGACATCATTTATAAACCAAGAAGATGGTAAGGTCAAACAATGAGTCTGTCAGCACATTGACCATGGACCTCTTAGTACCCAGAACTGCAATAAATTTTATGGCATTGTGTTGTAGAGGTTTAAACAAACTAATACAGAGCTTCTAGGACCTAACAGTATATTTCTTTCCTACCCCATTTCCTGTCTCTTTAACAAGATGACTAAACTCAAGTAGGGGTAGAATTTTTAAGAACTAAAGAAAGAATCTGGGCTTCCTGAGATTGGCATGTTAGCCTAGGTGGCATGGGGGTTGAGGAAAGAAAGAAATACAGCTCACCTCTTCTGTCCCAGTGCCTGATTGTAATACAGTTTCTTTCTAGAAGCCTTCTATCTTACAAGGAACCTTCTCAGCCCACTGAGGAAGTGAAACAACAGGATATTTTTAGGACAGGATGTTTATAAGAAGATAAAACAGGATGTTCTAAAGGGTTACAAACACCTTCATGTAGGAATGCTCCATTAAGGTGGGAAGTCCCTGAAACTGATGAGATTCACTAGGTCCCTCCCTCCCCAAGAGCACAAATGTGGTCAGGACTGCTGACAGTCACACGTTCAGACAATTGAAGCTGCAAAGGAGACTGTCAAACAAGCCTGCCCACCATGAAGAAGCAGAAATCTACCGAACTTCTGCAGAAAAACAAAAATCAGCTAAGCTGTCTGGAAGAGGCTCAGGCCAACTGAGAAACCTGGAAAGATACCTTATTTTGTTTTTATCTAGTTCAACTAATTAAAAGAACTCAGGGATGATGGTGTTTTGGTGTACGGAAAGAATGCTAAAGAGTTTTCCAAACTGCTCACATGCTGCCTTGATAATAGCAAAAATAAACTAATCATAATTTTAAATTTAAAAAAGCAGCTACTCAAATCTTGACAGTCTAGAGGAAATTTTTGGTACAGTGGACAGAAACCACTCCTCCTGCACTATGAGGCATTAGCAGATACTGACAAGCTCTCATGTGTAGTGGAAATGCCTGTCCTTGCCAAGCACACTCTACAACCTGTTGAGTTACCTTCAGGCTGTAGGTAATTCTGCTTTTGTAAGTCATCACCCATTCTATGGTAGGTTGTGGTGAGGTAGCTCTCTTGGAGTCATTTCTGCTCCTGTATGTAACACCTCAGCCATATTCTTGTAAATAACCCCAATAAAAGTCTTTGGCTCACCAAGTTGAGCTTTGGTGGTATCTGTACTATCTTAAATTCCTTGCATGAGGTGAGTAGATTTTGTGTGTTTGTGTGTGTGCGTGCATCTCTCTCTCTCTCTCTCTCTCTCTCTCTCTCTCTCTCTCTGTGTGTGTGTGTGTGTGTGTGTGTGTGTGTGTGCGTGCCTATGTCACTCCCAGAGAAATCTGTCAAGCAGCACCTGGCCCCAATACCCTTATCACTTCTTCTCTTACCAGCAACATGGAAGGGCTGACTATGAGTGTTCACTGAACCACAGAATTGCAGTTATAGGAAAGAGATTTCCTAAGAATGGGGAACAGTTTGGTTAGCAGCTAGTAACCTAGGTATGAGGTCATTGCTTCCCACCAGCACATACTTCAGCATTTCCAGGAAGCTAAAAGTTTTGCATAATTGGCCTAGTGTTAAATTGTTAATAGGTCATTGTAAATTCCCTTAAGGCAGCAGGCAAATATCAAATTGGCTAATTAGCAACAAAATATTTCAAATATTGTTAACATTCATAGCGGGTTGTCACAAGGGCAAATTCTGCTTTTCCCAGCACACACATTCAGATTCAACTTCTGTCTTCCTGTGCTTAAAAAAAAATAAATATTTACAGGCCACTAAATATATTTTAGGTATTCTAGCTTTGCTAAAGCCTTTGGATGCTGTTACCTATTTGTGTTCCTGGTACGAAGTTACCAAAGAAAGAAAGAAAAGGCTTTCTTTGCTGCAATGACTGTGGTTGAAACCCAAAAGAGGTTTCACTTAATACTGCTTTCTATCCACCTGTGAAGATAGTAGACCTTCTCTTTGATTTCTAGCACGGTTATCTTTTGTGTGTGCCTATTCATTCCAACTCAATGATGATTTATGGTCCAGATGCTATGCTCAGTGAGA
Organism: Apodemus agrarius; assembly: GCA_964023405.1. NCBI lineage: Eukaryota > Metazoa > Chordata > Mammalia > Rodentia > Muridae > Apodemus > Apodemus agrarius. The sequence continues at coordinate 39,918,278 of OZ030026.1, read as the reverse complement.
ATAACACAGTGGTGATTAATATATAGCACCTGTGCTCTGCACTCGACATCTAAATAATGAAACAGCATTCATGTGACAGGGGCAGAGAACCATGGGAAGAGCCAGTGATTCCATCCAAGCTGGCTGGGAGATCAAGGAATATTTTACAGAGGTAACATTGCAAGGCATAAAAAAAAAATAAGTTGAAAGCAATATTACAGAAGTCTCAATTCAGGGAAAATTTTAATTAATGCAAAATGACTAGGATGTATGTACATGTAAGAAATGCCAGACTAAAGGATTCTGATAAACAAAATCATTCTGCTATTTACCTTAATAAAAATCACAGGGACTTTGGAGAGTTCAAATTGAGAGTAAATGAACATGACACACTCATCCCATGATATTTGACAAGTCATGATCATATAGCTTGAAAAGACACAGCCCCGTGGAATCAGCCCTAGAGTCTAGAGACAAGAATATTTTCCGAAAGTCTGCATGTGAAATGTGAATGATAATCTATGATCAGTGTCTTGGAGTGAACAGCAATTCTGTCTTCTCAGACCTCAACCAGTATGTCTGAATACAGTAGCAGAACCTTTGGTCCCGGTTTTGAACTCACCGGCCACAAACACATATGCTCAATGCGGTCGTTTGTTGGTATCTTCTAGCTGTTTATCAGAAATGTCCTCTCACAGATATTGTAATTAATCTGAATGGCCATGAAGAGCTTAAACTAGGTGTTCCTAGAAAACTACATTCTTAGCCTTCACAGCAAACAGTCAAATACCCATTCTCCGCTGGTAGCTTTGTCTTTTGTTAGGAATATAACTGTGTTGGCTGTATTAGAAAGCACCACTAGCTTATGGGTCAAGCAAAATTATGATGGGAGTACTACTTTAGGAGTCCCAGGTTTGAAAACACTGTAGCTCTATATAGCTAAAAACTAAATGATGAGAAAAATGAAATTCCAATTACTATCGATAATGTGCTGTATAATGTGATGATGGCCTTCAAAGGGGATAATTTCATAGATCTTGTTAGATAGCATTGTTCAGGTTTTGCTTGAGATTTAGAAAGTAGAAATATAGATACTTTAGTACATACATATTTCTTTCTCGTCTCCTCTTTTCATTTCTGTAACTAGACATATAGAAGATAAATGACCAAAATCATGTTCCTAGTCTTGCAAATGAAGCGCAAACATGGCATGTCATGGATATATAAAATACGTTCTACTACAGTATTAACCTTGTAAGAACAAAAGAACACTTCTGGAATGACATGAGTTTAATAAAGTAGGTTAGTAGAGTAGCTTAGGCTAACAGCAAACTGCTAATCACCACCTCCTTTAACTGCTCTTCTTTGTTTTGTAGGATGAATAATCATGGAATCCAGATGAAAGGATCAATCAATGTTGATTTTAAATGTATATTTCTTTTTATTTCATGGGTATGTGTGTGCATGTGTGTGTGTGTGTGTGTGTGTGTGTGTGAGAGAGAGAGAGAGAGAGAGAGAGAGAGAGAGAGAGAGAGATTGTGTATGTGTACCACATGTGTGCAGAAGCCAACTGATGCTAGAAGAGGCTGTTGGATGTGCTGGAACTGAAGTTACAAGTGGTTGAGAACCTGATGCAGATTCTGGGAACTGAACCCATATCATCTGCAAGAGCTCATAGAGCCCTTAGCCATTTCTATAGCTACTCAATCAAATTTTTAAAAAATACTTGCCTTACTTATTGTTTTATTGTTGTGAGAAAACACCACATTGAAGGCAATTTATAAAAGAATGTGTTTAATTGAGCTTGGAGTTTCAGTGTCCACAATGGTAGAATGCAAGCATAGTAACAGGAACGTCTGAAGCAATGACTGAGTGCTTACATCTTGATTCACAAGTAGAAAGCAGAGAGAGAGAGAGAGAGAGAGAGAGAGAGAGAGAGAGAGAGAGAGAGGCACTGGTAATGGCACAAGTCTTTTGAAATCTCAAAGTCCACTCCTTCTAATCCTTCCCAAACAGTTCCACAAACTAGGGACTGGATATTAAAATATATACACCTATGGAGACATTTCTTATTCAAAGTGCCACGGTGCTCCAAGTTAATGCTAAATATTTTCTTTCCTGGGTTAGTTGCTCTTTCATAGCACTACTCTTCTAAAAGATTCTGTGTTTCTAAGAAGTTTATAAAGTATGCAGAGTACACTAATATAAAGTAACAGAAGGAAGAACAGAGAAAAGAGAGGAAGTCCAGGGGTGAGGCCATCTCTTCAAATTCCTGTAACTAGAGAGCAATCTGGACAGTCTTTACATCAGCTGCCCATAGAGTAGCAGTTTGAGAAAACAAAGAATCTTTGATACTGCAGTCAAAAACCATCTTTGAGTATTTTTCCTTTCAGAAACAATTGTTTCTCTTGTTTTCCTTCTTGCTCAGTATCTGCAATAGGTACTGTAGGGAAAGACGTGGACTTGAAACACGATTATCTAAAATATCAAAAGAAGTTATGACAGGAAGAAGCCTGGTGATTCATAAACCAAAAATGTCATTCCTGAAATACAGTTGGCTTCACTGAAGACTTATTAACATAATGGTATTTATAAGAGTCTTCATACTAGAGATAATAATATACATGCATGTACACATCCATACCTCCCACATGCACATGCATACTTTATACTAATATAGATATTCACACATATACTACATGCATCCCTACTCCCATCCCAACAAACTCCAGACCCATACACACCTATAATTACACATTCACATACCACATGTATACACACACACACACACACACACACACACACACACACACTGAATTCCATCATCAATGATTTGAGAAACACTTGATTCTAGATTAGCCCATACTCATCTTGTTGTTTCATTAATGATTAGCTCTTAAACTGTTTACATATTAACACAAGTAGCTTAGTTATGACTCTTTCTACAACATACCTTTGATTGATTGATTGATTGATTGATGATTGATTGATTTTGTTGTTTTGTCTGCTTTGTTTTCAGAAAAACCTGCTGAAGAGGCTGGAAAGCTGGCTTAGTGTTTAACAGCACATACTGCTCTGATGAAGAACCCAAGCTTGGCTTCCATCACCCACCCAGTTGTGAGAGGCTTACCTTCCAAGGATCATTTCCCCTCTCAGGCCTCCATGGGCAGCTGCACTTACAAGCACGGCTCCACACAGACACTCACACATAATTAAAAATAAAATAAAAAAAGGAAACCCACTAAATATTATAGTACTTGTATTCTTGGATGCACCTTTAAAAATTTTGCTACACATACATTAAAGTAACATAAAGGTCTCTTTTGAGTCTCCATTTTAATAGACGAGGTATCAAAAGGTCTTGGGCTTTTGAGTTATTTATTAATAGGAAAATATCCCAGGAATCAAACATTTAAAGTCAAGAGACAGGATCTTTAGTGTAGCCAATAGATCCAGGTATCTGAGTAAGACCTTGGCTGCCCCATTGGTATACATTTTTAAATGGAGATGAAAGACTGCCAAGGGCAGAAAAAAACACATGATTTCTTCCATGTTTATAGTCTTGAGGGTTGATGAGATGACTCTGTGGGTAAAAGTGCTTTGCTTAATGTATAAGCCCCCAAATATGATTTCAGATCTCCAGCATATATCTAGAAATCTATGTATGGGTATACACGCTTCTTGCTCAAGTTTCATAAGTGGAGTGGAGATGGGAGAATTCTGGGGTCTGCTGGACAACCATCTCAAGTGAATAAAGCAGAGAATGATGTGGCAGGACACCAGACTAGCCTCTTACACATATATGCCTGGATGTATGTTCCTGTCCTCATACCATTCATCCGTAACACACACACTCACACACACACACACACACAAACACACACACCATGCCAGTTCTTGATCATAAGTATTGTTCCAATGCACTGCTTTCACTATTATACTATTATTGATAGAACCTCCAAGTCCATTCTTTTCCAGACTCTCTTTTAAATATTATACACATACCTCAGTTTCTCTCAATGGCACCTTCTGTCCTCCACTGAAGAATAAAGATTACCTATTTTCCAATAAGTTACTATTTTCTTCAGTATTCAATACCCTTCAGAAAGCAACATCCTACTACTGACTTCATTCTTTATTGCCCTCTCTGCACTCCATGCACTTCCTGATGCTCGCCATTTTTGAGTTCTGCGTACGTTCTACCTTCCTTTTGTTTTCTCTTTGTAGTTCCTCCCTCACCTCTTATCCAAACATCATGCATCTTTGAAGCTCGATTTCCAAGAGAAAGCTTTTAGTCATTTCAGCTAGCATTGATCTTTTTCTTCTGCTCTGGGATTGACAGTGTTATTAAATGCATTTAGCACTTCATTATATAACTGTATTTTATTCTGTTGCAGTGGTGCGTGCTGTGTGTCTGTCTCACCACCCTACCCCCCCCTCCAAATATAAGTCTCTTAAGAGAACATTCCTGCCATAATGTTAATTTGTGGTCTTATCCACATTAATTAGGTCCTGGAAAAATTTCTGCAATTGATGGGAATGAAAATAAATTGGCAACTAAATGGATAACATGCAACTATTTTCCTTGGTAGTATTTGATTTCAATATATTTTCTACTATGAACAGTGTGACTATAACTTCATGGTTGTATTTTTTAGACAAGCTACTGTCTTAAAACAAACCCAAAATCTTCTGTAAGAAGGGATGAAAGTAAATACATAAGCATGAATTTTAAGATTAATGTCCTCAAAACCCAAGAGTATGTTGGGTAGATACTAAAGCGATCTCCTGCCATCTCTAACTTTTAGAATTCTTGTCTTTGTGTAATTCTTCTCCCCAGAGTACTAGCAAGATCTGCTATTTGCTTCAATCCAGTAAGTCTAGAGAAATAGAGTTCTATCAGCAAACTGGAAGATCTTTCCTCAATTAAGCCTTGACATGAGACCCAGCTCTGATTGACATTGTGATGGCTATCCTCAAGTGTACCATGTCCCCTACTCAGCACCCCTCACTTCCAAATGTAAATCTCTTAAGAGAACAAATCTTGTCATAATTTCAATTTTGGCAATTATTAGTGATGAGATCCTGAGGCACATGACTTAGCTAGGCCACACCTAGACTCTTAGTCTCTAGATTCTATGAGGATGACAAATGTAGAGTTGCCTTAAGCCAAATCACTTTGTAGTAATTTGATGTGAGCCATTGATTAGAAACGTTTCAGGTCTTTCAAAGGCGGATACGTTAAGACAAACCTATGAGAAGAGCCAAATATTGCATGGAATCTCTTCTACCATGAAAACGCACATAATGATATTAAAGAAACATTTACCCTAAATGGCGCCTATCAGAAGCCTGACAGTCTACACGTTACCACTGAGAAAACGCATTACAACTTTGTTGAACACTTTAGCCAAAGAATTCAATGATTAAAATTTAAAACAGGAAGGGATTTGGGCAATTTTAAAGAGTCGCTATACAGTATCTGTGTCACAGGCCATGTATCTTAAAGGCCATGAACACTGCACGTAACACTAAGGAAACATCTCGCACTGCTGAGTGTGAGAACTGATGTACAGTAACTGCTAAACATCTACTAGTGTGCACATAAGGAGAGGGCTGGAGGGATGGACAAACTAGGAAGTGGAGCTTTGCAGGTAAGAGGGGAAAACTGACTCTTTTTCCTCTAATAGGTTTATACCTGACATTGCTGACTGCTTGGTCCTTTGTTTTGTTTCATTTCTGCCTGACAGATGGAAGAGCCAATGAATGTTTCAAATTTCTTAAGACTTTGTGATTTATTTGGTGAAACTGATGCCAAAAAAGTTGAAGTCGTCTCCGGGTGCACAAATTGATCTTTTTTTTTTCCCCCTCTCCAACAATTTAAAGGATTAAAAAGGAAGAAAAAGGAAGGTCTCCACGTTCAGCCAATTTTATTGAAAGCTGAAGTAGACACACACACACACATACACACACACACACACACACACACATATGTGCGCGCGCATACACATATGCAGAAACATAATATTCATGTATTTGGGGAGTAGTATGAGGTTGGCTGGTTTGGGTTATTGGAGGAGATTGGATAATCCAAAGAAAGAAATGGGAACTGATTAGTTTCTGTCATAAGACTGGCAATCTCACCCTCAAGGGATCTGAAAGCCCTCTTCTCCGGGAGGGGTTCTCTTAGGTGAGAAAAGGTCTTCCAACTCTGTCATGGGAAGGGAGGACAGGAAGTCTACCATCTTAACTGTTTATGTAGAAAGCCTATTGCTCTACCGAGTTGCCTTTTGTTTTCCATTCCACCAATCTGTCAGGGTTCTGTCCAATGCCTAGACCCTCAAAACAATAGCTGCTAGACTTCTGGAGTTCAAGAACCAGGGACCCGACTTTAAATATATATATAGGTATTTAAAGGAATAAACAGATTGGATATACTACCAGAGACAGCAAACTTCATTTTACCAAGTAAGGAAATTGTATCAGAATTGGTGTGGGCAATAATCAGTCCATAGAGAATCTGAAATCCACAGTCATAATCTTAAAATAAGCAGAATTCACTACATCTTGTTAAAGAAAAGCTTGTGTGTTTTCTGCTGTCCTGGTGGATCATCGGAACATCTGGGAGGCATGAGATAAGGGAACATCTTGACACAAGTGACGAGAAATCTTTGACACAAGAATGGCTGAGCTATCTCAACAAGTTCTATCTTGTTGAGGAAAATTCAAGGTGAATTTCCTTCCTTTATAAATTCAGGATGCATTAAGTAACCACAGCTGAACTGTGGGTTCTCTCAGCCCAGAGTTCATGCTCACTTCCACCCTGCCAAATGTAATGGCTGTCAAGTAAAGTAATTTATATCAAGTTGTCCCCCACTACCTTGAACTCAGCTGTCTCTTCTCCCAGAAAGCCACACTGCTAGAAACAGAAGTAGCATTACATAACTGTTGGCAGCCACCATCTTGGACCAAAGCATGGAGAATGAGTCAATCGCAACCAATGGAAGTTTGCATATCCAAGTCTTAATAGTCAAGGGACTGTGAACACAACCTCCTCAGTCCACCTCTCTCTTATATTAAAAAACAAAAAACAAAAAAGTCAAAGCTATGTCCTAACAGGATCTCCTAGTCCCCAAAGACTAACATTAACAGACCTGATGAATTCTGACTGGAAGATCATGACCATGAACACACCACAGTGTTTGTATTTCTTAGAAATACACAAGAGAGCTTAACTCGGAAAAGCTCAAGCAGCCCACAGACTGAGCTCCCCGATATTTCTTTGGAGGTGAAAGGTCATGATGCCCATGGGCTCCTTCAGGAACTTTGGAATCCTGAAGGAGGCACAGAGTCTTCTGGTGTAGAAAGGAGCAGTTCCTGAGACGAATGTCAGGGCTAGAATTAAGCTGATTGGCACACATTAGCACATAGCATAATAGTGTATTTGTCGCAGTGGCCTCTCCCGCAGTTGGCTCCCAAGGAGTAATGATGGCTTACTGACGAGGAGCAGGGACTCAGCCGCCTGATAACATTGTTGGGCTGATGGTTTGAAGTGGCCCCACTGTCGCCTGCATTTGGCTGAGAACAGCAGCCATTCACTCAGACAGGCAGGGCGCTGCAAACAAACCCACAGCCACGCACAACAATGTCCATTTTGAAAGGCTTAAATAATGCAACTCTCAGCCGTAATTTCCATGGTCGCCCTTCTCCTACTGTTTATATAATGTGGCCAAGAGTGGGGCTGTAAACTAATATTATATTCGAGAGCCTCAAACAACAAACACCAGGTTGTATTTTTCCAGGGAGAGGATTACCAAGCTTCCTCCAGAGGCAAGCGCACCATGGCACACACAGCCACCTGCCCGATTAAGGCGGTCCTTTCCAGGAAAAAAGAACATTGCCACGGAAAGAATGAATTAATTTGGCATTTCCTTTGGTCTCACTCAGCACGCAGTGTGCTCCCCTAAGCATGAAAACAGCACATCTTCACAGAAATGGCTCTAAAATGATGTGCCCACTCAGAGGAAAGATCAATTTGAATAGATTCGAACCTTAAGAGGGCAATTCAAGACAAAAAGTTTTCCAGTGACATGGAGACAGATGGTCTGACTGGTTTGCAAGTCCAGCAGAGACCATTTTCTTTGTCTGTATTTCAGCTAATAAACTCTCTCTCTCTGGTTCCTTTTCTCACTAACACAATCACACACACACACACACACACACACAAATATGCACACATATGCACATACACACATTTATTTGATTTATTTGTAGGTTTCTGTACATTGAATGCTTGCAACACCAACATAAAGACTTCTGCTGTTGAAGTAAGAGCGAGTACTAATATGGCGAATGGAAACAAATGAGTGTTTCCGGTGTTATTTTGGCCCGAGACACTGTATTTGTTTGTTGCTAGGACAGGAGAGCTGGAATAAATTGAGAAAGGAGTAGCGGTGATTAAAGGGCTAGGTTCTGAATTTAAGGCACAGATCTGAGAGGTGAAGGCCAGACTCAAGCGCTGCACAGCCAAACTGGAACCAGGGTTTGAAAGTGTAATTGGTAGGCTGAGGGTCAGACACTGTGCATTGAAACGTGGCAGTGCTGATTACAGACAGCTGAGGAGAGGGTGTAAATCAGGGGTGATGTTGGGGTGCCCCGGCAGAAAAATGGAAACACCAGACTGCACAGTTCAGCACCCTCCTCCTCCCCCTCCTCCTCCACTTTCCCCTCTTCCTCCTTCTCTTCTCCCTCCTCCTCTTTCCCTCTTTCCCCTCCCCCTCCCCTTCTCCTTATGTTCTTCCTCTTCAACCCTCTTTCTTCCTTCTGTTCCCCTTCCTCCTCCTCCCTTCCTCCTCCTCCTCTTTCTCCTCCTATACTTTTCCTCTCCTGCCCCCTGCTTCTTTCTCTTCGCATCCCTCTTCTTTCTCTCTTCCTCTGCCTTCCCCTACCTCCCTCTCATTTACCTCTTTCTTGTCTTCATCCTCATTCTTCGCTCATTTTCAGATCAAGCGTTACCACCACCAAATATCCCAGGTGGTTTTGGGCTGATGTCCTCCACAGAAACGTTAATGTTAGGAAAGCTAAAGAGATCCTTTCAAACTATAATCCACCCCCCTGCATGTTTTCATGCCAATAACCTTTGATTCTATAGATACGGCTCTTATTGCTGTGATCATCCACCTCCTCATGGGTACCAGAGAACCATCTAACCTGGGTAATTTGAAACTTCAAAATCAGGAAGCATGGCTCATTAGCATAGTCAGCAAGAGCCCATAAGCTAAAAGAATAAAGCAATGATGCTTCCCTACAGTGGCTGCCTATGAGAATAGTCTGGTCAGATTTTCAGCACTCTCCAGTCTGAGGCCCTTTCCACAACAAACTAAGTGAAAAGTCCTGGATATAGTACAAACGTTCATCAGATTTAAGAAATCCCAGCTTCCCGTGGACTTTGATGAGCTCTGCACCTGCGGGGTATCCCAGATCTCATTCTGTTCAATGTCTCAAATACTGGTCAATAGAGACAAGGGAGTACCAATGGCAATGTTAAATCAGCATTACTTCACTGCCTCATCAGTTAGAGAAACTCTAAGGCAGAAGAGAACTGGTTATTAAGGCCAACATCACTAACACCAGAAAAGCAAAAAGATTCAAGGTTACAAAAATATTAGACCCAACTCTGAGAGATACACAGAGCTTTAGACTCTACCAGCCAATGTGTGTGTGTGTGTGTGTGTGTGTGTGTGTGTGTGTTCCTTCAATTATGTTGGGTATTTTTTTTTTTTTGCCATTTTCAAGGACAAAATAATAGGTTCTTCAATTTCATGGGTTGAGTGGCAGAAATTGGACGGCCACTGATGATTTTCATCCTCAGAATTATTGTTGCAGTCTTTAACATTCCCTCTTAATGAGAAGTAACCTACTTACCTCCAGGGGTTGCTCTGACCTGGCAGACATTTCCTTCTGAGAGACCCATATAAGAATGACTTAGTATTCAACTCATTGTGTTCTACAGTCACACTCAAGAACTCTATTTACTCTGGGTAGAAAGTCATTCCTCAAATGCACTCCATGAATTTTTTCATAGCAACTAAAACCATAAAGACTGGCTGGGCCCATTGTTAGCTCAATCATACAGGATGGTACCACATGTAAAACAGTTTCTATGTTGTTATGTATTTGTTACCCGATATGCTACAACACCCTTTCATAGTAACTTTTTATATTTTGGTTCTTTATTATGACAATGTTGTTAGGCTCTGACTTTAAAGCTAATTAATGCCTGAACCATAACTCAAAAAACCTTATAAAGATTTCTAGGACTAGTCCCTCTGAGCACAATCCTTATCTCTTAATTCTTATAATTCTCTTGAATTATTTTAGTATTTGCGTGTTACCTTTGTTTTTAAAACACACACACACACACAAACAAAATAAAATACCACTTTCGATTGTTCCCTAGTGCCTGCTGAATGATGCTAAAGCTTCATGGGATGAGTAACAAAATATTACACAATCAGATTCCAACCTTCCCTCTTCATCTCTGGTATAACCAGCTTATGGTCCAGAGGATGTGCAGAGGAGGTCCTACTCAAGAAGATTTTCTCTCTTCACTGCACTATACTGAGGCCACACACAGAAAAGTTGTGTGTGGCTATCCTTGGCTGTGAGATGTACTTCCTGATAATTTTGCCCTTTTATATTTCCTTTTCATAAATCCGAATTTAGAGGCTGTAAGTCTAAACCATTTCTAACTCAAACTTTGGAATTTTATACTCTGAAGAAAGTCAGAGGCCATACAAAATCTTAACTACTCTGAGACCCTCCCTTCCAGCCGTACCCCCCCCCTAGACTATTAGGAAGTCCAAATAGATAAATGGAAGAAACCACAAGGAAGATAAACAAGCCTTTTTCCAAAATCCGAAAGACAGAACCATCTGACAACTATGTACAGAAAACCATTTTGGAATCACCAACTGATCAAGGGTCCTATGTAAAATCATATGAAGAAAAAAGAATAGAAAATTAAGAAAAAGACACTCTCCCCCAACAAAATAGACAAATAACAAAATCTCTAATGTTTTGAGCTGGATTTCAGTAGTTTGTTTCATGCGATACAAGGCAAAGCCAGCTTCTCAGTGTAAAGTGTTTGGAAAAAAGAGTTCCCAAAAAATATTCCTAAAGGGGTTAATCAGAGATGATATATTAAGTGTTTTTACATGGGTAGGTCTCAAGAAAGTACTTGAACCTGCCACAGAGGAAGCACTCAGAGAGTGTTGGCCATCATTACTGTGAGGCCACAATGCCATTTTTGGAATTCTCAGAACTGTTTCTAGATGGTAATCCATCATCATAATTGAAAGAAAGGCTAAAAGTACAGAACAAAGACTCATATATCAAATCTCTAGGATGAGTAAGATAATGGAACACTGGGGTAGCCAAAATTCATACCTTACTGCATCTTATGTTTCACTGAACTTGCCATCTTGGGTTACAAGGCTGAGGCTGCTTATTGAAGGATGGGAGAAAGAATGGTAGAGCACAAATAAACCGGCCTCCATACTATCAGGGAGGCAGCCTCCTAAATCACCAATCTTGAGGGATCAAAGAGTGGCAGTGCACTGTGGATGCCAAACAGCTGTCACAGGAACAGAGAAAGGTATCAGCCAAAGACTAGTGAAAAGATGGCTGAATAGTGCTGAAGCCCAAGAAGAGCTAGAGAGTTTCCAATGAAATGTAGGTCACCCATGGCAGGCTGCCGGACAGAGTACTTCCTTGAACTGCAGAAGAGATGCTGAGCAGTAGCGTGTTGGGCATATGTCTAGGCTGTGGTCAAAAGGAGTTGGGAACTGGGTTCAAATCTACTGAAATATATGAGTATTTCTCATCACTAAGATAAAATGTCTGACAAAGACAACTTAGGGAAGGAAGCATTTGTGATTTGAAGCTCAAGATTTAAGAATCAATGGGAGGAAACAATGGAAACAGGAGCCCAAGGTGATGGAGCACATTGTGTTTACAGTCAGGAAGCAAAGACATCAATGCTGATCCTCTGCTTTCTTTGTTTTATTCAGTCAAAGACTGGAGGGTACTATCCATATTTGGGAGGATCTTCCCATATCAATCACATCAGTTCAGAAATAGTCTCATGGACAAGATATCCATAGGTTTGTCTGCTATGTGATTCTAAATCCCTACTGGGGTGCCAACTAAGAGTAACCATCACACCATATTACTAGCAGAGTTCTTCCTTTTCCAAGGACTTTCCAATACTTGTTGACTCAGGCCTTTGGGCAAATTACTAGCCACCATACATGACTACTTCAATTTTGTTGAATGTTCTGTCTTACTGTTTGCTTTTATTCTCTGGCTTGCAGATACATCAGTTATTTCAAATGTTAAATTATAGTAGTTCTCGAGCCACCAGTATGTCTCTCTTCCTGTTGAGAATTGCTGAGCCAGGGAGCTGCAGGACTGGGAGAGCCAGTCCAGAGTAAGAGGTGGGTCGAGTCATGTCCAAACGAGAGAACTTACCCTGAGATCTGCAGGAGTAGGATCAGTCACTCCCAACTCAGCCCTAGGGCTTGCATATTACTGCCCGAACAGCCCTGTGCACCAGTCCTTGCCTTTTGGAAGAGGTCACATAGCCTTGAAGCCAGGGTGGGCTTCCTTTCCTAAGGAGGTTATGTCCAGCAATATCTGAAATTCCTCCCTATGCATATGAAGCTTCCTCAATACTCTGTGCCTAGCCAGTGGTGTATACTTTTCCCTGAAAACCCCTACCCACTTCCCAAAGACCAAATAGCTTTTGTTCTCCCAGGTAAATGAGCTATCTCTTAGGATCCTGTTTCCTTAGAGTCTGTTCTTGTCCTTGCAACTTGCTACCTGAAGTCTCCATCTCCTGGCCTTTCCTGCCTGGCTTTGAAAGGAAGCAGAGCCTGAATGACAGAGGATAAAGTGAACACACACACACACACACACACACACACTCACACACACACACAAATACACACACATTCACGCATGCATACACATGTACAGGTACAGACATGTACACACACATGGAGAGAGAGAGAGAGAGAGAGAGAGAGAGAGAGGAGAGAGAGAGATCATAGGACATCAAGTAGTAGAAGAGTTTAATGTTAGTTTTCAGCTTCATTATGCTATGCTGACCAAGTATTTGGTTAAATATCATGAATATTTCTGTGCATGTGTTTTGGGAAATATTTATATCACAGTTGGTGAACTATGAGTTAATAGACAGGCCTCGTCTGAGCCTCGTCATGAGCCTCACCATATCAGTTGCAGGACAGAATAGAAAAAGACTGCAGCATTGTCTCTTCCCGAGTCTCCAGCCTGCTGCTTCACCTTGTTGAGATTAGGTTTTCTGACCCATGAGTTCTTTACATCAATTTCTCCCCTCTCCCACACCTAACGTTCCTCTCCCTTTGGAGAACTCCAACTGATATATGAATTATTTCTGGCTTTCTCAGGATTAGCCCCCTTGAGAGCCTAAGATAACTGATATTAATGTGATGGAGACCTATCAGGTAGTAATGAATAGCATGTACTTTACCCCAAATTTTGTTCTTGGTTGTGACAATTCATATACAATGTTCCTTAGAGAGAATCTTGACAATTAGGGAAGGCATTGAATCACCCAGGATGCCCTTTGGATCTGTCGAGTGTCAACCTCTAGACTGCGTCATTTGCCTAGTCGATCACAGATCACTTCACCCATAGAAACAGTCTCTGGTTCTCATCCTAGATACAGTTTGCCCCAGGCTTTTTATGAGCATGACAAAGTCTGCCATCCCAATGAGCATCACTCTGCATCCCCTGTATCTGAGCACTGTTAGGTTCCATGATTCCTAGCATTTTCCCTGGATTCCGGGTAATAATAAAACTTCCCATATCATTTGTCAGGGAAGCTGTCATTCATATTCAAAGGACATCTGTCTGGAAGACGGATGAACACCACGCTGTGGGTGGAAGCAGCTCTGATCTATTCTCATTCTTCTATCTTAGAGAATAATGACTATCTACTTATTCCTTAAAGGATGATCTCTGGACCACTGGAATATCTTTACAAAAAAAAAAAAAATCACTAAAACCCAAACCTTACAATTCATCTCATTCTAATTTCGCACCTTGCCTTGGCTTAATGACAGAGTTCTTTCTCACCGTTTCTGCTTGTTATTCTCACTTTCTTCTGCCTTTTCCTATCTATCTCCTGTTATTATTCTGCGTGAAGTTTCACTCTGAAGTTTGCGCTTGCTTTTTTTTTTCTCCTCTCAGATCACTTAGACAACTTTTCATGGTGTTGTTTCGGGGTTTTTGTTCTTTTGTTTTTGTTTTTTTTTTTTCATTTCGTTTTGTTTTGTTTTAACATCTGCTTTTGCTCACTGTAGCTTTGATTAAATCTTTGCTGCAAAACCATAACCTCTCTGAACTTACTGTTCCTCCCCATCAACATCTATGTTATTTTCCCCACCTCTAAAACAATAGTGTTTATTATTGTCTTTTTTTTTCAAAGTCGTTTTATCCCTTAAGAGTGGCGAAGAAATGTAAGGAAATTAGGCTCAATGGTTGTTCCTGGTGTTTCATTCCTTTTATCATTTGTCAGTAGCTATAGGAGATACACATCCCAGGTCCTGTGTGGCCTGACAGCATGTAGAATCACCCAGTCTTGCTCTAATGTTTCTGCCTTCAGTTTATTCTCAGGTACAGGAAGTTTTGTAACAATGGGTGCCTGGAGGACTGGTGTTAGGATTACATAAGATTAGCATATTATAAACTATGAAATAATGCTGGAAGGGGTCCTTTCCAGTTGTTCAGATGAGTCCTCGCCCAGAGATTTCCTGGGATTAAAAATTAAATGAAAAACTTGGCTATAACAAGTAAATAAAGAAACTAAACAGCACACAATTACCAAACTTAGTCTCAATTGTGCTCCATTCTTTCTGTCACCTAGAAACTAATTAGTAAGACATAATCACACACTTCCTGCTCAGTAAACATACAAGTCCCAGAGGATCAAATGATTCCTATCATGAATCAGTGGCCACCGCTTACTGGTAATTATCATATAAATGAGGTGCTTCAAGTTGACCTCTGATTCCCTAGTCCTTCTCTGAGACAGCAGAGATACACCAGTTATGCAAGAACTGGGTACAATTTAAATTAGTTTTCTAGCATTAGCCTTCTGGACAGTCTTTGAGGAATGGAGAAAAGGCAATAATAACAAAACTAAACCTATCAAAACAGATGAAAATATAGCGATATATTCAGAAAAAATTCCTCTAAATGTGAAGTTCAAAAGCAAATCATATCAATGCTCTAAATGTAACCATTGGCTTTATCTATGTGGAAGCTTTTCCATTCAAGCTCTTCTCAGGGAGTTATGCCAGTCAAAAGAAGATTACAGGAGTTTGAGTTTGGTCAGTGACTCCTTTCATCTCATCCAAGGTCCTTTCCTTTATGCAAATAAGAAGTTACCCTGGGGGATTTTAGTGTTCCATCTTGCCCTAACACTCGTTGATTTTTGTTTTGTTTTTTGTTTTGTTTTGAATCTTCAATACACACTTTAGGTACCATTCCCTAAACATCGTTTAAAATACTCATCCACCACCAGGGCGTATTGGAATTAGCTGAGGAACTGTGAAAGATGCAGAGTCTAGGGCTCTATCCCTTGAGAGTCTGAATTAATTAGTCTGGGTGTAGCTTGGACATCAAGGGCTTGAAAAACTCCCTGGGTGATTCCCAGGAAGCTCCGATCAAGAAGCACTTGTTAATTACTGCACACTTTTGGCTGTGGGTAGTTTCTCTTCTTTCCTTCATCATTCACAGGGGCTAAATTACCTCTCCGAGGATGCCTCTCATTAAAAGATAGAGATTCCAACCTGATCTGCATGAGGGTGGGAACCCCAAATGGTCACAGGGACCACAGGAGTGACACTGCAATGGGCCTTTTCTTTCATTCAGTTCTCTTCCCCTGTCTTCATGGCCTCTGAGACCTGAACAAAGCCCTACTACCTATCAAAATAGGGGAAGGTCACTGAAAGCATCCAAATACATTTTCCAAAGGAGAGCCATTCGCAGGACTTATAACTCAGCAAAAGCAGAATGAAGACAAAGACCTTACTATGTTATTTTTCAAATACTTAAAACAAATATTTATCTAGTGTAGAGACAAACAGCCCAGTTTTGAAAGGTGTTCTAAAGGCTTTGTGCACACACACATACTCCCCATGCATGCAAACACTTGTGGGCACATGACATATGCACATACTATGGCACATGTGCACGCGCGCGCGCATGCGCGCGCGCGCACACACACACACACACACACACACACACACACAAGCATTCATGCCTTCCCCTTATCATCTCTGTAGCAATTCTGCTTTCACCCATATAAAGATTTTCATGGACAAGATCTTTTTATTTCCCTCCATTCCAGGATAAACATTATGTGTCTTTGGAGACCCTGGATGGTATAAATGCTGCCACACAGAAATTCTTGATAACAACGTTGGGATGCATGAACAGACTGCTAGTTCCTTCTATGTGCATTTGCAATATGATAAAATGAAATACCAAGAAATGGTAAAATTAGGGAAACCATACCTTAAAAAGTTGACTTTGTAGGTGTGCAAAGCCACCTGACATTTGGTTTTGTAGTCCCTAGTGAGAGCCTCTACCCAACTATAGGAGGGTCCCCCCAAATCAACGAAAAGATGAAAGCAGAAAATTTTATTACACAGCTGCTACACCAGAGGAACCTGTGCTTTTAGTGTTAGTCAGCCCAGTCCTTGATTTCAGTGACCGCTATGCGAGGGACAGGCACGGCTAGAAATAGAAGCAAAGAACAATATTCCATCAGCCAGGGTTCTGAGTCAATCAGAATAATTCATGTGTTTTCTCTTTCAAGGGGAAAATGTAGAATGCGATCGGACTGAAGCCTGAAGCCAGCTATGAGCGAGAGTAAAAAGAGAAACGGCAAATGATCTAGTTTTACACCCATCAGCTCCAGTACAATAGCAGTGTCGAATTCATCGTTCTGTTCCCAAAGATTTGCTGAGGATTTTGGCCCAGACAACTTCAAGCTCCCATCTGATTACTGAACAAGTCGGGCTGTCTTTAGCATTTTGCTCCAAGTCTTTGCTGCTGACTTCAGGATGGGAGACCATAAAATACTTAGCAGGAAGATGGCCAGGCTCTCTGACACCCCTACTTTCTCTGCTCCTTTACAACCCTGTTTAGCACAAGAGAGTTGCCATTCTGACTAATCCTATCGAAAATTACAGAGCGAATCATCACCCCTGATTATGGGAACATCAAGGGGGGCTCATCTTGATGCTGCTTTGTGTGGGCTGTGCCCCAACTTCCACCACCCCTCTTCCCACCCTATCATTCTAAACCTAGAGTGAATTGGATGGAAATATTGAGAGCTAACTACATGGCTTGGGAGAATGGTAATTCTTTGTAAAGACTGGATGAATAGGCCTGTGTTCTTCCTAACAAAACCAAACGGTTGGTCCTGAGAACTCCTGGTCCAGGACTGAGGGGGGGGAAGAGAGCTGATTCTATTGTCTCCATGAGGGCCTTGTGCTAATTAGTTCCAGCAGGGCTTTGCATGAACCTGAACAGTGATTTATTCTGGAGTGGTACTTTCCTTAATGAAAGCTCTCCAAAACTCCTTTGTAACAATAATTATGTATAATTTCAGAAGTAGGAACAAGAGCTACCAGGCTAGAAATGACTAGCCCACCAACACATCTGCTTCTTAGGGCCCCAGACTCCACCTGTGGCAATGATGGATGGAGTGAAGCACGAGGTATAGATGCCAATAAATCATCAAAAGAGCTGCCACATGTGTCCTTCTAGAACTTTGTAATTAAGCAACCTGTTCTTGCTTAAAATGTTCTAGCCGGGCAGTGGTGGTGCATGCCTTTAATCCCAACAGTCAGGAGGAAGAGGCAGGCGGATCTCTGTAAATTAGAGACCATCCTAGTCGAGAGAGAGAGAGAGAGAGAGAGAGAGAGAGAGAGAGAGTGTTTCAGGAAAGATAGGACTACACTGAAAAACACTGTCTCAAAAAAGCCAAGAGGTGGCGGGGGAGAGTTCTAAGAGCTGATATGTTGAAAGAAGTGGTACATTTTGACTCCCCAGAATGCAGAGCCAAAATCAGTCCTTCTACTTAAAGGAAATTCACTGAATATGCAATTTGCAAAGAAATACCATAATGAAATGCCTTTTTTTGGGGGGGGGCGTATTCTATATTTGTAAAGCAGAACTCAGATTCAAATGGAGATATAACAGTGGTGCTATGTTTTTGTGGAATAGAACCACATTGTTTTTCCCAAAAACCCCCCACTTTCTACATTTACTATTACAATTTTTGAAGATGGTAAGAACTCTACAGACAGTAAATTGTTTTCTTACAAGGATAGTGTCTTCGTTACTTTTGCATTGCTATGATAAGATACCATGACCAAAGTAACTTTAAAAAAGGAGGCATTTGTTTTGGGGGTTACACATATAGAAGCTTTAGAGTCCATGACCATTATGGCAAGAAACATGACAGCAGGCAGGCCAAGATGGCACTAGAGCAGCAGCTGAGACATAACCACAAGGCAGATAGAGCTTACTGTGGTGGGCTTTTGAAACCTCAAAGCTTGCTCCAAATGACCCAGTTCCTTCAACAAGACCACACCTCCTAATCCTTCCAAAACAGTTCCATCAACTAGAGACCTTGTATTCAAGCCTATGAGCTTATGGGAACCTATTTTCATTCAAGCTGCCAAAGTTGGAAAATAGAATTTTTAAAGACAAAAAAATGGATAGTTTTGAGAGTTATAAAACCCTGAATTCAAATCTCAGCATCACCTAAAATACAGCCCTTGAACAGAACATTTTATATCTATCACCTTTTTCACTTTTGTTCTCATTAGGACAGATGGAATGCTACCTACCTTCATGTGAGTTCTGTGGACATTAGGAGACATACCTTTCCACACAGTAACTAGTTTCTAGAAGTTTCTTAATTCACAGACCCTTTCTTCCTTTCAAAGTTTTGTGGACACTAATCAGACTGAGTCTTAAACATTTTACATTTGGTTGAGATATTAGAACACATATCCAACCACAGTACAAAAGCATTGTGAACAAAAATGTCAAATTAGAAAAAAAAATCCCATAATAGCTTGGGTAGCTAAGACAAAGTTGGTGCATTGGCTTTATCCTCACCCTGCCATTTACAAGAAGCATAGCATGTCCAGTTCCAGGTTGGTTTCTTCATCTTCAAGAGCTAGCTACAACAGTACTTACTATTCTGATTTTATGCATTTGATGAAGCAAATAAAAGGATTGCTTAGCAAGTAATGAAAGGGCGATACATAACCCTTGACCATTATTTAACAAGAGCACAGGTGCTCTAGTTTCACCTTCTCTGAGCTTTAGGCACACCCTACTTCATTCTTTGTAAACGGATAGTCAATTATCTTTTTCTTGAACATATGAGACAAGTAGATGCAGAAAGAAGAATCCTTGTTGTCTTAACTCAATCAAGTGAAAACTATAAAACTAACACAGTCAAATGGTTAAATCTAGGATAAGGGGGTTCTTCATTAAGAGCTATCAACAGTTAGTCATCAACCTCCTGCATATTGTACTTTGCCAGGTATGAGGAGGAATCAGGGAGGTGATGCTTTCTTGCAGGGGAATCCCACTGTCTTAGGACATTGCTGTGACAAGAGACCATGACCAAGATAACTCTTACAAAAAACATCTAATTTGGGCTGGTTTACACTTTCAAAGGTTTAGTTCATTGTCATCATGGTGGGAAGTATGGCAGCATCTAGGCAGGCATAGTGCTGGAGGGACTGAGAGATCTACATCTTGTTCTGAAGCCAACTAGAAGACTGTCTTCCAGGCAGCTAGGAGGAAGCCCTCATTGCCCTCTTCACAGTGATAAACTTCCTCCAACAAGGCCACACCTATTCCAACAAGGCAATGCCATGTCAAAGTGACATTTCCTGGGCCAGGCATATTCAAACCACCACACTTATCACCTTACAAGTTCATGATTATAAGCAGATAGAGCAATTAGAAAAGGAACCTGGGTGGTCAATGTTGTCAGCAACTACAAAACAATAAAATATATTCCCAAGATACTTAAAGAAAGGAGAATTAGCACATCAGGTTAATCTTTCGCTAGACTTCAACAAGATAGGTTCTGGGCTTTAGATCAAGCTTAATAAAGGTGACCACATCGTTGGCATTGGAACTTACTTGCTTTTGTTCCTTGGTTTAACTCTGCACTTCTTTGTCTATTGGCTTCATTTTCAGGTTATGTGATAGCCTTGGCAGCTCTGGACCTTTCTAAACTTTCAGAGAATTGGAAAAGAGTGTTAACATTGGCCTTAACTCTGGAAGCCTAAAACGACTGGAAATGCCTCTCTTTTGCTTTGATGGCCTTGATTCACATCTCCACATTCAAAATTACTTATTAGTAGATTCAACAATCAATTGTTTTACTCTTGAGTTAATGCGCTAATCAGTTTTGCATAATTTGACAGTGAAACAAACTAATTGACACAATATGGATATTGCTACTGAGCCATATAGCAAGGCAGAACCACCCTAGCATGGCAGGGATATTCCCACCATGCTGTGGAACATAAGGTGGCTAACTTTAGCAAGAATTTGCTTAAGGCTTAGCTCGTCAAAGCATTTTGCATGCATCAACAAGCAATACCTGGGAACTTGTTAGAAATGCAAAATCTTTGGCCTACCCTATGCCAAAGCAATCTTTGTACTAGTCTATATACCACTTTTTGGAATAAAAAAAAGGTTATCACGAGTTATATATGTCAGTACTGCACATGATGTTTAAATGGATACATGTACCACTCACTGCACCTGTGTGGAGGTCAGGCGACAACATCGTGGATTCTATTCTATTCATTTACTTTATGTGGCTTCCATAGATTGAACTCAGGTCCCAAGACTTGTACAGCAAGTACTTTACACACTGAGTGGTGCTCCCAGCCCTAGAATATGCATTAATATTGCTAAACAGTCGTATACACGTTAAAGCACAAGAAAGACTGTCTTAATACATCCCATAGAATTAGATCGGTAATATTCTGATTCTTTTCCCCCCTTCCCAACAGTTTGTTGTTACTGTTATTATAAATAACATGGCCCAGTCAGTAAAGTACTTGCTGGACGAGCATGTGAATGAAGATCAGTAGGTCCCACTTAAAAGCGAGGTGTGGTGGCATGGACCTCCAAACCTGTATGTGGGAGGTAGAGATAGGTGTATTCCTGGGAATTGCTTACTAACCAATCCAGCCTAATTGGTGAGCTCCAAGCCAATGAAAGGCCCTGTTTCAAAAAACAAAGTGGATGGCTCTTGGGGAACAACATCTAAGGTTGTCCTCTGGTCTCCTTAGAATTGTACAGTCACATACGTGTGCAAATGAACATATACACATGTATTTGTGTGCTAACGATCATGTTAGCTTGTTCATTTCCTCTATCTTGTGCTCCATTTGAACCTTTGTTCTATCAGTTTTAAAAAGGCACTCCTAACATACTGATAAAAACCTTGGGCTTTAAACTGATCTTGGCCCCCTCATGAGCCTGAGAAAGTCATCCAATTTCACCATTTCTCCATCTGCCTTTGAGTACTACAGTGGAGATTAAGACCTTCCATGCAAAGTTCCAATACAGCTCCTATGCTATTAGTGCCAACGGGAGGCAGATGCTTAGCAAGGCTCTTCTGTTCTTTCCCATTCTAGACCTCCATGGAGTTGTGTTAAGTGTCTAGAAGTTAGGAATAAACCAGTCCCACTGTAGAAAATCTAGCAGCTAGAGGAACATATTCAGCTTTTACATCCTGGAGTTAGTTTTTCTTTCTTCCTTCCTTCCTTCCTTCCTTCCTTCCTTCCTTCCTTCCTTCCTTCCTAAGGAATTTTATCTTATTACAAGATTTTTTTTGAAAAAAACAAACAAAAACAAAAAACAGCAACAAAAAAATCAAAACAACAACAACAACAACAAAACAAACTTCAGAGACTATAAATCCTTCTTCCTCTACCTATTACCTCCCTTATTCGGCAGATTCCAGAAGTAAGAGAAAATGTGGGCTAGGAAAGAACATGATTTGGGGGCACTGTGTGACAGTTGAATTTATTCTTTGCTATAGCCATGGACCCCTTGGTGGTTGCCTCTTGGATTCTGTAATAGGCAAGTAAAACTGATGGTTACCCAGACAGGAGATCAACCCAAATGTCATGCACATACAAAGATAGGTTGAAGCCCTAACCTCCATTCCTGTGAATGTGTGACCCTGTTTGGGCACAGGGTGTAGCACAGGCTGTGCCTTTCTTCCAGTATAACTGGAATGACCTCGTGAGTCTTATGAAGAAGAGGCAAAGAGAGTCCAAAGGAGAAGACACTGGGGGAATAAGGACTCAGGTGTGCCCAGAAAGGGTGGCACCGGAGGATCTGCAGCAGTGTTGCAGTGCTAGAGGCATGCAGCTGCAAGCCCAAAAACAGCCAGATGGACAAGCATGCTGCAGCCAGGAGAAAAGCAAGTCAAGTTTTCACCTGGAGCCTACTGACACCTTCCTTTTGGATTTACTGCCTCCCAAACTATGTAGGCTAAAGTTCTCTTGTCTCCAACTGCCCAAGTTTGTTACACTTGGTTATGGAAGCCCTGGGAAAGTAATGAAAGCTAATCTAATTTCCAATGAGCGCTTTTTCTATTTCACCCTAGGGTCGTTTCAGTCTTTGTTTTTCTTGATCAGGAAAAGAATTTTAATTTCATTAAGTCTGTGCCATTTAAATGAGATCATCAAATCTGTCAAAAAATTGTAATCCATCACAATGACCAATCAACCCCATGCTAGTTTAAGAGTAAACAGTAAAACCCGTGATGTTTATTCTTTCTCATTAAAAAAAGTGTTATGTTCAGTACTGAACTTCAAAACTTTGTGGGCTCTAACAGGAGGAGGTGATATGGAATGGCTAATACAAATAGATATGTGTGTATACATTTATTTACATATACAAGTGTAAAATATATATACTTGCATTATACATACATGCTTTTCTGTATGTGTATGTAGTACTTTACTGACTGGGGTGATCTCCCCAAATGAATTCATATTCTTATTATTCAACTAAGCCTAAAAGCATCTTTCACCAATAGCCTGAAGACAGGGCATAGAACTCTTAGGCCAAACAGATTGGTAGTCAATTTCAAGATGGCTTATACCTTAAGATGGCTATAGCCTTAGCTATGCTCTTTCCTTGGCTGTGCATTGTACAGAATCATTCTCCAAATTCCGTGCTCAAGGACCTTGGCCATTTCACTGTCTTGCCTTCAAAGTCTCCTTCTACTTTATGCGCATGAATATACCCAGTGTCCAGTGACAGCCAACGCTCGATAGTTCCCAATGCTCTTGTCCTATCTTCCCACCTGTATACCTGCCCCATTACATCTGGCCTGGGACGTTATGCCCTTTGTCAAACTATCAATTATTGCTCATCATCTATTTTACCTTTTTATTGGATTTGCATATCTGTCTTCTTTTAGCTGATGAGAACTTAATGACCACAATATAAGAGACGGCTTGAATGTGTTTACACAATGAGATTCTGCCTGCCCGTCTGATATCCTATCATCGCTATAAAACATCCATGCCCCTGGCTTGTTCACTTACCTAAGACTGATGAAAGAAGCCCTGTAGTAACATGTAAACCGGCTGGCAACTGATAGTCATGCTTAAGCAGACCAGGCTATGGCCAAACAATATACCACAGCATCCAAACAGCATACCCTTGAAGTGAGCGGTGTGTTAAGCCACTGAAACTTGGAATGGGCTTTTGCACAGCAATAGCTTCTCATTATATCCCGTGTATCCAGAGACATCTTTTAAAACCCACAGGCCATGCCACTTTTACTCTTTTCTTTCTTCTTTCTGAATTATTATCTCCTTCCCTAAATTCCTTGATTATCTTATTTATGTTTCCCCTAAACCAACTGTCCCCTTCTGACCCTCCATAAATTTTATTCTGTAGCTTACCTTTATTTCCCCCTGTTATACTATCACTGGAAAAACAAGACATGTGCTTTATTTATATGTGCCCTATCATATCTTACACGCCATATTTGATAAGACTTTGTTTTGGTTCTAAATAACAACAGCAAAGGAGAGATTTGTTCCAGAGCTTTGGGAGACAAGGGGGAAAGCTACTTAATTGACATTTTAGATATTTGCAAAAATAAACACAATGGAAAGTAATGGGAGGTAGTATTAACGGTGAGTGTGTCAGAGTACACGGCTAAGGAACGGAACTCTACGCCCAAGGTGGGTTAAAACAGCTTCTATCCTCTCTACATACAGCTATCAGCCCAGGCTGAACCATTATCTCCTTTAGTCTCCCCCATAAATAATCCTCTTCCTAGTTGTGTTACATCTCACTGAGTGTGATCTGCAGTCAGTTCAACAAAAAATAACCAGGGTCTCTTTCTAATCACAGATCACACATTTCCACGTCCCTGCTCACAACTCTTCACTGCACCAAGAAAGCCGGCAGTCTCTTGTCTGGCATGTGTGATTCAGACCCCGCTCACCTGTCCTAGCTCATCTGGCACAGCCTCATCCTCACTGTCCTTACGCTCTGGTGACTGCCGTCTTGCTTCTGTTCTTTTGAGCGAGCGTATCAAGTTTGTTCAGACCTCAAGGGTATTGCACTAGCAATTGGTGTTCGCTCACCTGGCATACCCTTCCTCCAGGCTTCGTAGAGCTGGCTCCTTGTCAACATATTCTCAGCTCAAATGTCATTCCCTTAGAAGGTTTGTCTCAAAAGGACCAGCTCAAGTTGTCCCAGTCTCCTACCAAGCCACCCTCTTGAAATTAACAAATTCAGCTATGTAATCTTACCCTGTGGACCACCAGGTAGAAAGTGGCCTGGCATCTTTTGTCATATATTCTAATCAGCAGTAAGATGCAGTTCATATATTCTAATCAGCAGTAAGATGCAGTGCTTAAGGGACTGGCCATCAGAGTCAGGTTCTGGGTTCAATCCCTAACAGACTGAGGCAGAGGGACAGAGAGAGAGAGAGAGAGAGAGAGAGAAGGACAGAGACAAAAAGACAGAGGACAAAGAGACAGAGGGATGGAGAAACAGAGACAGAGGGACACTGAGAGAGACTAAGACAGCAAGAGAGAGACAGACAGACAGACAGAGACAGAGATAAAAGGACAGAGACAAAAAGACAGAAGGACAAAGAGACAGAGGGATGGAGAAATAGAGACAGAGGGACACTGAGAGAGACTAAGACAGAGAGAGAGAGAGAGAGAGAGAGAGAGAGAAAAATCACAGAAAGCCCAGGGGCAAATGATACCCTTCAAAGGCACACTTCCAGCAGTCGTCTTCCTCAACGTCTTTCTCATCCTCCCAAGTTTCTACTAATTCCCAGTAACCTCCCTGAGCTGTGCATCAGTATATAGATAAATAGATTGATGAGGTCAGAGTACTCATGATCCAATCCAATTACATTCCAAAGGCCTCACCTCTGGACATGGTCACACCGGGGACCAAGCCTTCAACATGCCCTTTGGAGGGGCTTTCAAGATCTAAACGATAACCACAAATCAATGTCGACATGACGGACCTCCTTTAAAGCTGGAAGGGTAACTGATGCATGTCTATATCCACAAAGGAAGAGACATTAAAAATGTGTGCTCTACAGCTGACGTTTTATGCAATCTTCCTCCATATTCTATGGGCCTTCCATTGCTTTCTCTAAAAGAGAAAAGAATCATAGCCATGTTGCCTTTTAAATCACCAGGAGCCTGGGCAACAGAAAAATCAAAACAGCCTCAGATCTGTGGCTGGCTTGCTGTTTGGCTATCTATCAAAGATGTCTCAAGTTATAATGTAAGAAGAACATTTTTATCTGTATTTGAAAACTTTCTGTTTCTTTAAACATTACTAAGGCTTATAGTTGGGAACCTGGTACGGATTCATCTCCACCAGAAATGGCATGGGTATGACCCCGGCTTCTCAATAACTGAGCATCATCAGAGTGACTTGAACAAAGGCTGGAATCCTTTGCTAAACAGGGTGGCTGCATTTCCGGGACAAACCAGAGATGGTCGGGGAAAGGACAGCACAGGGCACGGATACACCCACCTCGTGATTACTGGCACACTGTCACCTCTGAAGTCTCATTATTTGGATCGAGAGAAAGGAGACTTCAGGAGCAGCGCGACCTAACTGAGCAGAGCCTAGAAAGTCACAGAGCCCTGTCACTTTCCTACAGTGACTTGTCTCACAACCGCAAACAAGTCACCTGCTCCACTTATCTTCAAAGCAGAGAGAGACATCTGACATCAATAACACCCGTCGCCAACTGGTATGCTAAATCTCCACTCACTTGGATAGCGGCACCTATCAGAATTAAACAGCAAAGCCAAACAAAATAAATAAAATAAGATCCATCGTTTAATGAATCCTTTATATGCATAATTTAAGAAGTTTATAGAAAGATGGTCATTGGTCTAGCCCAAAGTCTAGAAGTAACTAGCTGTTACACACAAAGGCAAGTTAACTGTCTGAGACTTGGTTCGCTCCTCTCAAGTTTCTGTTCAAAATGTCTGCCATTTCCCTGTGAGCTTTTTGATCCTCACAGGACGTTAGCTATCTGAAAGTCCTTTGCAGGGGTATAAAGTAGGATGAAAATAAATGAGCAGCTAAGAGCAGCCAGCGAAGGATCCAGAGCCCACCTTGACACGTATCTCTCCTGATGATGAGGCCCTAAGAACTGAACTTCTTCCCCCCTGCGCCCCCCCCAGTACCCCAATCGCAAATTATCAGTACATAGAAAAAGCTTCAAGGTCTTAAAAATGGCTCCCTAACTTCAGACCCACCACCATGCGTGTTTTCCTGTGCATAATAAACAGATAGTTCAACCTCCGGAGACCATGCAGTTATCAGAAATCAAAATGAAAACTCAACGGAAAAGAAAAGCGACAGCGACGACAGCGACGACAGCGACGACAGCGACGACGCTCCCCGTCGGCAGGTAAATAAGTCTTTGAAGGATCAGAGCCTGGCAGGGCTGTCTGGAGGAGGAACATTCTAGCAGGCATTGTTCTCGGTAAATAAGAGAGGGGAAGCAGATGCCACCCCACATTCGCTGAAATATTTATGACTGGAGTGCGCGTCCTTTTGGGGGAGCAAATTGATGACTCCTACATCCAGCACAATCACCTGGGGTGTGCCATGCACAGCCTCGATCAATCACACTGACATGATTTGTTTCTCCTTATTCAGAGGCTGCCTCCTCTTCGGTCCAACATTCAAGATGGAAGGGTGGGAAAGACAGAGTAGCCAAAGCTTCTCTAATCCTTTTTTTTTTTAATGCCAAGAATTATAGTGTTTTGAGGATATTGCTGATGGATATGGAAGCGCCGCCACCTTCAAATTGGACAAACAAAAAAGGGACCGTACGAGTCCCATTTCAATCAAGTGCCACTCGTTCGGTATTTACAAGCACACAGGTCACAGAGCAATGCTTCCTCTTGCATAAGGTTTAACCATCTCAAGACACGGGTGCCTGGAGCTGGACGGATGATAGAAAATCACAGGGAAAAAGCCAGCGAGGTTGGTGTTGCCAAAAACAAATGAAAGCAAACAACCAGATTTAAGTGACCCGTTTGGGATATGGAGAATTGGTTGTTTACTCAGAAGCAGGCAGAGGCCATCCACAGATGGATACATTGTAGAGAGCTTTTCTCTCCTGCGGTGTTTCTCTGACTCAGGGGAGTGAGGAATGGAAATGTACCAAAGCGCTGAACGAAACACTGTTATCCCCAAGCCGAAGGAGGACAGAGAGGCTTCTTCTTCAGTTAAAGGAGCTGATGTTAAAAGATGAGAGCTAAGTTTGTACCTACATGAGGTTTTCTTTTGGGACGATAAGGCAACATCTGCAAAGACTTGGAGGTGTGGCTAAGCTCAGGATGTTCTTTGTGGGACATGCAAGAGGGTATAATATCAGTAAAGCTAGATGTTAGGTTGGGACCAACAGCAGAGTCTTGTGCACTGTCTCATAAGCGTTATCAGACGAGGGACCAATGCCACAGGACTAGAATTGGATTCATGTGTTTATGGCTACTTTGTCCCTTGAACAACAGAGCTGAACAGTTGCTCCAGAGCCCGTACTTAGAAAACCTAAAGAGTTCTCCTACCCTAGGATTTCAATAGGAAGACTGTTAGATTTCAGTGTGGGAGGAACTGTTGACAGCCGACAAGGGGGTGAGATCTTGAAGACTACAAAAACCAGCCTCAGTTTTCAGCAGCAGCCCAAACAAAGGCTGTCCTTTGCTAACAAGAGGACAAGCTCTACTTGGGAGCTTATAGAAAGGCAACCCTAACCCAGGCAGATTGCTTAGTGGGGCAGCATGCTCTTGGTATAAATGAGGTTCTGGGTTTTAGCGGAGGAAAAGGAGGGAGAAAGGAGGAAACAGGAAAGGGGGAAAGGGAGGAGGAAATGCCAACATCACCCCTAAACACCGTGGTGTGTATTCTAACACAGCCCCCAGGTGACGCATTTAGGGCTGAGAAGCCCTGGTCCTCATTACAGACAGTTCTGAGGAAGAAGGAGAAAGATCAGAGATGTTAAAGAGGTGCATTTGATGACTGGTGATTAATTGGATGGGACCAAACCGGAGGATTATTCTCTCACTTCCACTATTGGATGCAGGATAGACAGCCACAGAGCCACTCAGCGCATGGGCGCAGAAGACCCACACGTATAAGTGTGAACATACCGCGTTTGCTTTAAAGGGCGCGTTTGGTTCAAGCTACCAGACGTTTGTTTCGGTAGAACTGTGAAGGCAGGGTTGGAGCTTTTGAAAAGCGAGCCAGTTAGGAAAGCTGGGATTCGGTTTTTCCTTGTCTGTAACTCAACATCACACTGTGGGCACTGAAGCACGGAGATGTATTCATTTCACCCGGAGAGCATGGGACTGTAGGAAGTCAAGAGGACGGAAGCTGCAACGTGAGAAATAAACACAAAGACATCCGCACAGGAAGGGAAATTCCTAGTGGAAGGTGAGGTGAGGAACCTGAGCGGCTAATTAAGTGAAACAACAACGGTTGCTATGGTCCAAACAGGCCAGAGTGGGTTTAGCCATCCTATTCAAGGGAGCCAATGAAATACTAAAGTGAGTGTAGAACAGTGACTTCACTGACTGGCAAACCTTCGGCAGGTCTTTGCTGTCTATTCCGTAGCATTGAAAGCCCCCTGATCGGATCCCAATCTTGTCTCTCCAGCCTCCCGTAGGGCAAACTTCTGGAAGAATCTACTTGGCTCAACTTGAATTCTCTTGCCTTTGCTCCACCCCATCCTTGCTCTCTCTTTTTATCCCTGGAAAACAAACAAACAAACAAACAAACAAAAACCTTTCTTCAAGACCCTGCTCCCAGCCTGCCTCCTCTGTGAAGCCTTCCTGGGTCTCCCACCTCTCCTTAGGATCAAGATACATGGGTTCAATCATTTGTGTACTGTGTAAAGGTTGTCTTTGTATAATTCAAGTGCTGGTTTCTCTAAGGGCAAAGAGTTGAGTGTAGGAAAGACATTAGTATGGATATTTTTATGGACCACCACCTGCCTCAGTATTTTGTTAATAGTCTCTATCATCTTCTTCTGATTGGTTCAGGAAATAGCCGACTAGCCTATAGTAAACCAGGAGAGGATAGGCAACACATGGAGCAGAGATAAGAACTCTGGGAAAGAATCAGGTACTGGGGATTCTCCGGCCATATAGGAAGGAAGAAACAGGTGCCAGTAATGAGGAGAGGTAATGAGCCTCCTGTCAGAATGTAGGTTAGCATAAATGGGTTAATTTAAGTTATGCAAGCTAGTTGGGAACAAGTCTAACCTAAGGCCCGAGCTTTCATAATTAATAAAAGGTCTCCATGCTATTACTCGGGCAGCTGGTGAGTTGAGACAGTAGAGAGGTACAAGATGCTTTGTCCTGTCTTTTCATTGCACAGCTTGGCCCTTTATAATCATTCTTACTTCGGTGTGGTTCACTTTAGGGATGGTTCTTTCCATGTATGTCCTTAGGATGTAGGGGCTACCTGATCCAACTCTTTAAATGCCTAAAAGGTCTCATGTCTAATAGGTGGAAGGCTGTTACGACGAACACACCAAGTTGCGCACCAGTTAGAAACACTGTTCCCTCAAAGTCTCTCCTTCCTCTAAGTGAACTCTGTGATATATTAATTCACACTGTTGTGGCCATCCTTTCTTTGGCTCTTAGGGTTTATTTCTGTTGAAACACTCGGAAGGACCGGTCCTATGACCCTACCCGTTTTCTATCAAGCTGTGTGCCACGGTGAAGAATCACCCCTTAGGGGCCTGCCTGTTGTAGTTCCCCTCGAGGAATAAAAGATGCTACCCTTTCACCACCCCCACCCCCCGTTCCCCACCTCTGGTTCATCCCCAGCTCAGACAACCACAGCTGTCAGAAATCTTCTTCCTCAAACATCTTCACACGGAGACATCTTCCCACCTTGTCAGTATAAATGTTTGCTCATCGAAACCAGCAGAGAGGGTTTTACAAAGGGTTCACGTTTTGATTTTTCTCTTCCTTGGGGCAAAAGAGAAGGAGCAGACAGACTCTTTTTTTAAAAAAATGGGCTAAATCTAATGCTTTCCCTTTAGGATGTTCGTTTTGTGTGTGTGTGTGTGGTATGTGAAAAATATATTCAATAAAAGGAGAAGGGGTGGCTCACCAGTAAGAGGAAAACATAGACACTAATGTATCCCTGAAGCCAGTCATCTTGTGTGTCACTGTGCAATTGATCAGGGCTATGAACATAATAATTGGTGAGATATGGAGATGGGAAAATGGTTGGTGAAGGCAAAACCATCAGGTGTTACTTCTTGGTCTTAACACTGCCAGTAGAGAAAAAAACTAAGCCTTAGATGTATGAAGGACTAGCTAAGGATATCTTTGTATCCATCATGTAACCTACTCTCTGGGATGTATTGGTGTTCCTGTTCAGCTCAAAGACATATGAGATTGTAAGAGAACTGCATTCATTATAACCTTGGATGTGAGGTCACCAGACCAGGAGAGCTAGACTCTGCCCTGAACATTGCAATTCACCGTACTTTTATTTGTGAGAAATTATGTTGCAGTAAAGTGATCTCCAGCTCACTTACATGAATGAACATGCCCCTATGCTTCAGGAAAGGAGAAACTGAGGCAATTACATTCGTTATCTGTTAAGTAAGCCCAAATAAACACCATTATTTAAAATTATGAGAGGTTCCTAATTAAACAGAAGCTGTTAGTATCACAGCAGGGAGGAGTGACTTTCAATTCACAAGGGTTTTCCAAGACAAATTCACTTTTTATTAAACTTAAGAAAACTTTTAGTTAGAATGTGCTCAGTTGTATTTTTATGAGTCCTAGTTGGCAAAAAATAAGATGTTCACATTTCTAACGTCTAAAATTTCTACATTTTATATAGTCTCCAGAGTCACCTTTGACTAGAATATGAGAATTCTAGCTGTCACATGGTATGTTTAATCTGTTTAAATATATTACAATTCTCTCATCTGCAATGTAAGAAGAAAAAATGTCATCTTATTAGATTGCCATGAAAATGAAAGTACTTAATACATATAACTAAATAGGATAAGGTGAGGAACATGTATTCACTCAGTGATGTTGGCTGATGCACAGAGAGAGGTGGGGGTGGGGGTGGGGGTCCCTAACACTCCCTGGTGTCTCTATACCCACTCACCATGAAGTCTGAAGGGAATGTCAGCCCTTCCCATTAATTTCTCCCATTCTTTCACTTTGCCAGTCATAGTCGGTGTAGCATCTTAACTACAATGTACGCTCCAAAGTGTTCCTATGCAACTTTTCGGAAAATAAAACAATTCAGTCACGGTTGTCAAAGTAAAACAAAAACAAACAGAACAAAACACAAAACTAAAAACAAGAACACCTGACAGTTTCCTAGGTGGACATCAGGAGAACTAGCAATGTCCCTTCAGGCAAAGGTCCCTGGGCAGTTTTCAGTGGATAGCAACAAGTCCACAATAGGCCTTGGCTCTGCATGATGTCCATTCCTGTTCATATATGCTGTCATTACACACCGCAAGAAGATATACTCAATGAAGGTCATCTTTTCTACATCCCCAAACAATGGCAAGATACATGGTGTGGCCATGAAAAGGTGCCCACGGTGATACTCAATTTATTATACTTCAAATTCCACTACAGTTCCCAAAAATGCAAGCCATACCTACCCATGCTTCACACAACCAAGGGACACATTTCCATGGTATCCACACAACAATATAGTAGGCATAAAGCCATCCCCAAGCAGTGACTTCCTGAGGCATTTTTGTTTTCACTGTTTGTAAATTACAAGTGCAATAAAGCCACAGTCTAGCCAACAACACTAAAAATACAACACTGTCCAGGTAAATGGTAGTAGATGCTTCCTAGAAAAATTTTAAACCAAAGTGAGCAAAAAATATGACTACTACTCTGAAATTTATTTTTTACATAATTTAAAAAAAAACCTCATGTCTAGGTCTGATGTCATTAGACATATATCTAGCTCATTTAATACATCATTGATAAAATAGAACAATAATTAATTATAGTTTAAAATATATATTTCTAGTACAGATACAGCACAAGTCATTTGCTGACATATCCAAATTCTGGGTTTTTGCAGTTCCTTTTTTCAAACATGACAAAAAATCCATACATACCAATGTTTTTGAATAAGATAATTGTCCAGCGAAGGTTAATGTTTCTAAAGATATATTGGCTATAACACTTGCCAATTTATGTATGCACTGTCTACAGCCTTTACAGCCAGTAGGTTGTCAAACCTTTGAGTTTTGCTCTTCTAATGGAAGAAAATGAAGCTCATTTTTATTCTAATTCATTTTTTTCCCAGTGAGAACTTTCAGTGTGGGGTCATAATTACCTTTGAACAATATCTAATCATGTTTCTCTAAATGAGGGCTTCTCAGCACCTGTTTGCTAATATTTGTGAGCTTGGGACTCTTTGCTGGGGAGGGGGGGGTACCTTCTCCACGGTCTCTCCTCCAGATGCTAGCAGTACCTTCCCCCAATCTGAGACAGATCTGCGTGTGTGGCTAGGATCACGTCTGGCTGGAAACATCTCTCAATTTCAACTAGAAAGGTTATCATTTCTTAAACTTATTAACTTTACCAAACAGTAAGATCTCGAAAGTCATCTGCAAAGTGTTTTTTTAAGGTTGATAAATGTCAAACCCTGACAGATAACATAACTCAGTTCATATATTTCATCAGTGTGGTATGGTGGGCACCTCTGTAGGTTAGGAAGAACCCAGAAACATCAAAATCAGACATTTTGATGGGCAGAGGGAAGTAATTCAAAACCCGAGCACTGTGCCCACCTTCGTTTCAAAGTCAGTAGCAGCTTGTTTCGTTTCATTCCAATTCCCTGTTTATGAGTCATGAACAGGTAAAGATAAAAGGGGTGTTAAATATTTAAATACCTATTCAATGTGCCAAAATCACAGCTGAAGCTGTTTCTTTGATTATTTCTTTTATTACAGTATTTTGATTTACTTTGAGCTTTCTCATCCAAAACAGACAGATGCTTTCCCAAGAACTGCCTAACCTGCAAAAGACATACTCTTTTAATAAGAAATAGGATTTCTAAGGACAATTGTTTTACTGTTTTAATTCTCTTATACCAATAAATACACGAATTGCTTTCCTTGAGGATAAAAGGGTGTATTCTAATTGCTTTTAATACACATCATTTTTCTCATCTCGGAAGAGAGGGGAAAAAAAGGAATACTGAGAAGAAAAAACACAATAGAAAAGTTTAATTGAAATTCAATACAAAAACAAGAACCCCAAGAATGAATTCCTTTCTCCTGCTCTGACAAACAGGTGGATTTTCATCCTTATTTATAACACTGATAACGCCAGACACACAGAGAAACTCTGAGCAAGAAAACTGACCTTTATCAATTTATTCCAGGAGTAATTTTCTGCCTTTAATTAGTAGTCAATATTTCATTCTGATGAATTCATAAATGATAATTGAAAAGCTAGCAGCCATTCCCAGCTGGCTTCAAGACTTCAACGGGCTGTAACCAGCAAAGAGGATGGTTTTTAAAAAGGCAACGTGCCAGTCATGGGCTCTGTCTGACTATTGATAAAATACTGACCGAAGCATTACAGGGAATCAATCAACAATGCAAAGAGCTGACCAAAAGACAAATGTGGAGAGCTAGTCTTCTTTGCGGGATACAGGCTTTTGTGACAGAAATCACATGTCTGCACAGAATCATCTTTGCATTATACCAGCCCGGGTTCCATCACAAACCATCTTTATGAAGGTCAACTTTAGAAGTTCAGATATTTTAAGCTTAAAACTCTGCCCAAAGTTTATATAGAATGAGAAAATTCCAAGTTTCTAACCTCGGGCAGTGATAACTTTTACCTATTTTTGCCCGCAAAGAGAATCGTCTCTAAAGCCCTAAAGATACATTCATTGAACAGTTTGTTTCCTAACATAGTACTAAGTCAATTAGTAGCTTATATTTCCATCTGGTTTTGTCTCATTACCAACTATTTCAGGTACCTATGTTGAATTATTTGAATCCAAAAATGAGCTGAGAAATAAATCTCCTGACTAATGCTAATTGGGTTTTTTAATGCATTAAAAGAAAGCTGTATAAATCGCTGGATTAAATAACAAGCAATTGGTGCTGTTATTCCAATTACAGCACTTCTAAAAGAATAAGGAAAAAAAAATCCCAACTTCCAAACCTCCACTATACAGAAACAAGATGAATTCGGGTTAATTTATTAATGCATTTGATTCAGCATATAATGAGCTTGTAGCTATTGACGCCACTTAAATTCATTTAACTAATCAGAGTTCAGAGTCTTTAAAAATATTAAACTAACTTTTTGCTAAAAGGACTCAGAATCAAAAGCAGAAAGGAAGCAATCAGATAGGATGTAACTGAGCAGCCTGCAGACATAGTCAAGACCATCTCTGGGTCTGGGGAAGAAACTCATCGTCGCTTCTGCCTCTTGCTCTTCCTTTAGAAACACTGATCTGAGCACCTTGTTTCCAAGGAAGGCTTTTACCATTGGAGTGCCCGAAGTGATTTGTTTCTGAACCTGTATGTGGGTGGCTCCTCGGTTTACTTTATTAATGAAAAAAAATTGATGTGCCAAATCAAAAAGTTTCATCCGATAAAGTCAGTCATGAAGAGAGTGGACCGTTGAACTACCTTATCAGTCCCAGATGAAAATATCAAATTAGGTCTTAGTCTGACCTCAGTTAAAGGTCATCCGGAGTCTTAGCCCCCTGTGTCTTGCCCTTTGTGGGGTGCATGTGATTGTAGACTGTAAGAGTTGAAAGGAGAGACTACAGAGCCGGCTCAGTGGTTCAAAGTGTGTACTGTTCTTGCAAGACTGGAGTTCAAAACCCAGCACTCACATCGGGCTGCTCACGACCACCTGTAACTCCAGCTGAAGGGGATCCCATGCGCTCTTCCTGCCTCTTCCACTCACCTGCATTCAGATGCACACGCCCACATATTCCTAAGACTATCTATTTATAACCAACAGTCTATTTGTTTTAAAATCTGTAGATGTTGCGTGAAGGGACATAACGCAACTTCTTATAACTCTTAACTCTGTGGAATTTGACTCACTCTTCTGGTCTCACTAAACACCTGAACTCATGCACATACATACACAGGCACACACATATACACGTAATTAAGAATAATTTTTAAAGAATTTATATAGCTGCAAGTGTTTCTTACTATCTGCATATCTCTAAAAGCACATCTTATTTATAGTTTTACTAATCCCTAGTCAAGGATGAAGCCTTTGTACATGGTAGGAACTCAGAAATCAGTTTTTTTTAAATTTACACACACACACACACACACACACACACACACACACACACCAGAGATATACCTCCAGAATCCAGCAATAGAACATTTTCAGTGCCCCAGGAACATCTTCTATTGTGTATTTCTCATCAAGACCCCTTCTGTCCCTCTGATAAAACCACTTCTCCACTTCTCTGCCTTTTCTTTGTAGTTCTATAGCATATGTATATAAATTTAAGCAACACCAAATAAACAAAAAATGTCTTTAGGAATTAATTCAAGTGAATGTTGTATGGTATTTTAAAATGTTTAAATATTTATTATTCATCAATAAGCCATTGTCTGCCATGAATATGTTGAATATTCATTTCATTTTCAATGTCCAATAGAACTCAAATTTGTAAACACCCAAGCTTTCCATTCACATACACACAGGACACAAAGGAAATGACTCCCATCGTAAATGTAATGTTACGGGACCCATTGAGCCCTGAAGTTAAGTACACATAGCAGCATTTCACTATCCAACAGAAAAGGCATCAACAACATGGGCCATGATGGGTCATGCATAGTCTTGCACGCCAAAATCTCAGCACTCGGGAGGTTGAAGCGGGAGGATAGTGAGTTCAAGGCCAGCCTGAGACACTTAGAAAGGTCAAAGTTGGCACAAGCTGTATGCAAGACCTGTCTCAAAGCAAATTACTTAAAAATGTGACCTCTGGGGGACTGGAGAGATGGCTCAGTGGTTAAGAGCACTGACTGCTCTTCCAGAGGTCCTGAGTTCAATCCCCAGCAACCACATGGTGGCTCACGACCATCTGTAATGGGATCCGATGCCCTCTTCTGGTGTGTCTGAAGACAGCTACAGTGTGCTCATATAATAAAATAAATCTTTTTAAAAAATGTGACCTCTGCACCCTCTTGCCCCATCTCTAGGGTATGACTGGACTCTCTTGGGATAGTCATTACGATTACCAGATAGTAAAGGGGAAAATTGAAGTCTTGCTTGGTGATGGTCGTATTTCTAGGCAGGCACCACTCTGAAGTGGACAGCTATAGCACATAACTGCTTTGTGAGGCACCTTTGAGGTTGGAGGGTCCAGGGCGCATTGGATCTGGTTATTTAGTTTGCACAGGCAGAAAAATAATCTGTTATGCAATTATATACTCTTTGACTTCTTAGTTTGTCCAGATAGTCAGGAATATGGTAAGAATATGGCAAAAAATAAGAAGAAAAATTGAGGAGGAGATGTGTAGATGGGTCCCACTGAAAGAACAAAACACATAATAAAGGGAATTGTATCCCATATGAATCACCACCATAAGGCCACAATCAGCATTTACAAAGGGGGAGTCAACAGTAGCTTAATAATTAAGTTATTAGGACAATACTTGCTCTGGCTACCAGTCAGGCCCCTTATTTGCTCATTATTGTCACTGAGAGCAAACTCATGAACAAAGTCATGGGCAAAGAATGGAAGTCTCAAGTATGGTACCGTTATGTCTGGAGTTGAGCCATACTCAGAAGCACTGCTCTGGGTATGTTATGGCTACCACATGTAACACACATAGTTGGTTAAACTTGAAGTTCAGACAAATTATTTTGGTCTAAATATGTCCAAAATATCGCATAGGGCATGCCTATAATATATTCTTTATTTCTGCTGTTCAGATCCAATTGGATTTGTTTGTTTTTTCTCTCTTTTCATCTTGTTGCTGCTTGTTTGCTCTGTAGTGCACAAGACTGAAGCAGGGTATTGCAGACTCTACTGCTGACTTGTATATACAGACTAAGATGGCCATGTTTTTATTTGCAACCCCACCGCTACCATCTCCTACCTCACGCCTATGAATCACCTTTTATAATTTTCTTTAAAAAAAAAATAAAGGTTTGGGGCTGGAGAGATGGCTCAATGATTAAGAGCACTGACTGCTCTTCCAGAGGTCCTGAGTTCAAGTCCCAGCGACCACATGGTGGCTCACAACTATCTTTAATGGGATCCAGTGCCCTCTTCTGGTGTATCTGAAGACAGCGACAGTGTCTTCAGATACTGTATTATATACTCATATATATAAATAAATATTTTTTAAAACAGTAATGAAGATTTATTTTGCTATTTATTATGTGTATGTGTGTGCATTCAAACATGTGTCCAGGTGCCCGTGGAGGCCAGAAGAGAGTATCAGAATCCCCAAAGTTGGAGTTTCAAGTGGTTGTGAGTTGTGTGATGTGGGAACTAGGAACCAAACTCTGGTCCCTCTACAAGAGAACCAAGTGCTCCTAACCACTGCGCCACCTCTCCATCCCCAGCTGTGCCATTTCTTATCAAACTCACTTCTCCTTTGTGTATTCCACAGGGGTGGTAGTGAATCACCCAGGAAGTGATTTCATCATGCTTTGACATCTTCAACTCGATAAAGGAAACTCAGAGGTGGGGTAATTTATCAACATTCACGTGTGCCTAGCACAAGTTGGTTACACGGTGTACACTTGTGTGAGCATGTGTGACTATAGATAAACATGATCACACAGCTTCAGTCGCTCACACGTTATTAATTGCAGCCTCTAGCTCAAATGGCTGCCATTACTCATGCCTGTCTTGTTCTTCCCACATACCTTCTCCTGTACTCCAAGACAATTTTAAAGCCCAGAAAGCATTTTATTGCATCTGTAAATATTTTATTATGTATTACTAAAACAGGTCTATTTTTTAAAAAAAATTCTCATGCACTTAGAAATTAATAATAATTCCCTAATAGCATTAAATACCTATTCAGCGTTTTCTGGTTGCCTCATTAAAATTTTTATCCTTTGCTTGTTTGCTAAGTAGTGTTGAACATAACAGATTTATTAGGGAAACAATAAAATACCTGAAAGTCGGATAAGCCTCATTACATTTTAACAAAATTAACACTTCAACTCATTTGCAACATAAAGGACAAGTTCAAAAATGAATGTCAATAAAATTCTGTTCATAAAACATATAAAAGCAAATGTACGGATGAAATCGGAGACATTAGATCAGTGCTTCTCAACCTTCCTAATGCTGCAACCCTTTAATAAAGTTCCTCATATTGTGGTGACCCCTGCCCATAGATTTATTGTTATTGCCACATTATAAGTGTAATTTCACTACGGTTGTGAATCATAACATAAATATCTGTGCTTTCTGATGAACTTAGGTGAACTCTGTGAAAGGGTCATTTGACCCCCTCAAAGGGGTCATAATCTACAAGTTAAGAACCACTTCATTAGAGTGATCTGATTTTTAAATGAAAATGGCCTTTGGAGCTGAGTTTAACCTCCAGACACCACACAAAAAAGTCAGACACATTGGAGGGCAGTTTTAGTTCTAGTGCTGTGGAGGTGGAGTCAGGAGGATGTCCAGGGCTTAATGGCCTCCTAGTCCACCCAAATCAGTGAGTTTCAGGTGCACTGGGAGAGAGAGAGAGAGAGAGAGACAATGTCAGCCTCTGGCCTCCACACATGCATGCAACATGTACCCCCTCATAGGCACGCACTTCTCCAAATATCCACACAATAGAAAATAGACTTTAGACAATAGTGTAAATACCTGTCAAAGTCTCTGTACTAATTGGACTGCTTTGAAAAAGTTCATTCAGGGAACTGCTCCTAAAATGTTTACTTTCTTCCACAACAAAGTAAATAGCTCAATAGTCCTTCCTGAATAAACTAGTGAGACGTTAAAGTGTATATCTGCATGTGTGCACTGTTTCTATGTGCATGCATCAGTCTATATTGACAATATGTGTGTGTATGAATATGTATGAAAACCGTTTCCAGGCATAGAACATCAAATCTATGATCCCTGGCAGAAAAGAAACAAAACATCAGAGAGCTTCCCAGATACCAGCATAGCTGTGTGAGGGCATTTTCTGTCTCATGCATCAAATGAAGGCATTCAAATGGAAGCACAGGTCTTTCTCTGCTGAGGTAGTAGGCATCTACATTCAGCACAGGTTTTTCTCCCTGAGGTAGGAGATATCTAATTTCAAAACTGTAGAAGCAGCTGAATCTGACTCAGGAAATTTGTCACTAGAGTGGAAGATTGATTAACTTCGGCTTAAAAAAATCAATCCATTTTATTATTTCATAGTAGCAAAATTAAAAGAAAAGTACCATATGATAATTAAATAAAACAAAAAAAATGTGGATAAAAGTTAGTGGTTTGAAGAGAATGCCCCCTTTCGCCTTATATGTTTGAATGCTTGGTCACCAGTTGGTGGAACATTTGGGGACATGGTTTGGCTTAGTTGAAGGAGGTGTGTCACTAGAGGTGGGCTTTAGGGCTTTGAAGTTTCAAAAGACTTGTGCAAAAGTATTTAATTGGGAGTCTTGCTTACAGTTTCAGAGGGTGAGTCCATGTTCATCATTGGAAAAACATGGCAGCAGGCAAGTAGGCATGGTACTTGGAGTAGTAGCTAAGCATTTGCCTCTGATCCACAAAGAGGCAAAGGGAAGGGAGAGAGAGAGAGAGAGAGAGAGAGAGAGAGAGAGAGAGAGACGGAGACAGAGAGGCAGAGACAGAAAGGCAGAGACAGTGACAGAGACAAAGAAAGAGAGACAAAGAGAAAGGACAAACTGGGACTAGATGGGTAGGACTTCCATACTCCTTGTCATGATGGTTGTGGACTCCATCACCCTGAAGCAGTAAGCAGAAATTAAACACTTTCTTTTATAAGTTACCTTGGTCATGGTGCCTTATCAGAAATAGAAAAGTTACCACGATGGTTAACTTTCACTAATAATGCCAAAATAATGCAAGGGAAAATTTCTCAACCTACTAAAAATGATCTATAGAAAACCTACAGTTAAGAACATACTGTGTAATAAGGCTCTGGGTGATTTTGTCATCAAGAGCAATGTGAAGCCAACCCTTCATCTCCAATACTGTAGTGCTAATAAGGACAAAGGGACAAACCCTTTCTATCAAAGTCAGAAACAGTTTTTGTTCTGATTTGTTTGACATTGGCATATAACAATTTCCAAAGACTCTAAAGAACAACTATTAGAATAAATACATTTAATAAGGTTTCAGAATACAAGTTCATATATATGTATAATATATATAAACATATATGTGTATATATTAGAGACATATACTCATATACATATATTATACACACACATATATGTATATATATATATATATGTATATACACACAAAATAACTTTTCAATGCCTAGTAAAGTATTATGAAAAACATTAGGAAAAATTTACCAATATCAATACAATATACTACCAAATATTGCTGAGAAAAAAACCTAGAAAAAAACCTGAGATACAAGATTTACATATTCATGTTTAAAAGTTGCTTACTTCAGTTCAAAATCCCAACCAATCTTTCTATAGATATTGACAGTTGCTTCTAAGATGAACATGTGGAAACATGAATTAGAATAGCAAAACTATTATTGAAAAGAACAAAAGCAGCTGGGAGTCTTAGAGCACACCTTGAATCCCAGCACTCAGGAGGCAGAGGCAGGTGGATCTCTGTGAATTAAAGGCCAGTTGGCTCTACAAAGCAAGTTCCGGGGCATTCCAAAACTGTTACACAGAGAAACCCTGTCTCAAAAATATCAGAGCGACAGAGGGAAAGGGAGAAGGGAGAGCTAGAGGGAAAGGAGAAGGAGAGAGAGAGAGAGAGAGAGAGAGAGAGAGAGAGAGAGAGAGAGAATAGTTGTTCATCCCCCCAGCTCTTGAGACAATTCAGCAAGAAGACTGCCTTGACTTCAAAGCCAACATGATCCACATAATGAGGTCAGGTTAACCTGAGGTACAGAATGAGATTCTTCCTTAAAAAAAAAAAGAAAACCATAATAAAAATATGAATAGAATAAAGTTGTAAAGGTTTCTAACATTAAGACTCACTCTGAGGTTGTAGTGACAATGTGATGTAAGTGCGTGGATGGGAACAGACAGACCCACACGACAGAATCGAGAATCCGGAAAGCGCCTATACTATCTGTTCAACACTCCAATGAAGCCTGGAATATAATGGAAAATGAGCCTTTTCAGCCAAGTTCTCTGAAACTCCTAATGAATATGGAGGAAGGTGTGAATCTTAATCCCTCTCTCAATAGCTTCCATCGGGAATTTTTAATATCTAGCAGTGAACGTTTGGGTAAGTGTACAAGCTAAAAATACTAACTTCTTGAAGTTGGGCATTTTTGAGACATTTGGATAGATAATGATTTCTGAGAGATAAGATGTCATTAGCAATGAAAACTTAAGCTAAAACATTTAAAATTTAAAGAGAAATGGCATCATCATAATTAAAAGTTTCTGCTTCAAAGATTACATCATAAAAAAACATTATGAACAAAAGAGAAGTTAGCATTATATTGATACCTAAACTAGACCAATATATTACTAAATAACAAACAACAACAAAATGAATGTAAGAAGTAAGAAGATCATCAATAAATACTAGCCAAAATAAGTACCCCAATAAAATAGACAAAAGTCTTGAATACATACGTTAGAAACTAGGATATGACAGTTAGTCAATATTATTAGCTATCAAACTAAAGTCATAGGGAAATACTATCACATTCACTAAAAGATCCACATTGAAAATACTGTACACTTCAGGTATTTC
Organism: Apodemus agrarius; assembly: GCA_964023405.1. NCBI lineage: Eukaryota > Metazoa > Chordata > Mammalia > Rodentia > Muridae > Apodemus > Apodemus agrarius. The sequence goes on along the minus strand of OZ030026.1, from coordinate 39,875,690 downwards.
TAGGCAGCGGGGCAGCTGAAACAGCCCCACATTGCTAGCTGAGAGCAATGGATACAGTGACCAACTTGAAAACTGTCTTGAAAGTTTCTGAAAATCTAACCACAATGCCTGTTGTATTACACATCCGGCTCTCAGGTCTGACTGGAGAATGGACAAATACGGGCAGGCGCACAAGAGAAATTATTTAAGAATGTACATCGCCACCTCATTCAAAGTAGTCCTAGATTAAAATAATCTAGTGCCCAACGACATCCTAATAACCAAGTTGTGATATACTCACAAGAATGCTACTTCTGAGGAATGAAGGAGCACAGTGGGCTAACATGATGGATCAGCTGGGAAAAGAACTTGCTGCCAAATCTGATGAGCTCAGTTCGGTTCCAGCATCCACATCTTGGAAAGAGAGTAGTGACTCCCCCAAGTTATCCTCTGACATTCACATGCACATGGTAGCATATGCCTCACCACACACACACACACACACACACACACACACACACACGTACAATAAATATCAAAAATGCAAAATTCCTGTACTATAAAACTTACAAATCTCAGGAACTTTGGACTAAGTGAGAACAGTAGACAGACATGAAAGCAGACCCTACATTCTATGATTTGGTTTATATGAATTTGCACATAAGGAAAACAATAACCTAACACTATAATGGGATACTAATTGTCTTCAGGGAAAGTCACCAGCACTGATAAGAAAGGATAGAGAGAAGCTTTTTGGGGGTAGTGGAAATGTTTGTCTTGATGAGGGTTTAGGTTCTACAGGAGGGTAGTTTTTTAAAATAAAGCCTAAAACTATATTTATAAGATCTGAGAATTTCAGAGTGGATGAATGACATTTTTAAATGTCATTTAGTTTGTGTCCATTGGGTTCAGCTGTAATCCAAGAATTAGTCCCAAATATTTCACCATTTCAATTCTATCTCCTCCAGCCTCCTTTCAGGTTCTTAATCCCCCTCAATTGCTCATGTCAAAAGTTCAGTTTCTGTCCTCCCACCTTTCTTCTCTTAGTCCAACTGGTCTACCCCCCAAGAATCACTCTATCACTTTGCTTCTGCAGATCTTAGTCCAAGCTCCAAACTCCAAATGCAGACCTGAGATGCCCATAAGCCTGGAACAATCCTTACCAAAAAGTATGTGTGTTAGATAAACTTCATCTGACCATAAGTTATAGTATTGTTGACTTTTTATTTTAAGGCTAGCAATTTAACAATGTATATTAAATAAGGTGTTCTTAGAAAGAAATAATCATAAAACTGGATAGTATATTGATAGCTTTGTAAAAATGATGTGACCAGAGACTCATGGGGATGAAATGCCATATTTCCAATGAGGACTCAGAGTCAGTCAGTATTCTCCAATCATTGTTTAATTACGGTGAATTATAATACCATGAATAAATAATAAGAAAAGCTTCTGTGTATAATGTGATATGTAATAATGGAAGAGATATCTATATAAACATTTGAAAAATCAGAAAAACATTCAAGATGGAATTGGAATATAAACAATGGAGAGGAGCATTTAAGAATAAGAACAATACACCTATAGGCCTAAAATGCATTTATGACAAACTAGGTCTCCAAGTTAAACCTAGGCCTTGTCTAATTTTATAAACAAATAGTCATTGGAACACAGACATATCCAGTCATGGGTACAACATCATAGTACAGAGGAACTGAAAGCATACTATGTCAACAAAACAAGAAGGCATGTCATCTATGTGGGAAAAGGACAGTTGGAAATGGACAGCTCTCAGCAGCTTGATACCCATAGGCTAGACAAAGGATCCACACGGAGGAATGTTTGCTGGCTAATTGGATATAGTTCAAAGAGCATAGCAAAGAGGCTGAGAGGCCAATAAAGAGCTCACAGAAATGGTAGAAGGGAAAGATTATGAGTATTTTGGTCCCTGTGATGAATCAAGAGAAGTGGGAGGAGCAACGGGAATATAAGTCATTACAACATCATCAGCAGTGAGTTTGGAAAATTATAAAGAAGGAAGAACAAAACAGGCATCTGGAAGTCACAGTCAAGTGAATAGCAAAGGCTCATACCATCCTTCAGGGCTGAAAGTCCAGAGGGAGAGTTTTGAGAATATATGATTTAGGCCTCTGATATTTTGGACTTGAGATGATGCTGAGACATCTAGAGGGGACAGGACCTATGAGCACTTGTGTATTCTGCTCCACAAAATCAGGCAGAGAGATCTGGCTTAAGTACATGGATTTAGAAGCCATTGGATGATAAGAGAAATCCTGCCATAGTGGACTTGCCTGAAGAAAACATAGATGCCAGGAGACATAGAGATTGTGGAAGAGGGATGCAAGAACTGGCTTCTTCAAAGACAGCAGGCACCTAAGTGCAGTGTAGAAGACCCAGCTGGCCATTTGCAATGGTATTGAAACATGGGAACAAACATTCCTGAGAGTTTCATGGATTTAAATTGTTATCTGATAGAGATGAGTCAAATTCGACATCTTGTACAAGCCAAGAATCAACTCAGATGTAATGGAGTGCTGTTACACTTGGCCAATGTGGAGTAGGGAAGAAGGACCAGAGCACAGGCTCCTGGTATATGATCAGATGGGTCTTAAAGGCTCTCTGTGTTTTTAAGAATTTGGGTTATTATACTCCTCATGTATCTGAGCAGAGTGCTTGCTATAGTTACAAGGCATTGAACAAAGGTTCTCTCTTGAAGATCCCCTGCTACAAACATTGTCATTCAAAAGTCCTAGGAAGAGCCCTTTCATCTACCTAGCAAGCCCACTTTCATGTTTTCTTTTCAGGGTAGGAGGAAGAGTGCATTTCCTAGAACTTTTGTGGTTAAGTAGGATAGAATCTACTTGTAGACCTCCACCAAAAGACCTAATGTGGATAACTCTTTCTTTTCCCATGTCTTGGCTCTAGTCAAACCTCAAGTGCCCCAGAATGCCTACTGTTGAAGGTAGCAGAGACCCTGCCTACTTTGGTCTCCAAGTGAATGTCTGGACAGAGACTCAGCTCTCCATATTGACTCTTAGAACGGAGTGACTTTGCATAAGAAAGTTTTTTATTATATCACTAAAAGTCAGAGACATTTGTCACAGTATCAGTGTCAATATCTAAACTTAAACATTTCCTATCTCAATCTAAACAACAGTATATTTATAATGTTTTTACCAAAATGATTCCATATAATCATATACTTTAAAAAGTTCTAATATGAATAATATCAGGGAAGAGTTGGTTCAGAATCTTTGTTTCAAAAGGTCTGTTAAAAATCTTACCAAAGCACCACACACTGTATACCTAAATGGATGCCACACCCCCCCAAGAAATCGATAGTGCCACTAGATGTGAACATCAAAGAAGACTAGACAGAAGTGAATATGATTCTTTAGTCGACCTACACATTCACCCTGAAATAGAAGCAAGGAAAAGCTCAAGCGATAAGTTAGTCTAGTCTCCTAATGTTTTAGCATTTTCCAGTTGCTCAGAGTTCTCTATGCTTCTCTGCTGGTTTAGATCACGGCCCTTGAAGAATAATTTTTATATTTGGAGTCCAATTTCTCAAATGTAAACAGCTATTTGAAAAATAGTTAAATTTACTTCATATCCAAGAGCCACTTAATCAAATGCCATCTTTTAAAGTATCCAGTACTATATTCTATCGCAGGAATATAACAGTGGGTAGTAGCTCTTGCCCTCAATAGAGAAGTTAGACTGATGCATAATACAGCATTGTTACATAAAAGAACACAATACATCATGATATAGTAATATAAAATAATGAGATGAGTGTTATCAGACATATGAGCAAACTATTAGTGTACCAAACATGAAACAACTATTTGATTCTCTTGGTTTCATTTAACTGAATATCATGTAAGATCTTGCCCAACTCAAAGGTTATTCATTAATCCTATAGGAATAAAACATGAGAAGATGGTAAAAGAGTCTTTCATATTTAACTCCCCATCGAAACCATCACATTAATGGTACCCAGAAGCATGGATGAATTTTCACTTTTGGAACAACAACAAAAAATGATAAACGATATAAGAGGAATTTTATCAGCGAAATACAAAGGAAGATCCAAACTCCAGGGTTGAAACACTTGTGGATTCCACTAGTTTCCGTTACACCAGAGAGAGGTGATGAATTTCTGTACTTTGTCTATTGTTGGGAGAGAAAAAAATAATAATAGAATCTTGGAGATGGAAAGGACCTTAGAGATCATCTAATCCAGCAAGATGAATAAACTTTTCTTTTCCATGGCCAATAAACTGGCAGAATGTGATGACTCCGAGCCCTCTGAGTTATAGATGGTCTGATGAACTGAGACGGCCGTGGTTCAGTCTAAAACACAGGAGTTTCTCCACATCACACAAAAATAAACTTTTTCCATATACAAAGTCAATTTAAGTTAGGCACCTTTCATCACTTCTATGAATATAAAATCAATGGAAGAGGGAGAGAAAAAGATACACCCTGAGAGGAAAATGGATGAGCATTTAGTTGGTTTCCCTGTGGGGCTCTAACAGGTATTGAATGTTGCAATTTCCCTCTTACTCTGTTTTTTAAAAGAAATTATTCTCCAGGATGACTGTGACATATTTTCAAGAAGCAGCGATGAAATGCATTTAAGAAACAAGAATTCCTCAGTGGTTGACATCATTTGTCTGATCAGCAGACATTGATCAGATTTTAAAAACTGTTTCTGAAGAGTCTAGCTTAGAGGGAAACCAGTTTCATAGAAGCTGAATCAAGTTCACCCAATATACTCAAATGTGGCTTTTATCACACCTAGTATTTCTTCCCCCCTCATGTGTGTGTGTGTGTGTGTGTGTGTGTGTGTTATCTATCTCTATCTCTTCCCCCCTCGTGTGTGTGTGTGTGTGTGTGTGTGTGTGTGTGTGTGTCTTCTGTCTTCTGTCTTCTGTCTGTTTCTCCCCAGAAGGGTTTCTTGAAAAATGCAAATGATCACCATTTCTACCTCTTCCCCAAAACTTCTGATTGCTTTGGTTATATGTGTGATCAGGGAACATTTTTCTTGGTACAACTTCATATAAGACTCAGAAATACAAATGATCAAATCATTTGTTAATTAAAAAATACTTACAGGCGCTGGAAGAGAGAGAGAGAGAGAGAGAGAGAGAGAGAGAGAGAGAGAGAGAGAGAGAGATGACTCAGAGGTTAGCAGTGTATACTTCTTTTGCAGAAAACCTGAGTTTGGATCTCAGTACCCACTTGAGGTGGATCACAGGTGGCTGCAACTCCAGCTTTAAGACTCCAACAACCTCTTCTAGACTCTATGGTCACCTACACCCACACATGAACACACTCTACACACATACACATATCCTCATAACCAAAAAGAGAAAAAAGGTTTTAAAAGCATTTACATGCTTTTCTTCTGGATATAAAGTTCATGAAGAAATAATCTATGAAAAAAAAATAAACCTTAGAGTAAAAATATAACAAAGAAGATGTAGACCCCAAATATCTCCAAAACAAAAAGAACCAGTCCCTAAATGGATGAGACAAATGCACATACTTTATTACTATAAAATGTTCTCTGCACGATTGATAGAACTGGGTAGTTGACTATATTCTGCAAAACTACATCTACATTATATTTTGGTTGTTTAATAACCATCGTCCTTACTTTTTGATTTTAATGCCTCAGACTAGAGGGAGGGCATTAACTACCCATTCTAGGCCTGGTGGTTTGCTAACTACCTCTTCTTAGACGCTTCCTCTTTGTATTTTTGGTGGGTTGTACTATTCTTCGGTCCGCAGGCAGACTTGCAAATCACCCTATAAATTGCTTTTATAACTAGAGCGCTGGGGGAGGCTTCAACAAGGTTTTTCTGTGTGTAATTACCAAATTGGAAGTTAGCCAAATTCCCAGCCCTGCAACCCTTACACTGGGTGAACAGGGCTGTCTGATTGTTAATAGTCACAGCCACTCCACATCCTGATATTTAGAAATCCTTAGAAAGAGATTTGATGCTCCCTGAAAAAGCCAAGGCGGATCACAAGAGGAGCAGCATTTCCATGGCGCACTCCCCATGGGGCCTGAGGAAGGGCTTGGAGCTGACAATATAGCTGTGCCTATTCAAAGTTGCCTGGCTTTGCATCCAAGGTGCTTACCCACTGAATGCTGGAACAGATGTGTGTGCCTTTGAATTGCCTCCAGACTCATTTTGGTGGGCAAGTCCACACCTTTCACACGGCTTTATTCTTCGCCTCCTCCGTGCGCTGTTCATCCTTTTCAATGATGGCAGTGTTAGCAGCGCAGCTGTCTGGGAGCAGGAAAGTGGCCCAAGATGTCAACATATGCTCTGATGGCTTTTCCACATTGAATACATTTGATTAGTTATAAGGGACATCTAGTGACACTGCCTGTTGTCACTTGCCACTCCTCCTTTTTTTTCTTTAATTCATAGACTGATTCTCTTCTGTTTGTCTCCTCTGGTTGTATTGTCTGCAACTGGCCTTTACTGGGATCTGAGCACATTAGGTTGTGACAGTTTTTCAACAACATTATTATTTTTCACACATATTTTAGGAGTTATTTGTGTGTGTGTGTGTGTGTGTGTGTGTGTGTGTGCATGTATACAAGTGCACACATAGATGCCAGGGGTGTCGGATACCTGGAGTTATAGGCAATTATTAGCTACCAGACATGGGTGTTGGGAACCAAACTCTGGTCCTTTCTACAAGACAGGCAAAAGCTCTTACCCACTGAATTGCTTCCTTGTACTTTTGATTTACAATTTTTATTTTATTTGTTATTATTGATTTTTGTGTACACATGTGTGCATGCACATGTGCATTTGCACATGCGTGCATACATACATGCATGCCATGGAGCCTACAGTCTGAGAACTTTTAGCAGTTAGTTCTCTCCTCTGACAGTGATTTCTGGGGTTGTCGGGTTTGTGTGGCAAACACTTTCCCCTGCTAAGCCTACCTACCTGCTCACCTACCCCTCAGTATCATTATTAAGGCACGAGGCTGGATGACTCTCATTCTAAACACCTGATTATAATTAAGAAACATTCAGTAAAGCTCTTTTTCTCAATGTCCCCAAAATGAGTTCTGGCCATCCTTCTCTATTGGCTTTTCTTCTTTTCTATTTATCTAAAGGCTTCTCAAGAGAGCTGAGGGACGTAAGAATTAGAAATCCAGAGCCTACTTTCACACCTTGGCTTAGCCACTGCCAAACTCAGCATCCTGGGGTAACTTGCTTGGCTAACTCTGAATGTTAATTGTCATGAAACACAAGCCTACTCTAAAAACGTAGCTCATGGGGTTATAGGGAGCATTAAGTGGGATTGTCACACAACACAGACACAAATACACATATATACACACACATATGTACACATATACACACGTGTATACACACACACACACACACACACACACCTCTTGTTAAGATCCTCATTCTGATTATATTTCAGTTCACATCAATTCTCAAAGGCAATTCTAGACCACATAGCAAGTCAACTCTGTTTATATCTAGCACACAAAGCACATGACGACACATAGATCCAGAAGTATGGGCTGGACATTGCAACATCTTCCTCTGTAGAGGAAGCCAGATTCTTGGGCATGTATGCTAATCACACAGCTTGAGACACGAGACATGATACGTATATTGAGATACTTTTAATTCTTTTTTTTAAGATAGTAGTTGTGATATTATAAAATGCTGAAAAGGAGAATATTTAAGAATATGGGACAGTCCTCTCAAATCAAAGGAAAAAAAAAGGAAGAAACAATTTTAAAACACAATAGAGACTCAAAAAGAAACAATGTATCCTAAGGAAACCAATTAATTCCCTCTCCCCAAGAAGCTTAGTTTTAAAAATGGAAATCTTCCGAAAGATGGAAAGAAGGGACCTTCACTGGATGAAGGAAGCATGACTGTTAATTTGTTGGAGTGAAGAAAATCCCAAGTGAGCTGAGGCAGGTTGGAAGTTAGAAGGAGCCATGGATGAGACACATGGTGCTGATGTGATCATGTGCCTTTCTGCCCTGGTCTCCAAGCCCCATCCAATGGATGACCAAGAAGAACATGACCGTCTAGAAAGCTGTAGATGTTCATATCAAAAGGATACCGCGGGCCAAGGGATCTATCAGCAAGGGATAGACTCAGCATAGCCTGGTGATAAATACTAGAATATTAATTCAATTAATTAATATTATAAATTCTAATTATAATAAAATTCTATTATAAATAATAGAATATTAATTGAATCTGGATCTGGCAGCCAGCCAAGAGCTCTGTAGCCTTGATCAAGTTGCTTACCTTCTCAGTCTAAGAATTTCCAGAAGGCAGATATAAAATGCTTTCTTTTTTTTTAATTTTCTTTTTTAATTAATTAATCAATTTACTTTTTTACACTCCAGATTTTATTCCCTCCTTTCTGTCCACCCTCCAACTGTTCCACATCCCATACCTCCTCCCCAACCCCATGTTTCCACGTGGATGTCCCAATCCCTGACCCCTCATGCCACCTGACCTCTAAACTCCCTGGGGCCTCCAGTCTTTTGTGGGTGAGGTGCATCATCTCTGATTGAAAACAGACCCACCAGTCCTCTGAGATATATATATATATGTGTGTGTGTGTGTGTGTGTGTGTGTGTGTTTGTGTGTGTTTGTGTGTGTGTGTATGTGTGTATATGTATATATATGAATATATACACATATATATGTATACATGTATATATATACATATATGTGTATATATACATATACATATATACATATATATATATTGGGGCCCTCATATCAGCAGGTGTATGCTGCCTGTTTGGTGGTCCAGTGTTTAAGAGATCTGAGAGATCCAGATTAATTGATACTGCTGGTCCTCTTACAGGGCTGACCTCCTCCTCAGCTTCTTTCAGCCTTTCCTAATTCAACCATAGGGGTCAGCAGCTTCTGTCCATTGGTTGGGTGCCAAATATCTGTATCTGACTTTTTGGGCTGCTTGTTGGGTCCTCAGGATTTGGTCATGTTAGGTCCCTTTTTGTGAGCGCTCCATAGCATCAGGAAAAGTGTCAGACCTTGGGACCTCCCCTTGAGCTGGATCCCACTTTGGACTTGTCTCTGGAATTTCTTTTCCTCAGGCTCCCTTCCATTTCAATTCCTGTAAGTCTTTCAGACTGGAACAATTATGGGTGAGAGTTTTGACTATGGGATGGCAACCCCCTCCCTCACTAGATGCCCCGTCTTCCTGCTGGAGGTGGGCTCTCTAAGTTCCCTCTCCCTACTGTCAGGCATTAAGGTCCTTCCCTTTGAGTCCTGAGAGTCTTTCACCTCCCAGGTCTGGTGCATTCTGGAGGGTCCCCACAACATCCTACCTCCTGAGGTTGTATGTTTCCATTCTTTCTGCTGGTCCTCAGGGCTTCATTCCATTCCCCATACCCAATACCCTCCCCCTCCAACTCTCCCCCCACCCCCATCCACTTTCCCTCCCAAAATGCTTTCTTTATATGAAAACTTTCAAAGTACTTTTAAAATAATGTTCGTTCAACATAATGTGGTCTGGCGGAGTTACTGAAGAAATTGCAGTAGTGTCACTACCACTAAAAGTATCTAAATGTGGATAGGGACATGGGTCAGTCAGTAAGATACTTGGTATCCAATCATGAAGACCTGAGTTTGGCTCTCCATGTAAATGTCCAGCTCTGTAGCACACACTTGTAATCCCAGTACCAGAGAGGCAGACAAGAAGATACAAGGGGCTTGCTGACCAGCCCATTCATCCAAATGGGTGAGCTCCAGGTTCAGAGAGAGATGCCTTCCCCTCCATAAGGTAAAAGTGGAGAGCAAATACATTAGCATGCGTACATATACACACATGTAAACTGAGCAGTGGGTGGAGGGTGAACATTTCTAGTAGACCTATCGTAATGGGCTTCATGTTTCTCTAAAGGAATTTGGCTCTGCTGACTTGGGTGAATATTATCCCAGGGGGGTAATCTAACCTCCACAGAAAGAATGTCAAGATCCAGAATGATTCAAAGAAATTGTTCCCAGAAAGAAGGGGACAGCACAGTCGCTTATTTCCAGAAAGGAAACAGTGATGTCCAGGCAACATAACAGGAAAAAAAAAAGTTATGACTGGCTAGCTTCACATCTCTTCACCAAACATACATTTTTAGATTCTAAATCAGGTACCTAGGCCAGGAGGTGAATATCTATGAGCCTCACTGGAGTTAAAAGCAACAGCATCTTCTTTTGATGACCAATTTGGTGTGATATGCAATAGGCACTCATGAATTCCACTCACATAAAGACGAACAGGCTAAATGAATAAATGAATGAATGAATGAATGAATGAACCAGTGAATTAATCAATCAATTAACAAATACCTGACATGACATGAAGCTAATATATCTATCTTCAGTCAGTCAACAAAGCATGACATCCTTATATCTACTACAGAGAAATCAAAAAATGGCAATATCCTGAGGGAGCTTCTCCCATCATCATGCCCAAAGGGAATCAAGCAACTAGTCTTGTCAAACCTCCATGTGTAATTCCCCATGGGCTTGAGACCCCAGGCCTCCTTAGCTCTCCTTGTGTTTCTGTTGTGGTCCACATTCTGCTAAATCAGTGGCTAGGATGGACACAGGGAACACTCAACACTCTCTGAAATGACTTGGATTTTGAAAAGTCACAAATCCTTTGGAAATGACAAGTTTGAACATATTTCAGCAAGCTGGGCCAAGCAATTAGACCCAGGGAGAAGAAATACATTAGCACAAAACCCAGTTATGAATGCTACACTCATTACATAGTAGAAAGATCAGCTAGAATCCATACTCTGTCCATTCCTCACAACCATCCTATGGTTATTTGAATGGTGGCCCATGTGAAACATTTACAACATGCAAGTTACCTATTTTGGGGGGAAAAGTACATTTTCAGAGGTAATTAATTAAAGTTCGAGAGTAGAAACAAGATAATTCCAGGTGAGGGAGAGTAAACCCTACAACCAAGGAGAATAATAGAATAAATGAGAATAACCAAAAATAAATGGAAGTAAATGAGAAAGGGAACCTCTAGAGGCCAGGTGAGGCAAGCATTCAGACTTGAGTGATGTGTCTACAAGTGACGAAGACACCACCAGAAGCTGGAGAATGCATGGAGTGGATTCCTCTCAGAGCCTCCAGGAAGAACTGACCTCAATCTAAGATATTTCAGACTTACAAATCTACTGGAGAATACATTTCCAACCTCTCAAATCATAAAATTTGTGACACATGTTATTTGCCTAGAAAACTAATGTAGACTTTTTTTTTGACTAGCTAACAATAAGATATTGTTTGCTGGAAATTCTATCATTGACAAGTACTTGTATGGATACCATGTGCTGGGTAAATTTTATAGATGTTCTTCTGGCTTTGTGAGGCTTCTGACGTAACTGAGTAAGGCTGCGAAGAAATAATGAGAAGTCGACCTGTAATATAGTAAATGTGACAAGTACCACATAGGGAGAGGAAGCAGGCTGTGTAAGGCTTAGCATACTATTTAATTATTCTAAGTTATGGCAGAGTCCTCAAATAGGAGGCACTTGCACAAAGACCCGAAAGTGTGAAAAGGATCCATGATAGAATATGGCGGAAGTACATTTCACATGGAAAGATTCCAAGGATAGAGATGGGTTAGTCATTTGAGGAGCACAGTGGTGAGGATGGACATAAACATGGTGGTGCACAGTGAATCACATGGTCAGGGTAAATGCTGAAGATGGGAAGGGGAGATGTGTGGGGTGGTTTAAATGTTATAAGTATCAAGTTAAACACAACTCTTGGGAGAGGGGAAAATGTCACAATATGTTTAAAAGCATCATTCTTTGGAAGGCAATATGAGTCATTGAGTGGTATAGTGTTTGTCCAGTACAAAGCCCTAGATCAATGGTACAGAGTTTGCCTAGTGTGTGCAAAGCCTTAGACAGACCCTTATCACTATCAATAACAATAACAGAAGAAACTCTGGATGTGTGTATAAAGGATGCATTATAGGAATTGGGGTAGAGTTCAAATTCAGATAGAACTTGCTTTGCCAATGGGAAGCTCTAAATTTGGTGTCTAGGATCCATGTAAAAAAGATGTTAGGCATGGGGATATGTATTTGTAATCCCAGCTCTGGCAAAGTGGTGGCAGGTGAGCCACCAGGACCTGTCTGTCTATCCTAACGAGTGAGTTATACACCAGTGAGGGACCCTATTCCAAAAAGGCTGAGTGGCATTCTTGACTGACACTTAAGGCTTGTCCTCTGGCCTTTCACACATACCCACACAAATGTACCCATGCACATATATGCACACCCATGCACGTTTTAAAAGGAAGAATGGACTATGGAGAGATTCATGTAGAAAGAAGATGTTAGTTGTGAAACTCCAACAACACTTTAGGCACAACTTTACTGCCCTTGAAACTGAGAGCCAATGCTCCCAGTGATGCAAACCAATAAGCTTCTGGAATCCTCTGAAGGAGAAGCTGGCAGAAATTTTAAAGGAAGAGTTACTTAGGTAACTCCATGGTTCTGGGCTGAGCAGCTAGAAAGACGAGTAGCCCTTCACTGAAATGGAAAGACCGTGGATTGGCAGAGGAATAGAAACTTAAACTCAGGTCCTGTGCGTCCTTGGGTTATTTTATTCACCCCCCCCCCAGATCATAGCAGAGAAAGATGGTACTAGTCTAGAATGAAAACTCAAACCCTTAAACTTTTGCAAGGCCGCCAATAGTGGCAGGAGCTGATTAGGATGCAGCTCCATCGGGAACATCCCAGTCCCCTGGACATTACCTTTCATGCAGTTCAAGACCACCACAGCTCGCTCCATCCCATGGGTTCTATCCCATGATCTGAAACTGATTGGGTTCCATGAAAGTCTTTGAAGATTCACTTGTGGATTACGTGGATGAAGTACTCACTCATGAGAAACAATGAGTGTCAAACAAGGCTGAGGGGAGATTGGTTAGTCCCAAAATGCTGTTGTAGAGCCATGGAGTACCTGAGTTTGATCCCTAGGGGCCACATTTTAAAAGACAGGCATGGAACATTGAAAAGCAGATTCCTATGATCTGTTATTCAGATAGTTTAGTCCTGGTGAATTCCAGGCCAGTAAGAGACATTGTCCCAAAAAATACAAACAAACAAGGTTGGGGAGGATTGTCCTGTGACCTACACATGAACACACACACACACACACACACACACACACAAAATGCATGTGCACAGAATGTGCATATACACATAGAACTATATATACTACACACACACACACACACACACACACACACACCTTAATGAAATTTTAAAAAATACTTTCAAAAGTACATAACAGAAGAAATGTTGACTAAACTCATCTACCAGAAAGATGACTAAATAACAGTTAAGGGCAAGCCTGGCTTCATTCTGACCAGAGTGACACTGAGCAAACACTAACACAGAGTCATCCTTATAGAACAGTCTTGGACCAAAGTAGGTTGAGCTGGTTTGTGATGGCTGGACACAGAGCAGCACATTCAGTTTTCAGTACTGCACTTTGAAAACAAAACCATACAAAAATTACAGACAGGCTTAGAGAGCATCAGGCAGAACAGACGGCATTTCAAGACTGTGGGTCTAAGTAAGATGTCTGTGGAAAGGGAGAGGTGAGATGGGGTGAGAGCTGTGCCTCTTTCGCAGGGCCATGGAGATGATGAAAGGCCCTAATAGCCCAGAAAGTGTCTGCCAAAACTAGTCACTGTTCTACAAATGCTGGGCTCTGCTATTAAAACTGAAGGTCAGATACCAAGGACAGGTGTCAGATGTGTTCTCTGTAGCCCCGAAAGATGGCGGGGAGGTTGAGAACTGGATGGACTATTCGTTGAGAGTCAAGATAGGCCTCCATCAACCCGAGAGGCTCATTGATTCAGTAGCTTCTCAAATCTGGGATGCAAAGGCTGGCCAGGTGAAGGTCTAATGGGGATACTACATTTTCTCATTTAGTGTTGGGCTCTTTTTTTCCTTGTGTGTTCATCATGACTATTCTGAGGCACTGTCATGTGACCAGTTTTATCTCACTCCTCTGTGTGAGATCCTTAACCACATCCATCCCAGGAAAACATAATGCAATCCCCACACCCCTAGTTAATCAGCGAGGCAATAGTAGCTTTCCTCCAGTGACCAAGTTATAATTATGTCACTTAAACAATTCACCTGGCAGAATTCAAAGAAGAGTTTCGACAATGTACTTCTGTTCCTTCTGACTCCGCAAAGGGCCTGCAGTCAAATAATAGCCAACAATAATAATTATAAATCTCACTAAACCACAGTGTATGTTTAAACCCATGAAACTTTCTTTATGGAACCTGCAAACAATACTAATTATCATTAGATAACTGATAAACAGCACAGCAATGAACTGTTCTTGCTGTGGTAAAATAATTGAGATTGTAATTAGGCATAATTAGCATTATTATGAATCAATCATATTTCCATGAAAAGAAAACATATTTGGCTAAGAGGGTATAATTTTGTCATTGGGACTGTACACATTTTTTTCTGGTTCAGCTAGGTCACCCATTGTATTTGCCAATCAATTATTTTAAAGATGACTGGAGATTTCCATTTAACAAAAGCCCACTTTAGCAAACAGCAGAGCTTTTAGAAGGCTTTCAAAGCCTTGATGTGTCCAAAATCTTTATACCAGCTCTGTTACTGTCACACTAAGCTACATACCTTTTGACTGTTTGCCAGTGTCACAGCGAAGACCACCACCTGAAACAGTGGTTACAGGATGACAGTGTGGAGAAGAAAGTGCTCTTCACCCTCTCAGGTGACAATAAGACCGCTGTCCTGTATGTAGCTGGGGAGGGTTTGGAGTGATATTTTATCATTAAAAACTATGTTTTGCATTTTCTTAGATTATCCATTATCTTTAATCAAGTTTATTGACTCATTAGATCAAACTTTCTACATCAATCCTCTCCCCTCAGAAATGTTTTTGTTTTGTTTTGTTTTCCATAGTAGAAAAAGAAAGGCAGGGGCTCTTTACAAGTAGGGGAAGTCAAGTTGTCATAAAAGACATGGAGACCCGTCATTGTGAGAGAGTCAGCTGCCAAGTCGTGGAATTAGAGACAGGAAGGGAGAATAAGCCAGGAGACACTCCAGTCTGTGTCACTCAGGTTCTGAGGATCGACGAAGCCACCCTGATAAAAGACAAAGGAAGAAGATATGATGTGTTTAGAGTGTAAAATAGAATGGGATTGGCCTCAAAGACATTGGGGTGCTTCTTCAAAAGTATTCTTGATGTGCTGAGGACAGGAAAGGGGGAAATAAAAGTCACTAGCCATAGCTACAGTCACAATGGTGACTGTGACATAAAAACCCAATGTGAGGACAAGCATTTGAACAATAATAGGAAATAGTAACTTTATTAGGTCCCATGATAAGACTTTTATCCTAGGGTAGGATTTAAAGGTTCCTAAAAAGTCTTAAGGTATGGAATATTAAAATGTCCTATACATTAAAGAAAAGGAAAACTTTTGGGTACCTCCTTGAAAAACCAATATTTTCTGTAGAATCTTCAAGAGGACAAAGATGTTCTCAGATATAAATTTAATGAAGATAGGGCATTTTCCCATTTCAAATGACCAAAACCAATATGGTACTAGTACACATACACACACACACACACACACACACACACACACACACCCCAAACTACAGGTACTTAAGGTTGGATAGCAGCATTTCTGCTGCTCTTTACTGATCTCAACGTGTTTATCAATAATTTATTAGGAAAATGTCAAAATGTCCTTGTCAGGAAGGTACATGGGATAATGGTACTTGTTTTTAAAGACGGCTCATGCAAGAGGCTGCAAAATGATAGTCAGGTGCCGGCAGCACACACTTCAACCTTCTATCCAGCCCCATTCTTAATGACTGTGGGACAGGAATGAAAGGAAGAAGCAGCTAAAAACAAGCCCTTTAAACAGGCATCCCTCCACGGCGAGATGCAGATGACATCCGGGTTTGTGATTGACACATTTTGGCCCTGTCCTGTGGCTAAAAGATTCTGAAGACTATTTTGCAGCTCCTGTATGCCATCACATCCTCCAGATGATCACCGCATTGTCTCGTTAGTGCAATGAACTTTAAATATATATATATATATATATATATATATATATATGTATGTATGTATTTTTTACCTCTGTCCTCTCTTGTTTTTCCGGGCTGTCATCTTTTCACTGTGAGGATGTGGCTACAGCCTGATGGGGATGACTTTTAATACACACACACACACACACACACACACACACACTGCAAAGTACGTGGGAAGACAGAGACCTTCAAAAAAAACCTGCAGAGACGCGAGGCACTTTCTCATTCCTACTTGGTAGCCATGAGAGCTTAATTAGGAAGGCTGTGTCTTCATGAATGAAGGACTCTATCCCACCAGAAATAGAATTCCTAGAATGGATGGTTAAAGGCACTTTATTCCTTTGCTTTCTTTTGTGCTTTGAATCACCAGTGCTGTTAGTAACTCTGGTGAGAATATTACTTCTTCATTGCCATACCTTTACGGAGCAAGCACCTCCTGATAATCAGAGAGCACCATATGAGCTAATAAAATCCTACCATCTTGATATCCACTCACACACTTCCCATCCATCCATCCCTCACTAAACATTATGTGTTTCAGCCACTACACTAGCTAGCTACTGGTGGCATATCAATAAACAGTAAGCTTTTACCTTGAGGAAACATAATGTAATGGCAGTATCTGGTTCAAAATGGTATTCATCAACCTTCATGAAAACATGAAGCCAATTCCATTGTACTGTTTATATTCATTATTGCGCTTATTACAGAAGGGTCCTCAGTAATATTATTTTTCTTGAGCTATCTCTAGAGGTTGTATTTCTTTCCTTTTCTTTTTGTCATTCTTGGATTTTTTTTAAAGGCAGAGTCTCTACTCTGTAGTTAAGCCTAGGTTGTGGTAGCCCAGGCTACCTCTCAGCTCATTATTTTCCCTACCTCATGCTCCCACCAGTGCTAGGATCCCAGGTGTGGACCACCATGCCCATTGCTAGGCCACGTCAAAGTTCCTTCCGCTCTTTGATTTGAGATACCCAATATACAGAAGGCAAGATTAATTCTTTGTCCTAAACAAGAGTAGAGATACTGGAAAAAAGAAAAACATCCAAAATCTAAGGTGAGGAATGAAATACTGTAGAAATTCCCAGAATGGCTGGGATCCTGTCCTTAGAGGAAAGAACACACTGCTGCTGACACAGGCTTTCAGAAGCATTAATTGCGCTTTAAGATTTGATGTTTATGTTTTTCAAAGGAATAGTTAATATGGTTAAAAATGCTCATCCTTAGACCAATGTCTACATTTGTTCATGTGAAACAGAAAGTGAAGAAGCCTTAGAAGTGACAATTGTCTAATTATAATCTACATTTCTGGAGCAATATGGACTGTTGATATCACTAGCAGACTAACACCGTAGAAGTGCTTGCAGCTCTAATTTTAATGGGAGAGAAAATGGCATCCAATCACGAATATATCAAGGCAAGTAAACATCCGTATAAAGTTGAATGGGACTGAGGTGTAGGCCAGTAGTTGATTATGTACTTAGCATTTTTGAGGCCCTGAATTCAACCCACCAGCAACTCCTACCCTCTAAATTAAGCACACGTCAAGGAAGCATGGGAGACAGGAACTTATGACACGGAGATTACAATAATTACTTGTCTTCCTGTGGGCAAGTGGGTTACGCTGTATCCAGTGATTACTGTTATTGTTTCCCCCTTAAGTTGTCTGAGGCTACCTGTGAAAATTATTCACTATTACTATGACCTAGGAAACCCACAAAGTTATGCAAATCAAATCTTTGTGTTGACTTGGTGAAACCTGTTGTGGTTTAGAGCTCTCGTATTAAAGGCCTTGATGCCCAGCCAATAGTTCAGAGAGGTATGGAACTATTGCCAGTGGTCCTTCTAGAGGGTCATTTATCTTGGTTATTTTTGTCACAGGGACAGGAATCTGAAGAACACATAAATCTGTGATGTAGTCTAGGCCTTTGTTGATATGCATGACCAAAATGCAGCCAGTTCAAGGACGCAAACCTATGACTAGCTTTTCGTTAGTAGAAATATAAAGTTGGTAGTATGTCCGGGACAGATAATAGGGCTGGTCACATGGTCACTGATTAGCCCGGGACTGGCCCGTGCCATTACAGTGGTGAGACGATCCTCACTAAAAAGGAATGCATTCTTTCTAAAGCAGAAAAGGAGATAAACGAAAGAAGACGACATCACAGAAGGAGCTGAATTAACTAAAAGATGAAGCCTCAATAAATCCAATACAACATAAACAGAAATTAAACAAGAAGAAACAATACTTTTCATTGTCCTTACCATGATCCAGACACTGTGCTAGGTATGGGGGCCAAAAAATTGGTAAGACTATTGTTCTTTGAGACAGGGTCAGGGTCTCATGGTGTATCTCTTGCTAACCTAGAAGTTGCTATGTAGATCATGCTGTCCTTGAACTCACAGAGATTTCTCTGCCTCTTTCCCAAGAGCACCAGTATTAAAAATGCATGCCACCACACCCAGCTTAATAAAACATTTTTTAAAAAAATTAATCTCCAGGAATTCACAGGGCAGAGCAAAAATAATTTAAATAATAAAATCAGTGTGGTAGAATATAGTAAAAAAAAACAGCTTCTGACATACTTTAAGATAGAATATATGTACATATACACAACGCTAAATGAACTAAGTGGGTTGTGGGGGCACACAAACACACACAAAACCACATATGCATATATATGTAACAATAGTTACAGAAGAAGAGATCCTGGATTGGAGAAAGAGCTGAGGAAGAGAGGGAGAAGTTGGAAAGAGGGGATAAATAGGTAGAATGAGATCAATACATTACTCATGTATAAAATTATCAACGGGACAAAAATAAGTTAAAAATATTACACTTATAATCTCAAAAAAATATGCAACAGTACTCTGAATCAGGAAGATATAAAGTCCCAGTGCTTTTCCCAGTAAACATACTTATACCCAAAATGGCACTATAGCTCTATAAATATATACAAACATCCCCCCCTTTTTTTTTTTACAAAGAAATGACTGTTTTTCATAACCACTAAATGAATAGTCTATGCTGGGAAAATAAATATTTTAAACCAAACATCTGATTAATTCATGCCTAAAGAGAGTTCAGCTGGCATAGAAGCCACAGAACAAGCCAAAGTTAAATTTCTGCTTCTCCGCTAAAGGAAAAATCTGCATGCATGTATACAGGTTAGCTCGGTTCTCCTAGGCTTCATCTGGTCACCACACCCTGCATACCAACTGCCTATGTGGGTGTTTTGGTTTTTTTCAGCTCTAGAAAACAGTCTGCTGTGTAGTAGTAGTTCAGCCCAGCTTGAAACGGACTAATCATGTAGTTCAACACCATGAACCTCCTGCCTGTAAGGAGGCACGAGTCACCCACCACGCCTGCTTTTAGTCTAAATATTGCAACCTCAGGCCTGACATCCCCTTAACTACAGACAGAGCGCTCGCTATTCAGAGCTCAGATCTTGCATCAGTGATCAGAGCGGACTGCACTATGGTTCTCTCGGTTTTTCACTGTCTCCTTTTGCCAAACCCCCCTCCTTTACCATGTGACATCTTACTTCCTCCTCAATAAGGCCTTTAGATTTAGCCAAGCAATCTGCTCAGGTCAACAGACCAAGGCAGAAATGATGTGTGAGTAATGACTTCAAATTCAAGAAATCAGGGACAGCAATGTCTCTTCCCTCGGGTGCCTCGACCTCACCTGCTGGTCTCAAGGGGATGAGAACTTTGTAGAAGGGCAGTGCCCCGGGTAAGCTGTCTCTGCCAAGCTCAGAGGCAAACCCAGCTCTGAGGAATAAACAGGTCACTTCACTTTGTATATGCGATATAGCGAAGAAGAGATGGTCTTTATCCCTGTACTCTGAACGAGAGTTCTGAGACTGACTCCCGACCCGAAATCCCCGGGTGTCCATGAACCAGAGGAGAACCAAGAGGAAACGCTCTAGTTCTCAGACTCTGGAGAGTAGAAGGCAAAAATCACCGAATTCTCTGAACCTGTTTCAAGCCATCAGGGACTTAGCGGGGGGAGACGAGAAGGTGGGAAACCAAGCACAGGAGCGGCACCCAGGATCCCCAAGGTTTGTGCATTTTTATGTAGCATGACAGACAGACACACCGTTTTCTCAAAATGGCCCCAGACACTCAAAGCCTTAGTTTCTTCCTCTGCCAAACAGTTCTTCATTAACACCCACAAATGCTACTTATGTGAATTATTAGTATCTATTTAGGGCTATTAAGGTTTTTTTTTTCCTTTTTTTTTAAAGATAAATAAATGTGTAGACAGACAAGAAAACAAACGGAGCATGGGATGCTACCGTTTATCCCCCACCCCAATCCCCACAACAGCCTTCCCTCGAAAGCCTGCGAGTCACCTGCCCTGCAGCTGCTCTTCCAACCGAGGAGGAGCAGACTGACAAAAAGAGAAAAATCCATCCTAAGTGGATCTGTGACAATATAGGGCAAGAAGAAGGTCTTGAAATCCACCAAGAGTTTTAAATCAATAAGACTGACAGCGTAGAAACACGCCGGAAGCCAGGCGAAGAGGAACGTGCGGAAAACATTCGGGGAAACAGGCCAGAGTTGTACTGTCCTGGCAACAGACTGTAGACCAGGAAGCGGAGACACAAACCAAGGCTCCGATCTGAGAAGTTGGGGAGGTGGAAGGGCTAATTGGTTTCAGACTTCAACTTCCCAAGCCTGGGGAGGATTCTGGAAACCCGTTATCTAATTTCAAAAGTTGGGTTTGAACCGTGCGATGCGCCTTTTCTTCCTGCTAGCCAATCCTCCGCTGCAACCTGAGACTCCCCGAGTGCGCATGCTTCAGAAAAGGCAAAGGGACTTAATTAAATTTTGCACGCGGCTTCTAAGTGGATTGCTGAGGTAATACCGAGATTAATTAGTTTCGTGTTGTTAATTCAATTCAAAGGTTGCTGATACACTAAGACCATCAAACTCCATTAAGAGAAACCAAAATTTCTTAATGATGACAGCATCTTTGGGGGTGTAGAGTTCGGTGAGGGTGTCCGAGCTCCGTTCTTGACTTCTCCCATTTGATATTGGGGGGCCCTGCAGTAGTCAGACCTCCATGAATGATAAAATTGGTTCTTGAAAGCTCTACCTTTCCATATTTGACATTGTTGGGGGACAGGGAGAACAGAAGGGTCCTTCTGGGCCATAGTGCATGTGGACGTCGAAAGACAACTTTTAGAACTGGTTCTCCAGCCCCATGGGAAGAACAATGATTTCGGCCACCCAGACACCCCAAGACTCCCAGGGACTGAACCATCAACCAAGGGGCACACATGGTTCCAGCCAAAAATGTGGCAGAGGAAGGCCTTGTTGGGCGTCAGTGGGAGGAATGGTCCTTGGTCAGGTAAAAGCTCAACAGAGGCCCCAACAAAGGGAAACGGGGGGGAGGGAGGGGGAGGGGGGAGTATGTCAGGTGGAGGGGCATATATGTGGAGGCAGGGGGAGGGAGGAGGGGTTGGGGGTCTTTGGGGAGGGGCAAAATTTGGAAAGGTTTTACCATGGCAATGTAAATGAAGATGATATTCAGTTTAAAAAAAAAAAGAACTGGTTCTCCCTTTCCACCATGTGGGTGCTGGGGTTACATTCAGATCATCAACCTTGGTGGCAACTGCTTTAATCTGTTAAGCTATCACACGTACCCCAAACTCCCATATTCAGCATCTTAAAAAAAAAAAAGAAAAGAAAAAGAAAAAAATCTCACTTTCAGTGCTTCTTTCTGCCTTCTTAAGCATGACATGCTATCCTGGAGAGAAGTTACCCCAGGCTGCCATATTCCTCTGAAACCCACTGTCCAATTAGTTCCAGGCACTCCTTTGTATCTGGAACCTTCCTCCAGAATTTCGTGCGAGCTTGTTCACGGGTGTGCACACACATATATGTGTATACTTGGCCATTTTCTCCTCACACTTGGCTTGCAGCACACACCCCGCACCCTATCTAAAACATCTCCCACGAGTCCCAGGGGTGCCACCCACCTGGGCTACCTCAGCTCTGCCTATGTCATTAATGCGGCTCTTGAATTCCATAATTCGTCAGCCAGCCCCACCCCACCCCAAAAAATAAATAAGTTCCTGAGTGACATGAGTGTTTCTTATTCAGTGAGACACTCCGTGAATTGTGCTTTATACACAGGAAGAATTTTATCCATATTTTCCTGTTATTTATATATTGATTCACATAGTTTTAGGGCTGGGGTTTGAATGTTGGGCTTTGTGTGTGCTAGGCAAACACTCTTGTCTGAGTTACACCCTCCTGGTCCATCCCAAGCCTTCATTCACATCTCTTGAAGAAGTAAAGAGGTGTGGCTGACTGACAGCCCAGCCTGCCTGGAATCCGTGTTTCTGTGCATTGGTCTAGCCTAGGTTGCTGCACTGAAGATGCCTAGTGCTTTCTCCTAACCAGCAGCCCACCCTCCCTACAGACAGATTAACCCTGCCTTCCTCTTTTGGTAGATCTTTACTTGCTTCCCAATGTTCAATTTCCTCATGTGAAAAGAATGTCTGTGTTTTAATTTTAAAGTACTCAGAGTGTGGTTAGGGAAGCATTTTTCATACTTCAGGTTACTGGCCATGGAGTGAGCTATAGGCATTAAAGTCAGATGTAAACATTATGTGAAACCTCTTAGAAACCTTGAAATGACTCCAGTACACCCTTTCAAGTCCTTCCTCCTCTTCCCCACCGAAGGCACGGAAGCAGGGGTTGGTGATCTGGTAACCATCTCAGCCACAATGCCATAAGCCAAGGATAAAAGAAACCTGTGCCTCTGACAGTTTTCAGGTATCACTTGACAAGCCACAGCTGCCGCAGCTGATGGCAACCTACTAGCATATGAGAGAAAAGAGACCTCAGAAAATTCTTTACTATTCCGGGCATTATTTTTCTATATTATAGGTCAGCCTTGTTTGTTTGTTTGTTTGTTTGTTTGTTTAACAATGAGTTCAGCCAGGGCTCCACATCTCTGCAAGTACCCCATGTGCTCCCCTGTGCTTCCCTGGGGCATAGGTTCTCCTCACCAATCTCTTGCCCGTTGTAATTGTGTTCTATAGGACCTCTGGGCTTTTATTCTCCTTTAAAAAAAAAAAATTACAGTTTTTTTTAAATATATCCTTGACTCCAAGCTTCATCTGAGCAGGAAACATTTTCTTTCATGTCTTACTTTTTTGCACACACCCTGTTCCCCCTTTGGTCCTTCCTTCTTTCTTTTCTTTCTTTCTTTCTTTCTTTCTTTCTTTCTTTCTTTCTTCCTTCCTTCCTTCCTTCCTTCCTTCCTTTCTTTCTTTCTTTCTTTCCTTCTTTCTTTCTTTCTTTCTTCCTTTCTCTTTCTTTGTTTCTCTTCTTCTTCTTCTTCTTCTTCTTCTTCTCCTCCTCCTCCTCCTCCTCCTCCTCCTCCTCCTCCTCCTCCTCCTCCTTCTTCTTCTCAAAACAGGGTTTCTCTGTGTAGCCCTGGCTGTCCTGGAACTCACTCTGTAGACCAGGCTGGCCTCGAACTCAGAAATCCACCCTGCCTCTGCCTCCCAAGTGCTGGAATTAAAGGCGTGTGCCACCACTGCCCGGCTTTTTCAAGTAAGACACTGCTGTGTGTCTGCGGTGTACTCTGTTGTCAACATTATTAAGTCTACACTCAATATTAAGCAAGAAAGGGGACCATATTAGTTTCACTTGTTAAACGTCATGACAGAACAGATCTCCACGGGATGGAGAGGATCCTGCAAGAGTTGGGAAAGGAGAAGAATATGATAGAATATATATTTGATCGTGAGATCATAAATAAATAGGATCAAAGTGTAATCAAAATATAATACAAAAAGATGAATAAAATGGGAATTTACAAATAGGAGACCCGTTCCCCGCTCTGAGGGACCACCCTCCTAGGCCGTGTCTCCTATCCTTTGCTCTGCTCTTTATCCCACCGCATCCTTTCTCTTGGTGCTTCACACTACCTGGAAACTCATTTACGCGTGCTTTTGATTGATGCTTGCTTTCATCTTCTACAGAGGGCTTGGGCTTGGCAAGTGCTTGTGGGACAGATTCACTGCTCTCTGTGCACGAACCCATGGTCAAGACAAGAATTCCCTGCCACCAAAAGGAACCAAGACATCTGGCCACCAAAAGGAACCAAGACATCTGGACACTGCAGATGAACACCTGAAGAATCACAGCAGAAGGTGTCCTCCACGCACCTGTGTGCCTCTGCGCACACATGAATACACACTCACAAGAACTACATTTAAAAGTAAACAAGAACCGTGCCAAATAAATAAATACATTTTTATTGTTCCCAACTGCTTATGTCATCTCTAAAAAATAAAAACAAAAACAAACAAACAAAAAACCAACAACAAAGTTAAATTCCTTCCTATTCTTTCTCACTGTGTAAATGCTAAAATGTAGGTCTTGTTGATCTGGGTTTTGTCATGGTAGGGTCTACAGCAGAGTATTTCCACCTTAATTTTTAGCCGCAGAACCCTATTTCGAAGTCGAATGTTACACAAAAGCTACAAGTGGGGTGACTTCCTGTAACTTACACAAAAGCAGCTGCTGCAGCCTTTTGTGGGACCCTCACAGCCAGACGGACGAGATCTACATTGCTCTCAAAAGCAGGGCAAGCTTGTGCCTCTGTCCGTCCACGTCTGTCATTGCCTTACGGGTCCGTACGGCAACCTTGCTGGGAGCTGGAGCTTCATGAAAACCAAATTCTTGAACGCCTCCAGGGTGACTTCCAGCTCCAAGCAGCACGAATCGGACGGAACTTTCTGTCTAAAATGGCTGAGGCCCAAGGAGGTGTGACGTCTCCCTGGAAGCGGATGTGTACTGCTCTCACAGAGACACAGGACAGCAGTGAGGAGCACAGGCAGCATCTGTAGGCGGTTAGATTACAATAGAACCGGGGGCCATGAGCAGCCTGGTTTTTCAAAATGATTCAAGCTGAGACAACCTAATTGCTTTCTCCCTTTCTTTCTTTCTTTCTTTCTTTCTTTCTTTTTTTCTTTCTTTCTTTCTTTCTTTCTTTCTTTCTTTCTTTCTTTCTTTCTTTCTGTCTTTCTTTCTGTCTTTCTTTCTTCCTTCCTTCCTTCCTTCCTTCCTTCCTTCCTTTCTTTCTTTCTTATTTTTTTTTAAAAAAAGGGAATGAGGGCTGCATGATTAATAAAAGAGAGAGAGAAAAGAAAGATGTAACACAACCTAATTTCGATGAAGGACTTAATACATGTCTAATAAAGTTTTACAAAGCGAGTTTACTTTGGATTGGCTTTAGATTCCAGCACTCAATAAAAGCTGGGAAGGTAAGGGTGGTGACACAGAAACCACGAATAGGTAGAAAATGTCATATTAATAGAGGTGTCTGCTAGCCCCGCCGCAGGAAGACACTCCACTCCAATGTTAGTTAACAGCTTTTGTTAATGATCTACGTGGGGAGACGGAAGAGTTTCCTAATGAATGTTCTTAATATACAGTGGGGGAGAGGCCACGGAGTCTATTCTCTGCAGAGCGGGTTTTCAAAGAGCAAGTAGCACACAGAAACAGCTGAAAATAAATATCTCACAATCCAGTGTTTGGGGAGAGGTGGTTGGGGGTGGGGGGACGGTGTGCAAGATTTATAGAAAGGGCATTTCTTAAGACCTATCAAAAGCAGTTTTGAAAACTGAAGTGAAAGCAGGCGCTCAGTCTAACCATGAGATTAAAGGCTGGCCTACATATCCAGGATGATTGTTTCCCTAACAAGGCAAATGCACAAATAAATAACCACAGGATGTTTGACAGTGGCAGAAGTCACGACTTTTTCTGTGGCTTCTTTAGTCTTGACATGTTCATTAATAGGAGAATGCTGGCACAGAACTAATACAGAAAGGAATTTACTCTTTTTAAAGGATGGAGAGAGAAGACATTAGCAGAGAGAAGCAAGGAATTTAACTAGTTTGTATTATTTGTGTCTACCCATTTATGTGTGTCCTTCTTTATTGCATGTTATGTGTTTGTGTGTGCAGATAGACATGTGTTCATGGGCATGTGGCTAACCATGAATAACCTCAGGTATGGCCCCCACTCCCTTTTGTAAGACTGGGAACTCACCAAATAGGTCAGGCCAGCCAGCTGGTCAGCAAGCTCTCATGACTCTCTAGTGTTTGGATTACAGATGCATACTACACTATCTGGGTTTTAAAACATGTTTATATGAGTTCTGGGGTGGTGGTGAATGTAGTTCCTTTACCCTCTGAGCTCTGTCCTCGGTCATTAATTTATGTATCATGTATTCATTCCTTCAATGTAGATGCTATAGAAGAAGAAAGCAGGATTTTTATCCCAGCAAACATACATCCAGGAGGCAGAGGCAACTCAAACCATGACACCAAGAAGACAAGCGCTGGATTCTCACTCTAACCCCAGCAGAAAGAGAAGAAGCCATTACGGAGGAGGCAGCATCCTGCTGGGACCTGCGGACTCAAGAGGCAGGTACCAGACTGCCCTTCATGCAAGTCGGTGAGAGAGGTAGACAGCGGTAGACAGCGAGTGTAGCCAGAGATCAAGCCAATGTTAGAAGGTACCAAAGCTCTGCTAACCTTAGAAGCTATTCAGGTTCACACCGGGAAGCCGCTGGAGAATTCTGAGTTGGAGGAGGATATTATCAGAAGCCTCGGAACAGCTTCTCTCTTCTTGATCCTCCTCTGGTCTAGTCTCAGCTGAGCTGCCAGCCTGCTTCTAGTTAAAATGTAACTCAGATCATGACATTTGTCCAGAACCACCAAAGGCCTCACATCTCAGAGAAGCAGGAGTCGGAGGCCCTTGATGTTCAGACTTTCTGACATGAGCTGGCTTCCCGGCAGCTCTCTTACACTGCTCCGACTCACTTGTGGATTCCACTGTGCTCCAACCACTGGGAAAGAGCAGGAAGCCATTTACTTCTGGGTCTTTCTGCCTAATCTTCCCCTGCATAATACTTGCCCTTCCGAATCTGCATATTTCACAATCTACATCTCTAGAGATTCCACCAAAATCACACATCTGCAATTTGATCATCCCAGACTAAACTATCAAAAAAACCCAATCCTGTCTTTCTTTGCCATATGCTCATCCCACCTCTTAACTTTGCTTACAGTACCTTGTAACATTACCTTCTAATAAAAGTAACAATCACCTTTGGTAATGCATCTCTTGTCTTCTTTTACAGCAAGATGAAACCCACGAGGGCAGGATGTTTTACTTCTTTCCATGACAAATGTTTTGAGTCTTCTCTTTTGTCTGTTTTGTTGACTACTAAAGTCCTGATACCTCAAACAATTCCTGAGCATAGTAAGTCTTCAGTACATTATTGAGTGCAGTTCATTAAATGGTGAATATTTATTGTTTAAATGGTAGGATTCGTGGGCTAGGGGAGAAGAGAGTGCATGAGACTTGCTGTGGCAGGGCCAGTCACTCCAGAATGACAACCACCTTCTGACTGCCCTTACTGCAGCCAGACTCCTGCATTCTATTCTCCATCAAAAGCGATCGAGGTTAGAGGAAAAAAGAGAAATATTGGTGTTTGAGCAGTGACCGCCACTTTGACAACTGTGTTTTGACTTCTCTTCTGGTCGGCTGGGATTCTGATCCTGAAGAGAAGCTGCATGCACCCAAATAGTAGCTGCTAAATAAATCTTTATATGGATGACCCACCCCCACCTCCCCAAGAACATCTGGGACTCTCAGGTCACATCTGGAGACAGAACTCCCTCCTGCTTCTAGTTGTTACTTAGGCCAACTAACAAAGCATAGAAATTACTGTGAGATTTCATGTGTACAAAAGGATTGCAATTATCTAAAGAATTCTAGGAGTGGGCACTAAGAAGTCAAGGTTGAATGTTATCTTCTAGCCAAAGAGGAGAGGGTAGAGATGCACACCTTTGGGTGATGAAGACCTCCAGCAGACACACAGTCTTCCTTCTTCTTGCTCCACAATAACTCCTTTCCTGTAAAAACATTTTTTTTAAAAAAAAAATTCTAGATTCTCCATGATGATCTTTTGGCAAAGAATAATAAACCCTGACCCAATATCTCAGGGGCCCAGACTTTGAATAAACATGATTTTTTCCCCCACTGACTTGTCTCCTGGGCATTGGCTTTCACCATGGAGCAGATAGGCTTACATATGTGCCAGTCCCATAGTTTCTTGTAGCGTGCAATCAACAGAAGTCAAGTTATTGAAGGGAGGAAGAAGCAGGAATGGGTTCAGAGTGAATGATACATTAACTTTTGGGCTGTGTATGGTAATTATGTTTTCTAGATAGGGAATGTTGTCATGAAGTATAGAGAAAGGAGGAGATGGGTTCAGAGTCTGGCAGGCTGTGCTCAGACAATTCTGATGGAAATCTCCCTGGATCTAATCGTTGCCACGAGGTGCTCATGACTTGGAATGAGAATTCAAAGTACAAAGCTTTGTTTTCCTCTGGAGTCTTCTCCGTGCAGATGAAATTCCAAGCAAAGCCATTCTGGCTTTTGCAGCCACCCAGAGCACTCATAAAGGAAAGCTGTTTGCCTCTATTAGCAAAACTTCTCAAACACATGCCACGCTCACTCGCACCCCGCGCAGTCCTCTGGGTCTCTGAGGACAACTAGGTATTCCACAGTTTAACTCAATCCTGACCTTAATGACCTGGACTCAGTGCACACAGCACGGGTTAGGCACTCGGTCCCACAAGTCTGCCCTCTGCTTCAGACACCAATAGCACATCCCAGGTTGTCACCTGGACTTCTGGCCACCTGCCCATGAATAAAAGATGATCACAACCCTTCTTGATGTTTACCAATTAGCTATAATTCACAAAACCCAAGGAAACATTGATTTATGTGTACTGGTTTACTCAGGAGGATATTGCAAAGGCTGAAGACAGATAGTGAAATGGAAGAGGTACACAGGGCACTGTGTAAAGCGTGGACACAGCTCCTGTGCTGTCTCCATCCACTCTTTCTCCCAGCATCTCAACATGCTCACCAAGCCAAATGCATTGCAAGTCCCATTATTTAGGCTTCTTATGAAGGCTTGCTTACCTGAATAACTAAGTCATTGGCTACTGGGGACTGAACTCAATCTCCAGCCTCTTGTCCTTTCCTGGAGCTTGGGACTTGGAGCTGAACATTCCCATTGGAGCTGGTAAGCACATGTTGGCTCCCCTGGCTCCCCTCCACCTTCCAGCAACTCCCAACTTGACAACCTAAGAAGCAACTAAAAAGTGAATAGATTACTATAAAGGACTAAAGATGAACACAGAGATCCTATATAGCATAGTAGAAAACTATAGAAGATTCTTTCTCATTACTTCTCCATGTGGAGAATGAATGCAAAGAAGAGCGCTTGAAGTTTCTCCAAATGTACTGTGCTACCCAACCCATTCCAGACACTATTCTAAGTCAGTTGCTGTGTTGAGTACTTTGGTGGGTCTCACCTTCCCCAGGACTAGAACATCAGGGCAGCTGTTCAGACTATTAGTTGGTGTGTGGATGAACATGTAGGCAGACCAGAATAAAAGGTCATGTTCAAATGTGACAGTTGTTCATGAACATTTATGATCAGGTCTTTAACACAAAGTCTATAATGTGAGTGGGTATAGAGGTGTTTCTGGCATCCTTGTAAAAAGTAAGTATATTCTCTAGAATTCAGTTTTTTAATCTATTTTTAACTGACATAGAAAAGTGTGGGTGTCTCACGGTTGTTTTGATTTGCATTTCCATGATGAATAAGGATGTTGAACATTTCTTTAGGTGTTTCTCAGCCATTCGGGATGCCTCAGTTGAGAATTCTTTGTTTAGCTCTCTACCCCATTTTATAATAGGGTTATTTTGTTCTCTGGAATCTAACTTCTTGAGTTCTTTTTATATATTGGATATTAGCCCTCTATTGGATGTAGGATTGGTAAAGATCTTTTCCCAATTTGTTGGTTGCTGTTTTGTCCTATTGACAATGTCCTTTGACTTACAGAAGCTTTGCAATTTTATGAAGTCCCATTTGTCAATTCTTGATCTTAGAGCATAAGCTATTTTCTAGTTCCATTAATTTGCCTAAGAATTTCATGAATTCATTGCTCTTAAGAACTGAGTAGTACTCCATTGTGTAAATGTACCACATTTTCTGTATCCATTCCTCTGTTGAGGGACATCTGGGTTCTTTCCAGCCTCTGGCTATTATAAATAAGGCTGCTATGAACATAGTGGAGCATGTATCCTTATTACATGCTGGAGCATCTTCTGGGTATATGGCTAGGAGTGGTATAGCTAGCTGGGTCCTCAGGTAGTACTGTGTCCAATATTTTTCTTTTTATTTATTTATTTTTTATTTTCTATATTCTTTGTTTACATTCCAAAGGCTTTCCCCTTTCCCAGTTCCCCCCTCACCATATGTCCCAAAGTCCTCTCTCCCCCCATTGACCAATCACCCCCCCCACACACACACACCATTTCTCTGTTCTGGTACTCTCCTACAAAACTGGATCCAGTCTTTTCAGGACCAGGGTCCTTTCCTTCCTTCTTCTTGGGAATCTTTTGATTTGCTAATTGTGCCTTGAATATTCAGAGCTTCTGGGCTCATTAACATCCACTTATCAGTGATTGCATTTCATGTGTATTCTTTTGTGATTGGGTTAACTCACTTAGGATGATATTTTCCAGATCCAACCATTTTCCTATAACTTGTATGAATTCATTATTTTCAATTGCTATTCCATTGTATAAATATACCACATTTTCTGTATCCATTCCTCCTTTGAGGGACATCTGGGCTCTTTCCAACTTCTGGCTATTATAAATAAGGCTGCTATGAATATAGTGGAGCATGTGTCTTTATTGTTTGCAGGGGAATCCTCTGGGTATATGCCCAGGAGTGGTGTGACAGGGACCTCTGGAAGTGTCATGCCCAATTTTCTGAGGAACCGCAGACTATTTTCCAGAGCGGTTGTACCATCTTGTAATCCCACCAACAGTGTAGGAGTGTTCCTCTTTCTCCACATCCTCGCCAGCACCTGTTGTCTCTTGAGTTTTTAATCTTAGCCATTCTGACTGGTGTGAGGTGGAATCTCAGGGTTGTTTTGATTTGCATTTCCCTGATGACTAATGATGTTGAACATCTCTTAAGGTGCTTCTCAGCCATCTAAATTTCTTCTGGTGAAAATGCTTTGTTTAGCTCTGTACCCCATTTTTTGATAGGATTATTTGGTTCTGTGGGGTCTAACTTCTTGAGTTCTTTGTATATATTGGATATTAGCCATCTGTTGGATGTGGGGTTGGTGAAGATCTTTTCCCACTTTGTTGGTTGCTGTTTTGTCCTTCTGACAGTGTCCTTTGCCTTACAGAAACTTTGTAATTTTATGAGGTCCCACTTGTCAATTCTTGATCTTAGAGCATAAGCTATTGGTGTTTTGTTCAAAAACTTTACCCCTGTGCCCATTTTCTCCAGGGTCTTCCCCAGTTTCTTTTCTATTAGTTTCAGTGTGTCTGGTTTTATGTGGAGGTCCTTGATCCACTTGGAGTTGATCTTAGTACAAGGAGATAAGAGTGGTTCAATTCGCATTCTTCTGCATGTTGACCTCCAGTTGAACTAGCACCATTTGTTGAAAAGGATATCTTTTTTCCACTGGATGGTTGTAGCTCCTTTATCAAAGATCAAGTGACCATAAGTCTGTGGGTTCATTTCTAGGTCTTCAATTCTATTCCATTGATCTACTTGCCTGTCACTGTACCAATACCATGCCGTTTTTAACACAATTGCTCTGTAGTACTGCTTGAGGTCAGGGATATTGATTTCCCCAGAAGTCCTTTTATTGTTGAGAAGAGTTTTAGCTATTCTGGGTTTTTTGTTACTCCAGATGAATTTGAGAATTGTTCTTTCTATATCTATGAAGAATTGGTTTGGGATTTTGATGGGGATTGCATTGAATCTGTAGATTGCTTTTGGCAAGATGGCCATTTTTACTATATTGATCCTGCCGATCCAAGAGCATGAAATATTTTTCCATCTACTGAGGTCTTCTTCGATTTCTTTCTTCAAGGAATTAAATTTCCTGTCATACAGATCTTTCACTTGTTTGGTTAAAGTCACACCTAGATACTTTATATTGTTTGTGGCTATTGTGAAGGGTGTTATTTCCCTATGTTCTTTCTCAGCCTGCTTGTCCTTTGAGTACAGGAAGGCTACTGATTTGCTTGAGTTGATTTTATAACCTGCCATTTTGCTGAAGTTGTTTATCAGCTGTAGGAGTTCTCTGTTGGAGTTTTTTGGGTCACTTACATATACTATCATTTCGTCTGCAAATAGTGATAGTTTGACTTCTTCCTTTCCAAATTGTATCCCTTTGACTTCCTTATGTTGTCTAATTTCTCTTGCTAGAACTTCAAGTACTATATTGAAAAGATATGGAGAGAGAGGACAGCCTTGTCTAGTCCCTGATTTTAGTGGGATTGCTTCAAGTTTCTCTCCATTCATTTTGATGTTGGCTACTGGTTTGCTGTATATTGCTTTTACTATATTTAGGTATGGAACTTGAATTCCTGTTCTTTCCAGGACTTTTAGCATGAAAGGATGCTGAATTCTGTCAAATGCTTTTTCAGCATCTAATGAGATGACCATGTGGTTTTTTTCTTTTAGTTTGTTTATGTAGTGGATTACATTGGTGGATTTCCATATATTGAACCATCCCTGCATCCCTGGGATGAAGCCTACTTGATCATGGTGAATGATCGTTTTGATATGCTCTTGAATTCAGTTGGCAAGAATTTTATTTAGTATTTTTTCATCAATATTCATAAGGGAAATTGGCCTGTAGTTCTCTTTCTTTGTAGGATCTTTGTGTGGTTTTGGTATCAGCGTAATTGTTACTTCACAGAACGAGTTGGGCAGTGTTCCTTCTGTTTCTATTTTGTGGAATAGTTTGAAGAGTATTGGTGTTAGGTCTTCTTTGAAGGTCTGAGAGAATTTTGCACTAAATCTATCTGGTCCCGTACTTTTTTTGGTTGGGAGACTTTCTATAACCCCTTCTATTTCTCTAGGGGTTATGGGACTGTTTAGCTGATCTAATTGATCCTGATTTAATTTTGGTATTTGGTATCTGTCTAGAAAATTGTCCATTTCCTCCAGATTCTCCAGTTGTGTTGAGTATAGGCTTTTGTAGTAGGATCTGATGATTTTTTGAATTTCCTCAATTTCTATTGTTATATCCCCCTTTTCATTTCTAATTTTGTTAATTTGGATACTGTCTCTGTGCACTTTGGTTAGTCTGGCTAAGGGTTTATCTATCTTGTTGATTTTCTCAAAGAACCAGCTCTTGGATTTGTTAATTCTTTGTATGGTTTCCTTTGTTTCTACTTGATTGATTTCAGCCCTTAGTTTGATGATTTCCTGTCTTCTACTCCTCCTGGGTAAATTACCTTTTTTTGTTCCAGGGCTTTCAGGTGTGCTGTTAAGTTGCTAGTGTATGGTCTCTCCAGTTTCTTTTTGGAGGCACTCATGGCTATGAGTTTTCCTCTTAGCACTGCTTTCATTGTGTCCCATAGATTTGGGTAGGTTGTACCTTCATTTTCATTGACTTCTAAAAAGTGTTTGATTTCTTTCTTTATTTCT
The DNA here is from genome assembly GCA_964023405.1 of Apodemus agrarius. Lineage (NCBI taxonomy): Eukaryota > Metazoa > Chordata > Mammalia > Rodentia > Muridae > Apodemus > Apodemus agrarius. The sequence goes on along the minus strand of OZ030026.1, from coordinate 39,841,922 downwards.
TCCTTGACCAAGGTGTCATTGAGTAGAGTACTGTTCAGTTTCCATGTGTATGTGGGCTTTCTGTTGTTTCTCTTGCTATTGAAGACCACTTTACTCCATAGTGATCCGATAGGAGGCATGGGATTAGTTCGGTCTTCTTGTATTTGTTGAGGTCTGCCTTGTGACCAATTATATGATCGATTTTGGAGAAGGAACCATGCAGTGCTGAGAATAAGGTATATTCTTTTGCTTTAGGATGAAATGTTCTATACATATCCATTAAATGCAATTGGTCCAAAGCTTCAATTAGTTTCATTGTGTCCCTGTTTAGTTTCTGCTTCCCTGATCAGTCCATTGCGGAGAGTGGAGTGTTGAAGTCACCTACAATTATTGTGTTAGGTGCAATGTGTGCTTTAAGCTTTAGTAAAGTTTCTTTTGCAAATGAGGGGAGCATAGATGTTCATCTTTTGCATTTGGAGCATAGATGTTCAGTATTGAGAATTCTTCTTGGTGGATTTTCCTTTTGACCAGCAAGAAGTGACCTTCTGTGTCTCTTTTGATTACTTTAGGTTGAAAGTCAATTTTATCTGATATTAGAATGGCTACTCCAGCTTGTTTCCTGAGACCATTTGCTTGTAAAATTGTCTTCCAGCCTTTTACTCTAAGGTAGTGTTTGTCTTTGACACTGAGATGTGTTTCCTGTATGCAGCAAAATGTAGGGTCCTGTTTCCGTATCCAGTCTGTTAGTCTATGGCTTTTTATTGGGGAATTGAGTCCATTGATGTTAAGAGATATTAAGGAATATTATTACTTCCTGACATTTTTGACATTATTGTTTATATTTGAGTGGTTATGTTCTTTTGGGTTTGATGAGAAGGGGTTTTTATCTTACTTCTTCTGGGCTGTGGTTTTCTTCCTTGTGTTGGTGTTTTTCCCCTATTATCCTTTGTAGGGCTGGGTTTGTGGATAGCTATCGTGCAAATTTGGTTTTGTCATGGAATACCTTGGTTTCTCCATCTATGATGATTGTTTTGCTGGGTATAGTAGTTTTGGCTGAAATTTGTGTTCTCTTAGAGTCTTCACGAGATCTGCCCAGGATCTTCTAGCTTTCATGGTCTCAGGTGAAAAGCCTGGTATAATTCTGATAGGTCTTCCTTTATATGTTACTTGGCCTTTTTCTCTTACTGCCTTTAATATTCTTTCTTTGTTTAGGACATTTGGGGTTTTGATTATTGTGACAGGATGTATTTCTGTTCTGGTCCAGTCTGTTTGGAGTTCTGTAGGCTTCTTGTATATTCATGGGCATCTCTCTCTTTAGGTTGGGGAAGTTTTCTTCCATAATTTTGTAGAAGATATTTACTGGCCCTTTAAGTTGTAGATCTTCACTCTCATCTATACCTATAATCCTTAGGTTTGGTCTTCTCATTGTGTCCTGGATTTCCTGAATGTTTTGGATTACCAGCTTTTTGCATTTTGCATTTTCTTTAAGTGTTGAGTCCATGGTTCCTATGGTATCTTCAGCATCTGAGATTCTTTCTTCTATCTCTTGTATTCTATTGTTGATATTTGCATCTATGACCCCCTGATTTCTTCCCAAGGTTTTCTATCTCCAAAGTTGTCTCCCTTTGTGATTTCTTAGTTGTTTCTACTTCTCTTTTTAGATTCTGGGTGGTTTTGCTCAGATATTTCACTTGCTTGTTGGTGTTTTCATGTAATTCTTTAAGAGATTTTTGCATTTCTTCTTTCATGACTTCTACTTGTTGACCCATGTTCTCTTGTATTTCTTTAAGTGTTTCTTGTATTTCCTCCGTATTGGCTTCTATATTTTGATCCATATTCTCCTGAATTTCTTTAAGTGATTTTTGTGTTTGCCTTGTAAGGGCTTCTAACTTTTGATCCATTTTCTCCTGTATTACTTTAAGTGATTTATCTATGTGTTCCTCTATCAGCATCCTGACTAGTGATTTTAGATCTGAATCATGTTTTTCTGATGTGTTGGTTGTACCCGAGACTTATTGCTGTCAGGGAACTGGGTTCCAATGCTGCCATATTGCCTTGATTTCTGTTAGTAACAATCTTACGTTTGTCTTTTGCCATCTGGTTAACTCTGGTGTTAGTTGGTCCTGTAGTTACTAGCTGGTGCTTGAACCTCCTGTGGGTTCTTAAGGCTATTTCCCCACAACTGGGACACCTGAACTGATGCTCTGCAGGGCTCCTGCTCACAGATTGCTCTCAGGTGGCCTGAGTCCCCAGAGGTCTTAAACTCAAGATATCTCGGGTACCTGGTTCGGCCTGCTAGGTCCAAACAGCTGGGAAGATGTTGGAGGCTGCAGGGAGTGCAGGGTCCCCCCTCAGGGCACAGAGCCCACGCCTGCCTGGGGCACCCGAACCACTGCTCTGTGGGGCTCCTGCTCACAGATCGCTGTCTGGCGGCCTGACTCCCCAGAGGTCTTAAACTCAGGATATCTTGGGTACGTGGTTCAGCCTACTAGGTCCAAACAGCAGGGAAGATGGCAGAGGCTGCAGGGAGTTTGTGTCCAATTTTCTGAGGAGCCAGCAAACTGATTTCCAGAGTGGTTGTACCAGCTTGCAATCCCACCAGCAATGGAAGAGTGTTCATCTTTCTCCACATCCTCTCCAGCCTCTGCTGTCACCTGAGTTTTTTGATCTTAGCCATTTTGATTGGTGTGAGGTGAAACTAGAAAATATCATCAACTCTTATGATTATATCAACACTTATTAGCCTTCTCACAAGATAGAATGTTTTAGATCTATCTCTTGGAAAGTTGAAAAGTCCCAGCTCACTTCCAGGCTTTGGAAATTTACCAGTCCCCACCCTTGAAATCTCCACCCTGTAAAACTCTGCCCCTAAGAAACCCTATATAAGCCTGCCTCCTGCTCAGTTCTTTGCTGGCTCACCTGAGCAGATGCAACCACCTTCTTGTGTGTTTCACACTAAACCTCTTGTATAAGGTTTTTTGTGCTGTGTGATTTTGTGGTATTTCTTGGCTCCTGACTACCAGGATACATTTCCCTTCAGAGCCACAATACTTGCACTGGAGAACCCTTCCTCCTCAGAGCTCTAACACTTACTTCTCTAAAGATTTATTTTCCAGTTTTTAAAAAATGTCTGCATGTGCATTTATGTGTGTGTGTGTATGCTTTTTTGTGTGTACATGCATGTGAGTGCACATACCATAAGAGGCCAGAAGAGGGTGCTAGATTCACTGGAGCTCATTTTACAGGAAATTGTTAGCTAACTAATGTGACTGCAGAGAACTGAACTCTGGTCTTCTGTAAGAGCATCCCCTCAATAATGGAGCCAATTCTCCAGGCCCAAAGATACATCTACTTCACAACCATATGGATTGTCTTAGTCCATGTTAAAATAAGGGAATGTGATAAAGTGCTATTTCAGAGACCCATGGCAACTTTCGAGGTCTTAGGGCAGAAAGTAGGTATCGATCTTCCTGCCTTCGTCTCTGGCTTCCTGGGAGCCTGGATGCAACAAAATCTTTGCCCCACTGCATCTGAAAACTCTTCAGATACAGGGCTGTGTCTGGGCCATGCCTCGCCATACTTGGTATGTATGAGCCTGGCCTTTTCTGCCTCTGCACACCTTTACCAGTTGGGCCTACCATTTGGTTGTGACATACGGAATATATATTTGGCCTTTGTTCCTAATTTCCACTATAGAATTCCTAAATAAATGTAGTTTCATGAGTGAAGGGGTCAAGAAAAGCCTCCTGAGTGGTTTTTACAGTAAAGTTGTGTGGTTTTGTCTGTTGATTTTGATGTTGTTGTTCTTGTTGTTTTAACGTGCTATCACTTTTTTTTACTCGGAGCTTGATAGCAGGAAACCTATGATCCCAGAAAATCTTGTGAAGGGAAAGCTGACCCTCCATGTCCTCCCAATGCTCATTTCCAGCCTCCTCCTCCTCCTCTTCCTCCTCCTCCTCCTCCTCCTCCATCCATCTTCTCCTTTGCTGCATGAATAGCTTTCATTACAATAAATTTCCATTACCTGTATCTGCTTTGTAGAAACAGTACTCATTTCAAATTGTTCATTAGTAATTCTCCTTCATATTGCCTAATTGATAATATTTTTCTACTCATGAATATTGTTTGGGGTGATTTGAGTTGGGTGGAACGCATCACAACTTTTTCCAATTAAAATTAATGGAAAATTGTTTTATTTAATGGCTTTTCGCTAAGTGACAGTGTTTTTCAGAGACAAATTAAAATCGTTCAGTGAGGGATAGGAATATCTAACTTACCTTCCTCAGTTTATTTCCTTTTTAATCTGGTTGGTTTTGTAAACTAGCTTCCCTAATTAGGTAAAATCATATTAACATCAGGATCCTTGCTTATTTATTTTATGAAAATTATCTCTTGATTTCTCCTCATGGCACCATTTTTAAAAAAAACTATGAACTCTGACTTCAAACCTCTTGTTCCTCAGATCCAGAAATCCCTCCTCTCTAAATAGATCATCTCTTGCTACAGGCATGGAAGGAGTAGGGTAGCTGTAGCTGGGCTAATTCATGCTCTACTGATCATCAGCAGATCCAATCTTCTCTAACAGATCCCTCCCTGAGCTGAGCTAAGTGATCGAAGGCCAGACTACAGGGACTGCTTGCAGCGTGACTGCAAGTTCTGAACTGAATGAAGGCAAGAGGAACAGGAGAGGAGAAAAGAAGAAGAGAGGGAGGGGAGAGGGAGGGAGGGAGGAGGGAGAGAAGAGAAACATTTGAAGGAAACATGGACATACATAGACAAACATACACACATATATTCAGACTATATGTATGGAAATTAATGCATGGTACTCAAAAATAATCTTTTTTGGGAAAAATCTTAATGCTCATGAGAAAGTTATGAAATGAAATCTTTACCCTCTTTATTACTGAGACACTTTCCCAGCTTGTTTTCCTTTTTCAGAGATTTCCAGATCAAATTGCTCTAGTACTAAACTCATTATTTAAAAAAAAACAAAACAAAGCTTTATTAAAGCCCAGCATGGCGTATCATAACTCAAGTGCATTAGGGTCTGAAACGCTTTCTTTTACCAGAATGTACTTATTCATTTGGGTCCTAGTAAGGAAACAAGACACTTTCTCATATTTAATCAGTGGCAAAATGAAAGCTAGCCTGGCTTTTAGATTCGAGATGAGAGCCAGACTAAAAAGATGCAAACCAGTATTCCTTAAGGGCAGATTCCCCAACAGCTTACCTGCCTGAAATTTATTATGGAAAGAATAGAAATACAAAATAAAGACCATTGTATTATCTGTTCATAGACATCTCCACCATTATTGTTAATGTGATTGTTAATGTGATTTGCACCAGCTGAAATTTAATAGAAGAAACCATTAATAATATGGATTTTTCACAATCACTTCAATCACTACAAACTGTAAATATTTTTCTAATTTTGCATTGTTAAAAGTATCAAACATACTTGATTGAAAGAATAAATGATACTAATTAGTAATTCATCCATCAACTAGAGTTGCATTTATTAATAGTTTCCTTTCTTGCTATTCCTAAACATAAGAATATATGTGTGAATACCTGTTTATCTTTCTGTTCATACATCTATGCATCCATGTAAATATTGTCATATGTTATATATGATGCATGCATGTTTTTAGGCACAAATTCATGTCTAAATATATATGCAGGTATGTATTTATATGTGTATATACATATATATGTATATATGGAGCTGTGGATACACATATATTTATGTATGTATGCATGTAGGTATGTATATTTGTATATATTTATATATGAATATATGTATGTGTCTTACTTAGGGTTTCTATTGCTGCAAAGAGACACCACGACCATAGCAACTATATATATTTATATATGAATATATGTATGTGTCTTACTTAGGGTTTCTATTGCTGCAAAGAGACACCACGACCATAGCAACTATTATATAGGCAAACATTTAATGGAGCTGGCTTACAGGTCAGAGGTTTAGTCCATAGTCTTCGTGACAAGAAGCATGATAGCATATAGGCACAGATATGGTTCTAATAAAGGAGTCGAGTGTCCTACCTACTGTTCTGTCTGGATTAGCAGAGATCAAAAAGAGAAAGTAACATTGAGCCTGCCTTGAGCATGTGAAACCTATAAGGCCACGCCCCAGTGACTCACTTTCTCCAACAAGGCAACACCTACTCCAACGAGGCCACCCCTCCTAATAGCACCACATCCTATGAGCCCGTAGGGACCATTTTCACTCAAGCCACCACACTGTGTATGCATATATATATACATATATATGTGTGTATATATATATGCATATATGCATATATATACATATATATATGTGTGTGTGTGAATATTTGTGTGCACATGAATGTATACCAGTGTACTAATATTATGAATGTACATATGTATCTCTGTATGTATGTGTGTATGCATTATGAATGTATGTATGTATGTATGTATGTATGCATGTATGCATGCATTGGTAGCTTCTTTTTGTTACACCATTTGTACCTAAACTGAAAATTACCACTAGTATAGTTCAGCATTATAGCTCCTAAATAAAGATGTTTTTCCACATCTGTTTGGTTGTGCAATCACACTTAAGGGAATTACGAACTTCACAATATCTAGCCCTCAGTACATACATAAACCCATCAGACCCAGAGTGACAGAGAAGACCATAACCATATTTCTCCTACCTCACCTGTCTGCCCACTCTCCTCACCTCTTCATTCTAGAACAGCTCGTCCATTTTTATGTTTTTCTCATGACATCAGACTTTTGAAGAGACCTGGCCATTTCTTTGGTTCTTCACACATTAGGTTTAACTGGTTGTAGTGTTAGCCAAGTCTCTATTCCCGTGATGGCTATTCTTGATTGTCACCTTGACTACATCTGGAATAAACTACAATCAAGAAATGAAGGGCACACCTCTAAGACCTTTTCTGGCTTGGTTGGAAGTAGGCGAATCTACTTCTAGTCCAGACCTTTGAGGTAGGAAGACATGTACCTTTCATCCAGATCTTGAGGTGGGAAGATACACCTTTAATCTGGGCCACATCTTCTCCTGGAAGACTATATAAAGATATAAAAGAAGAAAGCTTTTTCTATTTGCCTGTGTGTTCTTACCTTGTTAGCACATCCACTCCTTCACTGGCATTGGAATCTACTTCTGGATTCCAGCATATAATGAAAAATTGATTAGACAGCTGAGACAGCCAGCCTTGTGGTGGACCAACTACTGGGGTTATTGGACTTTCCATCTATAGACAGTCATTGTGGAATTATCTCGACAGCAGCCTATAAGCAAAAACAAAGCAAAACAAAACAAAACCCTTTATATAGAGAGATTCATTCTGTGTGTTCTATTACTAGAAAGCCCTACTTTTGGATACTTTGTTGCACCGAGGTTACATATTTGACAAGAATACTCACAGGGAGATATTGGGATCTTCATATGGTGTCACACAGTGTCTGTCTGTTCTTCTGTGTCTATTATCACGGACACACCTCCTGTTTATAAAAACCCCAGCCTACCTTAGCAGTTAACTGTGACATGACCTTTTGACTCCATGTGGCTATCCTCTCTCCCAATGACCTCTCACCTAACAATTCCTGAAACCATTTTTGATGCCAGGCTAACTCCAATATTTCAGAAGTGGCTGCGCAAAAGTAGTATTCTATTCCCAGTATCTTCCTATGTTCTCTTGTAGAATTGGTGGACGTGGATTAAGGCAAAAGGTTTGCCTCAACAAGAGACAAACGATAGCTCCTCCCCCCCTCCCCCAAGAAAACCAACTCTCTATTTTGCGGTTTTGCTTTGATTAATTATCACCTTTCAAAGAGCTAATGTGACTACCCTCCTATGCAGTGTCATAGACTCTTCCTCCGTCCCTCAAACTGAATTCCTGGTTTTTAGCTACTCGATGCTTTGCTTATTTGTTTCTGTTTTATTCATTTTGGTTTTGTTTCTTTAGATATGCTTTCATTGTAAGAGTAAGCATTGAACCTCCCTATGTGGCCCAGGCTGGCCCGTGTGTCATATACTTCTTCATCATTATAATCTGAACTATGATTCTTCTTCTGGCACGCATATTGCCATGCTCATGGGCCAGAGGAGGCCACCACAGCATCTTCTGAGTCCCTTGGCTGTGCTTCTGCTAGTTTTTATGTATTTCTTGATCTTCTGGTACTAGATGTGGCCTGTGTATATTGTCTCCTGGTTCAAATGTGAAATTCCCCCAGTCAACTCTGGCTCTTTGTGTTGGGGGGAAATGTATTTAGAAACCAAAAGGCAAAGCAGATGATTGTTTCTAAGCCCATCAGTCACATAAAAATCATAAATTCATTCTGATAGTTACCAAATGTAATTTATAGGATTATTTTTCTTAATGTCTTTAATCTTATTTTCTGTGATAACACATTGGCTTCTAACAGGGACAGCAATAGGATTAGCTTCCAATATGATTGACATTGCCATTTTAATTTGGCATTCAGAGTCTAACATATTAGGTTTCATTAGAATTAACGTACATAAAATTATCTTAAAGCTGCACAAACGATATTATTTCTGACAGTGAAATCCCTGACTAACGTTTAAGATTCTTTTGTGGTTGTTGTTAAATGTCTGTCTAGCAAAGAGCTGGAACATCATCTGAAAAATCCCATTGGTGTAAGCCTTTTCTTGTACCCATATGCTAACATTCTGATTTAGAATCAAGGCATCTGGGGCTAGGTATGTGTCTTAATGGTAGACATGTGCTTAGCATGAGTGAGGTCCTGGCTTCTTTCCACAGCACCAAAACAAGGAAAGATGAAAAAAGTAGCCCATAAAGCTATTCATTTTCTGTAAACTAACTTTGGTTTCTACTGTTTCTTACATTGAAAATAAGTAAATCGCTATAAATTGTTTTATGTAATCGCTTTTATTCTCTAAGGTATCATACCATGTTCTTGGATCTGTACCATATTGGGTTTTTGCTTCCTGTATCTTACTATATACTTCTACAAATGCAAATCTGAACTTCTTCCTCACTCCTAAATCCCTTACTTCATAACTCCCTCATACTCTATGGTGTGATCACCATATATATGTCTAGTCATTCATGCAGTGACAGTTCCTATTACTCAAGCATGAAGAAAATCTCATTTCATGTGAAAATATGCAATGTACATAAATGCTAATTAATTTACCTTCTGGCAGATAATATTGTCTCATTATGTATATTTTTATATTTCTAAAGAGAACCAGATAAGTAGTAGAGTTGTTGCAACTAGGCTTTAAATTCCTTCAACACAAGGCTTTTCTTCCATCCCCTGAATAATACTGAAGATATCTGGCATCTTTGTTTACTGCTTAGTAGTCAATTATGTGCACTGACTGATTACGATGCGAATGTTACTACCATAGGGCTTACTTGTATGTATTCTATGTGCCAGTTCAATTATTCCCTCAAAAATTCCAGGATATGAATACTATTCCTGTCTCCATTTTGTAGTGGATCTCAATATGTTCTGTGTGTTAGCAAAAGTTACAGGATATTAGTGCCACAGTACAAATCTAGGCAGCTTGAATTCTGCACGTTTGGTCATGACTTTGAGCATGCACAACCAAATCAAGTGTTCCTCCTATGTAAACTCTTTCTTGCTTCAAGCAGTGCTTGATGGTGTTGCCTTTCAAGTCCTAAATAGACTTGATAGAATTGAGGTCAGAGCACCAAAAATCCAGTGTGCCTGGTTTCCCTCTGATCCCTGCTCTAGGTCCACTTCGGTCTATGTGATGGTTAGTGTTGTTCGTCAACTTAGCAGGATGTGGAATCATCTAGAAAGAAGCCTCTGGGCACACACATAAAGAATGGTCTAGATTAGGTTAACCTCTGTCCATGCTTATAAGGGATCACATTGATTAGGTTAAAAGTTCAGAAGAAGACCAACCCTAAAAGCAGATGGCGCCATTCCTTAGGATTGGGTCCTCTACAGGATAAACATGAAGAAGTCTGGGGATAAGGGCATTGGTTGCTCCCTTCTTCCTGACCTATTGCAAAGGCAATAGGACCAAGTGCTTGAAGCTCTTGCTCCCTTGCCCACCCACTAGATACACTGCACCCTTGAACTGTGAGCTGACATAAGCCCTTCCTTCCTCAAGTTGCTTGTGTTGGCATACTTCATTACAGATACAACGTAATTGCAGAACTAAAGCAGGTAGAGTCTTTGTCTTCCACTCTTTGAGGTGGGAAGCCAACCCTCAGGGTTAACCAGCTCTTCCTCTTGCTGGTCCCACTCTCTTTTGGCGAGGATATGCAGGACACTAGACCTCATTTGTCTTAACTACGCATGCTCCACAACGGTGCATTAGCAGGTTTAATTTGAGTAATGATCATAGCTCATGAAAGACTTCTGTTCCCTCTACCACATGGTCCATTCTTAAGTATAATGGGCACTGATCATGCAAAGAGATCCGAATGAAACCGGCTCATGTCCAATCAGAAGCCAGACAAAGACAGGTGTTTTCTGAAAGCAAATATTTAAAACAAGCCTGAATGAAATAGGCAAAGCACCTTTCAACGTTCCCCATCCTAAAATAATCCCCTTAACTAGTCAATTGGAATTAGTTAGCCAAAGCAACAGTGAACATGGAATCAGACCAAGAGAATGCTCCATCAGGACACAGACTAGGGCTACAGACCCATCCCAGTTGGATCACACAGGAGCTGAGATTATTCCATAGACAATAATGTTCAAGGTTCACCCAGTTACCTCTCTGTTTAATATATCAGTCTATGCACTGCTCATATACAGTCTAGATATTCACCAACTTACTTCTCCTTTCCAAACAGTTTACCCATCATTTTTAAGAAGTGGATTCATGTGACATTTTTATATCTAGTCCCTCCCCCCCCAAAAAAAAAATTATTCTCTGATTTAGTCCCAATTTCTACAGATTCTGGGCATTGTGGTTCTAAGTAAGCTTGTTCCATGACTCTCATTTTGTTGTTGTGTTTTTGTTTTGTTTTGTTTTGTTTTGATTTTTTTAGCGGTAAAAGGGGAGGTGAAAAATCCTCCCCTGTTCACTGTACACTTTGGTGTGGAAATCAAAGTCAGAACAGCTTAGGTACAAAGTGCTAAAGAAGCAGAAGAAACTTCCTGAGGAAATGTCTTACCACTCATTCTGCTTTGACACCTCTGCGGGCACTGTCTGCCCAGCCACCTGCGTTCCCCAGACCATACACCATAGGTCATTCAACCGTCCAAGTTCTCCCCGCTCGAGTGTAGGACACTCAGGAATGTTCATGCTACAAATCCATCTATGCATCATCTCGGGCCATGCAGGTAGCTCCTGGTTGGTGGCAGCTGTGTCCCTGCTAACGGCCTCCTAAGCACAAGAGCCACTTTAATGAAGCAATTATTTGCATTAATCAAAGGCTTCAAGCGAATCTCTCATGTGTGGCTGAATGGCGAAAGTGCATATTCATGCTGTGCTCAAATTAGAGATTTCACAGAAAAAAAGGCATGCTTCAATCAGATGCTGCACCAGAGCTTCTAGCCAATATCTCATTCATAGACAGGTGACTTGGCTGGGGGAATATTATTCATATTCAAGCTAACTTAATAAAAGGGAATGCAGGGATATAAGAGCATAGGCACACTTAATAATTAAGCCATGTTTGAGTGGGTTCTGCTGTTCCAGATCGGCTCAAGAAGGCTGAGTATGGAAATGGGAGATAATCAGCATAAACAGACACCTGTTTGAACAGGTGAGACATTAAGGTAAGCATTCTTGTCTTTCATTGGATCTAATACTACGGGCAGTGACTTTGAAGCCAGAGAAATAAAGCCGCTTTCCTCCTGAAGGTAGAGATGGTATCTATGTTCTAAAGCCAATGGTGGACACTCAAGTTAGGAATCCCACGAAACATTGCCCTCAGGCCATCTGAGACTTTCCTTTCTCCCGCAAAGACAGGAAGAAAACAAAATAACACCCCACAGAATGACAGCAGACTAGGAAACCTGAAAAATACATGGAGCTCGGAAGAGCTGAACACGTCTACCAAGCCATTTAAATTCTTTTAAACTAACTGTGGGGTCACTGGTATACCAGGAATATAACAAAATATCTAAGATAATTAACAGATAGAACAGGTTTGATTTTGGTTCAGTTGACTTCCACGGTCAGTTTCTTTGGAACCTGTGATGAGGCCAATCTAATTTGCCTCACAGCCAGATGTGTGTGTGTGTGTGTGTGTGTGTGTGTGTGTGTGTGTGTGTGTGTGTGTTTGAGTGAGAGAGAGAGAGAGAGAGAGAGAGAGAGAGAGAGAGAGAGAGAAAGGAGATGGAAAGAAATCATTCTGGGGTCCTACCGGCTATCTCAAAATAACATCACAATAGCTTACCTTCCTCCCACTATGCTCCCACCCGCCCCCCCCACAGTTGTACCTCATCTTTAACATATGAGCCTGGGATAACATTTAAGGTGCCAACTCCAGCAAAACAAATAGAAAAGGGGGACTAGAAACTGCTTGAGCAGTGTGTGTGGTGACCTGTTCTCTGTAGGATGGAGGATTAAAAGAAGGAGAAGGAAATCTCGCAGCAATCATGCTAAGGGAGGTCTCTGCAAGAGGCCATAGTCATTGAGGCACACAGTGGGTGAGATACAGGGGAGGGGCGTCTCAGTCAAGCTTGAAGGATTCCTTCGCTTCAAGAGGCCTCCCCCTGTGCGTCCGGAGTTCTCAGGTTATTGCTTGAAAATTTCACCCCGTACTATTTCTCTAAAATAATAGGAACTAACATTTTAATGAAAGGCTGATTATCATATTCAAGCATATGCTTTCCCACAGGACTTTGTTCTTTGCATATTTATGATTCCTCTGGCCTACAGCTGAAAGGAATTCACAAATGAACAAAGAAGAATAGAATGCTGACTTCTGAGAAGATGATTGTAAGATGCCCTTTGCAGAGATTGTGTGTGTGTGTGTGTGTGTGTGTGTGTGTGTGTCCACATTCACTCAACCCTCTTTGGGTTAGCATGTCCCACCCAGGCTCGCTTTATAGACTCCCTTTCTTCCTCACCCTGGAGTTTCTTTTAGAATTGTGTTCTTGGCTCCAGGGGCCAGAAATGTGACTCAGACTTTTCCAAGGGAAACATCACATCTTGGTGGACCATAATTTATATACGGACATGTCACCTCCACATTAAGCCAACTAGTGATAAATCAAGCCACCATGGAAGAGACAGGTTCTTTCTCAACCTTAGATTTGAACTTTCAGTGATCTGACCCTGGCATAGTGGTCATCCATTCATAAAGCTACATAAGAGGAGACCAGAGTTCAGGAAGAAGAATGAGTTGGGTTTGTATCAAGCCAGAGACTTTGAAGGCACAGGACCTTCTAATGTCTACTTCCACTGATCCTGGTTCACCTGGGCCCTTTGTGCATGCTTGCCCAAATAGGACCACGCCCTAAGTTCAGAACCCTGTGGCAGATTTCTTCCTTGGAAGAACACACTGCATATCAGTCTGTTTATGCGGCTGGGCCAAAATATAACAGGTGGCATAAGTTTCAATAACAGAAGTCCATTTCTAACTTTTCTAGAACCTGGAAAGTTCAAACCCAAAGCAGCAGCAGATACAGCACTTTCATAAACTGCACCTTTTAGGCTTGTCCTCAGTGGGGGGGGGTAAAAGATAAGAGGGTTACCTCAGTCCTCTTAGATTAGAACACTATCCCCAGCTCACCAGAGCTCCGCCCTCATGATCTCATCATTTTCATGCCAACACACAGGAGTCTATGAGCCCTAGGGAAAGGGGAGGCATTGTCGTTTAATTGTGGTGGCATCTTTTCCATGTCTAACTTACCAGTGTAAGGACAGGCTGGGATGGGCTCAGGACCAGGGACACCAGCTTGCTGGTTGCCCCAGGGTGCTGAATGCCGGTGAGATAGGAACTCATCACTGACCCAGGGGGAACACCTGGGGATTTCCCTCCAAGACCTGATGGGACCCAAACAGAGGATTTCTAAGGGCTTTCCAGCGATAGACTTTCCACTGTGCTCACTTGCTCAGTCAACCCTGCCAAGGATTTTGAAGAAAGAATCCGAAAGAAAAAAAAAATGTTGTCTACTTAATAGGACGCTTACTCACACGGACAAGAGTTTTTGTGTTCTTTAATCATCTCTCAGAGACCTTAAGCCTCATGGCAAAGGGCATGGTTTAAAAATAAATAAATCAAAGAAACGTACACCTCCGAGCATGCACTCCCTCACCTGCCTCTCCAGAGCTGGCATGGAAACGAGATTAAGCTATTTTCTAATTTTCTAACCAGGCCAGCTGGGCAAAGCTACATGGTCTTTGATAAATGAGAAGGAAGCCTCATTAAAGAGACCCTCGATGCTTTGATTTCTTTTTTTTTTTCTTTTTTCTTTTTTTCCTTTTTTTTTTCTTTTCTTTTTTTTTTTTAATTTCCCCCCTAACACCTCTATCATGAATTTCCACCAGCCACAGTTAAGGACTGGACCAATCTGTTGACTGCATTTAACAATCCACACCGGTGTTTGTGCCTCTGCTGAACTTGTTTATTTGCATTTAAAAGGGATTCGGGGAGCTGGATGTAAACACTTTGATGGGATGGATGGCAGAGACAAAGGAGGATTCACTTTTTGATCGAGCTGGGGACAAGAAACTGAAAAGCCATCATTAAACCAGTACACCAATGGCATTGAAGTCACCTTTGGCAGTCGCTGATTGGATGTTGGGAGGGGGAGGGATCAAAACAGAAGGGAGGGCTCAAAGGAAGAAGGGTAGGAAAACTGTGCTTGTGTGGGGAATTTAAATGTGTTTATTTTGAAATCATAAAACGAAAACCAAAGCTATCTGTATAAATAAGTCCACAAGTCGATACACATAGGAATGGTGGCACATGCTTGTAATCCCAGCTATTTCAGAGGCTGAGATGGGAGATGGTATGAGCCCAGCAGTTCAGAATCACAGTGAGGTGATGTCTCAAAATACATAGCTATGCACTACCAGTGAATATGCCAAGTATTTGGAAGAGAAATGCAGCCATATTCCATAAAGAGCTTTGGCCGATGATGGATCTCATTGATGGCAATGGTCCCGTGAGAGTATCGTATAGCTGAAAACTTCCTGTCACCTCATAGCGTCAGAGCCATGAGCACCCACTAGATATGTGCAAGATGTTGGTATGAATGCGTCTACCCTCCCATCAGCTGATAAAAGCGAGGAGCATAGCATGGGAGATGACGCTCAATACTTGGTAGTCGGAATACATATGTTATTTTTAATTGGTGGCTGTGGTATCAGCCTCTGTATTAACAATAACACCTTCTTTGATAATTTAGATTTTACTTGCTGTTAAAAAGGTGACTGTATAAAAGAGTATCTTGTCCTACCTACGACAGCCTCATAAGCAAAATGCTGAGTTTATTTGTCCCTTGATTATATCATTTTTCTCTCAGGCTTGCTCTTAATATTTGGCAATTTTGCTCATCATCACCTTAGAGAACAATGAAGAAGAGTAATACATATGTAATTTATGTATAAATATGTATATATGTATGTATGCACACACACAGACACACACAGACACACACACACACACACACACACACACACACACCACAAATACACCAAATAGTTCCACAGAGACTATATGTCCAGGCTATGCCAGTTTGGTTTGCGAATATATTCCCTATGGTGTTTATTACAACAACAAAACTGCCTAATGATACATTGTTCCCAGCATTTATTACAATACATGTGTATCTATTCTTACTCCTTGCCTTCAGGATAATTACCAAGGAACAAAGGATTGTCTTCCTGGAAGTGCTTCTTGAGGTCAGAGCCCACACACTACAGAAGATCTTACATCTTTTGTCAGAATGCTTGCAATGTTCCCAGAATTCAAGCCCCTTCCACAGGAAACACTGACACAGGCTGAGGGTTTCTGATCTCTCTTGCTCCTTGAGCCAAATGGATAGAATAATGCTTACCCTGCAATTTCTGCGAGATGTAACACTTTCTCTGCAACCACGTCCTGGACAATGCCATGCCGGATGCAATGCTCTGTCATTTTCCTATACTGCCACCTCTGCAATTGTCTCACAAAGGACGAATCTCTGTCGATTGATTGTTATTGAACAAATATCCAGTGTGGTTGAATACCTCTTGGGTACTCAGAAGCATCACTATGGAAGAATGGGACCAGACCTCAAAGACTTCTCTGGTGATGGTGGATGAGGCTCAGACGGGGCACTTTAAAAGTAGAAAGTGCTAGGCATACGTGAGCTTAGCTCAATGCCCCCAGCTGAGCTGCATGCACAGGTTTCCTGAGAGTGGAACATCCTACGATTCAGCTTGATGTCTGTTTTCCTGCCCGGTGTGGTAGGGACTTCCCAGGTGCCTGACCTATGGCTACGATTGTTTTTTCCTGTTGGTTTTTTACCCAGCCTCAAGTATAAATTGCTGGTCCCTCAGTAAAGCTTTGGCATTCTCCTCACCAGAATGACCCGAGTCTGTGTTTTCTATTAATCCTCCAGGCCTACTCCTAATACTTGGTACCAATGGCAGCAAGGGCACTGTCAAGAAAGCATCCTAGATCCTTCATTATAGGTTGAAACCAAACCGAGCAAGGGCCTAAAAGGATGGCTAAGTCAGTGGTGAAGTGCTTGCCACGTGTGCAGGAAGACCTGAATTCTATGCCCAGCTCACACATGAAACGTGGGTGTGACCTCACACATATTTGTGACCAGCACTGGATTAGGCAGACAGGAGGATCCCTTGGATTTGCTCGCCAGCCGGTCTAGCCTTGGCAAATCCTAGGTTCAGTAACAGACTCAGTCTCAAAAAATAAGAGTAAAATGCACTCAAGGAAGACACGGAGTGTCAAGTTCTGGCCTGCACACACTTGTGCACATACACTCATAGACGTGCACACTCATGCGTGAATGCACATAGATACATTCACAGAATATGGTGAATAAACAAATCACTATTCACTCTCTTCCATGCACAGTCACGGAGCACTTAGAAACCGATAGGCAGCAATGGAAGGTGAGGACATTCAGAAACACCCCACTCCTGTTTAGCAGATGATCGCTTTTTATATTCTCTACCACTCTGTTTTAAATATTTAGAACCGTGAGAGTGTTTCTATTTAAAATTCCATCTCAGCATAGAGGAAAAACTCCATGTATCAGCTCCTCTGGTGCAAAGGGGATGAATGTGGACCCCTTGATCTATAAAACAATGCTCCTACTGGGAATCTGATGGCATCTGGGGTAGGCTGGCTACTGAACAATATTAGTGCCTTCTTTTGATTTTTATTTAAACTTTCTTCAAAGCTTCAAATTCTTCAGTAACTTCTAGGAGTGATAATTGTATCTCTCAGGAGGTGTGTCTAATGTTTAAAAAGGAGCTTGGACTTCTAAAGACAATGAAGGAGCTATTTACTCTCACCAGAGCAGACAGATCTATTTATCAATAGCCTGTCTCTCCTAAACGAATTAATAGAACTACTCATAGGGCCAAGACTATTGATGTTCAGTATGTCTCAGGCTTTTTGAATTAATTTTCCACTGCTGAATGGCAACAAAATGAAACAAAAGCCTTTGTCTTTTCTTTCCCCTTTCTGTCTTTTTTTTTTTTTTTCCTGCTAATGAGAATAGAAGCAAGGGCCATGCACATGCTAAGTAGAACACGCCACCACTGAACCACACATCCGCAGCCCCAAGACATCAAGCATCAGCTCTGGAACAAGGAGAACTGTAATAGCACGTACCCTGCTCGGCTGGACCTGGTTGGTCAACAGCAGGTAAACTCTCTCAACTGCCTGTTGTTAGCTTCCTATGCAAAACTCACTCCACCTCGCCAAGCCTCCATGTGATTGTGAAGCAAAACAATAGAATGGGGAAAATCAGTTAAGTTCTTCTGCAGTCCTGATATTCTACAGTTCTAATATTCCTAGAGAAAGAAGCATGTGAGAAGAGGTAAGGCCAAGGGTTGAGCCTCGGAGATTTATTTCTCTGGAGAGAAAAGTTAAACTCCTAATGGGTTCACTTTGGCCTAACACAAGGAAACACA
The DNA here is from genome assembly GCA_964023405.1 of Apodemus agrarius. Taxonomy (NCBI): domain Eukaryota; kingdom Metazoa; phylum Chordata; class Mammalia; order Rodentia; family Muridae; genus Apodemus; species Apodemus agrarius. The sequence goes on along the minus strand of OZ030026.1, from coordinate 39,823,846 downwards.
GACTAACTCTTCCTGAAATCTCTATGGCCCCTCCTACTGCATCAAAACCCCAAAGGGGACATATTACTTAGGCCCGTTGGCACTGGCCTGTCCTCCCCGCTTTTCAGGAGTCTAGGGCATGGGGATTAAATGTTTAAGCAGCCAGGGTAACTAGGTGAGAACTTGCCAACAAAGAAAGCTAGATGTAATGTCATACCCGCTCTCTCAGCACTTGAGACAGGAATTCTGGGCCAGCCTCAGCTACATGGTGAGGTGCATGGAGGCCAGTGTAGGTTTTTGCTGCTTATATGAGGACTTGTCCTAAGGACAAGGAAACAAGCAAACAAAAAGGCAGGGGAGCCCACGGTGACGGTGAATACCTTTAATTCCAGCATTTGAGCAGTGTGACTGGGGTTGAGGGATGACAGAGGATCTCTGTAAATTGGGGGCCAGCCTAGTCTACAGAGCAAGTTCCAAGATAGTTAGGGTGACATAAGAGATCCTGGTTCAAAAGCAGTGTCACCACCAAAGACAATCAAAAGGGACTGAGGCTATAGCTTAGTGATAGAGTGCTTCCCTAGTGTGCAGGAGACCCTAGATTCAAATGTTCAATACCAAGGGGTAGAAAGAAGGAAAGAAGGAAGGGAGAGAGAAAACGAGGGAGGGAAGGAGGGAAGGAGGGAGGGATGGATGGGAATACAACTTCATGGAAGAACAGGAACAAAACATCATGGGCTTTCCAATTACTCAAATGCAATGTCCAGACTCTCCTAATATACACACAGCAATAAAAACAAAACAAAACAAAACAAAATAATAAAATAAAAAGGCTAAACTTCCATTGCTCGGCTGCATGTGTGGAAATATTTTCATTCCAAGTACACACAGGAGAGAGAATGAAACGGAGCTAACTCATGTGCGCACAGGAGAGGGGAAAAAGCTTCTGATAAAACCTAGACTCTGGTTCACATCGATTTCACAAGACCAGTGCTCAAGGCCCTAAGCTCTGAAACCCTCACCTTGAGCCACATACCTTTGGAGAAACAATTTTCCCTTTCAACGGCAGCATGCTTTAGCTGGGTCATGACTCCTTTGGGGTTGCAAACAACATTTCCTGCGTGTCAGATATTTATATGATGATTCATAACACTAGCAAAACTTATTTATAAAGTAGTAATGAAATAATTTTATGGCTGGGAGTCACCACAACATGAGGAACTGTATTAGAGGATCTCAGTATGCGGAAGGTTGAGAACCACTGCCTCAATCAAAAAATAGCAAGGAAAGAGATTAATAAGTGTAAAATTGGGGCAATGTTTTTTTTGAGTCTCTTACATTACCATGAAAGTGGCACAATATGCAGAAGGAAACCAAGACTAGAGAAGAACCATACACGATGTTTTAAAACAGTTCAGAGTCTACGGGGAAAGATTCTTTGAGGAACATTCTGGAACATTACTGTATAAATAATGTTGAAACTGAAACATTACGCTATGGTCAGTTAACTTAGGGTCTTGGCCATAAATCCAATGAGAAGGGATAGAAAAAAATGCCTTTCCTCGCTTGTAGAAGCAAAATGAGAGTGGCCATTGCTACAAAATCTAGCTATGGTATACATGGCTGTGGGGAGATCCATGGTGGGAAACTGAGGCTCCTCACTACATCCTACTCTGACATGCCAGCCATGTGACAGAGCCATCTAGAAAGTAGATTCTTTTAGCTATAGTCATTCACTATACATATACACATACATATACACATATACATGCACATATGTATATGTATATGTATACACATACACACACGTATCCATCATGTGCATCATACACATTATATACATCATAAATGTGCATTGCATGTGCATGCATAATGGATTTGCATATATATGTTTGATTGAAATCAAGCCAACACCAACTCATTTCATGAAAGAGTTCAGATATGAGTTGAGTTGTGCCTCCATTATCCCCAAAGCCCTATCTCCTGATACTTTATAAAGGTGACTGTATTTGCAAATGTGGCCTTTGCAGATGAGATCCTCTTAAAATGTTATCATGAAGAGGGACTCCAGCTAAATACAGCTGGTAACATTATAAAAAAAATGAAGATGTTTGGGCACAGAAATAAAAACAGGAGGAGGCCAGACAGTACACAGACCTATAAGGAGGTGGCCAAGGCGTAAGGGAAGCTCAGACGAGAAGAATGGATCTTAGGAAGACCAGTGAGCATCAGTCAATAGCAAGTAGCAAAGAGGCAGGAGAGGATGAGTGCCTGGGGGTCTTGTTATTGATGTTGTTTTCTCTTTTAAGACAGGATCTTTTCCCATAGCTCAGGCTGGTCTCAAACTCATGATCCTTCTCCCTCAGCTTCCTGACTGCTGGGGTTCCTCTATAGCAGTGATTTTCAACCTGTAGGTTACATCCCCTTTGCAGGTTCACAGAGGTCAATATAACAAATATCCTGCATGTAAGATATTTACACAACTATGAAGTAGCCAAATGAAAATAATTTTAAGGGTAGGGGTCACCACAACATGAAGAATTACATTAAAGGGTTGCAGCAGTAGGACGGTTGAGAACCATTGCTCTACAGATTTTAAAGGAACCTCCCCTATCAGAATCTTAAATCTAGACACCGGGCATTCAGAACTGTGAGACAATATTGTTGTGAGACATGTCTAGACCGTGGCATTTTAATATTCTATCCCTAGAAAACTAATACAACCAGAACAGCCAGATAATCTGCCTGTTTGCATGCCTGACCTTCAGAGATGTATAAGTTCATATAGGCTTATTGTTCCAATATATTAAATTAGGTGGAATATAATCTTTCAACAATGATTGACCAATTTTCTGTTAGACTGGAACCAACACAAGAGCTCACTTTAAGTTCAATAACATTTTACTACGAAATGTCGATTATCACCTTGGAAGATAAAAGAAGGGACACAGATATTTAACATAAATGACTGATAATATAAAACATAGCTCTATGAGGTAACAGTGTTATAAAGACAGAAAGCAGACACCCATAAACAGTGAGATAATCCCATGAGGTTGGTAGCTGTTCCTGAGAGAGGGCAACAGTTCCTATTAGTTTTTTCACATTTGTATTGAAAAGACAATAAATCAACAAAATTCACTGATAAAAATCAACAAGACTTGGGGCTACAAAGAGCATCATTTATTTTCTCCCCTTATAGAGAAGATTGATGATAAATAGATAGATAGATAGATAGATAGATAGATAGATAATGGATGGATGGATGGATGGATGGATGGATGGATGGATGGATGGAGAAAAATAATTCCACTTTGTCTTAGTTAGGGTTTCTTTCCTGTGAAGAGATACCATGACCATGCAACTCTTACAAAGGATAACATGCAGTTGGGGCTTGCTTACAGGTTCAGTCCATTATCATGGTGGAAAGTGTGGCACCATCTAGGCAGGCATGGCACTGGAGATGCTGAGAGTTCTACCTCTTGTTCCGAAGGCAGCTAGAAGACTGGCTTCCAGGCAGGCAGGAGGAGGGTCGTAAAGTCCTCACCTACAGTGACACACTTCCTCCAACAAGGCCACACCTAGCCCAACAAGGCCATACCTCCTAATAGTGCCATTCCCTGGACCAAGCATATTTAAACCACCACACAGTTTGCCCAAATTATTGCTGTTTTGGCAATTATTTTCTCTGTTTTCTACCTCTCATTATTATTATTATTATTATTATTATTATTATTATTATTATTATTTTGGTTCTTCTCTCAACAATATATCTTGACCATATTTTTTCCTCCTTCCACTCCTCCCTGTTAAAACAATTTTCTGTTTTAATTCATTGTGTATGCACAGGGGATTGAACCCAGGATTTCATGCACTTTCTTCTAAGCCAGAACTCTTTTTGTTGGCCTTCACCAAGGTCCTGTGTCCACAGCTAAATAATATACCTAGTTTGACTATTGTAAATTTAGAAGTCTTCTGTTTCACTTCATTAATTAAACTAATTCTGAGTGGATCTAGGTAAGGTCACCTCACAGTATTTAAGGTATGGACAGGCAAAGGAAAAGTAGATACCAGAATCCTTGACATATAGCTTTCTTCTCAGACTGTAACTAAATTTAATATAGCCTGACCCATGACCCAGTATCTGTTTGCTCGAGCCAGCTCTGCGCTGACAATTCCAGTAAGATGATTCTTTCTAATATTACAAAGAAGCTTCTCTTTGCAGAAGACAGAGACCATTAATACAACTTGTCAACATGCAAACAACTGATCTTGGTCTCCCGATCCTATGGCTATGGCCACAACACAAATGCATCTAAGGCTTGGCCAACATCCCGGGAGAGGGGTGAAGACAATACAAGAACCAGAAAACTGGGAAATCTGCTGCTTGATTATGTCTCCTAAAAATGGCAAGGGAGCTTCGCCCATGATGCCCAACAACACAGCTGCCTAGAGAAGAATTTAAAATTTTTATAAAATTTTTAATAAAGATATTCTCCACTCCAACCCTCTACCTAACCTATCACCAACTAATAACCTGTTATAACCTCTTGCGTTACTTTTCTTTTTTGTTAGTAATACAAAGCTCTCCTGTAGAACCAGAACCCTCCTCCTTCAAACTGTCACAACCGGAAAAATTGAAACCCTTCTACTTGTGAGCTGAAGGTCTTATTTTAATTCCATTCTGTAGATCACAACTACTTCCAAGAAGTGACACACACATACACCAATGTCACCATTTCAGCATAGCTGAAGACAATGTTTTCCTTGAAATTTGGGGTTTTTTATAATCAAAAAGAAAAGAAAAGAAAAGAAAAGAAAAGAAAAGAAAAGAAAAGAAAAGAAAAGAAAAGAAGAGAGGGAGGAAGGAGGAGAGGGAGGGAGGGAAGAAAGAAGGAAGGAAGGAAGGAAAGAAGGAAGAAAGAAAGAAAGAAAGAAAGAAAGAAAGAAAGAAAGGAAGAAAGAAAGAAAGAAAAAATAGATAGATAGATAGATAGATAGATAGATAGATAGATAGATAGATAGAAGAGAAAAAGAAGAAAAAAGATAATTTCCTTAGGATTGCCATAAATGTGTGTGTGTGTGTGTGTGTGTGTGTGTGTGTGTGCATATTTTTTTAAGCAACTATTGTATGTGATTATGTGAAGACAAAACTCCATGCTGTGGTAGTTGAAATACTTTGCGGAATTTATTAACTTCAGCATACATGCTAAGGCCAAATGAGCTTCTTTAATTTCCATAATGAAATTGTTTTTGTAAAGTTAAAAATACTGTAATGAGGCCAAAACGGTGTGCTTTCAGGGGGCTCCCATGGCGAAACAAATGAGATTTTAGCTTCTCTAATTGGGCGTACTGCAAGCTGGCTCGATGCTGTCCTCAGCACAGGGTGTTTGTTATCCTAACAAAAAAGGGTCTACAGCTGTCAGCAAATGCTAGATGTCTTTTGGAACCCTAGCTGTCAGGAGGAAGGCTGCTGATCTCCGGCTGGGACCACCCAAAGGGCAAGATCAAGTGGAGAGCCTAGTTTCTCTTCTCTGATTAAGAAGTTATTCCTAAAAGCAATTTGTTTATAGCTATCAAAGCGAGGCTTTGCGAGCAACCAGGGACAGTCCCCAGAATCCTCAGAAAGAATTTTATTTGATTAAACAATGAATATGGATATTTTTTTCTCTCTCTCTCAGTTTTTTTGCCTCTTATGAATTAAATCTCATTACCTGTCAACGCAGGCCTTTGGAGTCTAACTGCTCCTGTAGAAAACAAAAGTTAGGCCTGTTTTGTCCAGGCAGCTCTGCCAAACTCAGCTGGCAAGCCCCCTCAGTGGGCTCCATGGTAACAACCTACACCCTTCTTTGAGCTTTGGAATGGTTTTGATGTAATATTGTCTTCATCTATTTTTAATCGTGACTTTCAACTACAAAGGGAAGTGAACTAGAAGGTTACCATCAGATTAATTATTAGCCACCACGATAGGTAAGGGAGAACAGAGTCTGCCTTGTTTGCAGCAGGTATGCTGTCTTAAATATAAATATTCAACGGAATCCGGAAAGACCGATAATTTTGCTGTAAGCTCAAATGCTACTCAGTCGCATTCGCTTGGTGGTAGACAAGTGAGCGATCAGTATACAATCAAAATATATGAAAAATTAATAGCACATTCACCAGATGAATTCGCATCTCCTAAATCCAATTATTCAAGGGGATAAATATTTAAAGGATAATATAAGCTGCTATAGTAGGCTATAATTATACTTTACAGTAAGATGTGTACCTCCAGCGGCGCAACTCCAAATGCTCTTTTCGGGTTGTTCTAGAAGACAACGGCATAAATCACCATGGAGGAATTAGATGGAATAGATTTTATTATATCAAAACCTCCCCTCCCCCCTCCACCCCTGGCTTTAATTAATAGCTTCCAGTTCACACTAATCTGATTGTTGTTTTCTATTTGTTCAAAACAGAAAACAATCTCATTTTCATAAAACAAACAAACAAAAAAAAATGTGAGTAGCCTTCCTTTTCATGGAGACCTTTCAGGTCTGACTGATTCTATAGACATGCAGATGATGAATTTCAATTATGAAGGAGACTACTGGGAGGGAAGGCAGAATCTGCCCTTTCAGATTTTGTACATCCAAAAATCTAAGTTCAAGGGAACCGCTTAGCTATACACATTAATTTTGCTAATAAATGTGACAAACTAAAGCCGCAGCTCCAGGGTGATGCCAAGCCTCACAGTCACCCGGTGCCAACTGGATACAATTGCATTAAATTATACAGAACGGGGATTCTCAACTTCTAAGACCACAGCAAAGCCTCGGGAACAGCACAAATCCCAAGAGCCAAGCGCCTCCCAGTAAGTGGGAGGCTCTGCACACCTGAACTCTTTAAAACTGTAGTTCCCTCCCTGTAAAGTGGGTGTCACAAAGGAACCTACCCCCACTGAGCTGCTGTGTATGGAAAAATGGGAACCAGTATGTTAGAAGGGTGCCTGTATGTTATAAGTTGTTCAGTTAAAAATGACACACTTGTGGAGTAAAATAGACTGGAGAATAAGACATCAAGATTAACACACAAAAGAGGCCAGTTTGCAGAGGATGATTGGCAGTCCTTGATCATGTAGGCTTCTTCTAAGATAATGTCCAAGAACAGCCCTTTCCTATAAACAGACATGGGAGAAGAGGTTATTATGTGAACATATTGCAAAGCATCTTGGGAAATGTGGTTACGTGTTTTGGGGGCTTCTCAGTTCACTAGGGAACATCTCTTCTTGGAAGTCTTTCTTCTCTCTATTTTCATTCTAAATGAGTGGTCTGTAGTGTCTAGCTTTATGTCAACTTAACTAGAGTCATCAAACCTAAGGGAGCCTCAACTGAGAAAATAGCTCTACAAGATTACATACACTGCAGTGCACATCTAGGGCATTTTCTTAATTGGTGATTGATGGGGGAGGACCCAGCCCATTTTCCTTGGCACTGTCCCTGGTGTGGTGGTTCTGGATTCTCTAAGAAAGTGGGCTGAGCAAGCCATGAGAACAAGCCCATAAGCAGCAAGCCCATCCATCCATCCCACCTCTGTAGCCTCTGCATCAGCTCCTGGCTTCAGGTTCTTGTGATGCTTGAGGTCCCATCCTGACTTCCGTTGATGATGGACTGTGATGTGGAGGCTGAATAAGCCCTTTCCTCCCCAACTTGCTTTTTTCATGATGTTTCCTCACAGCAATAAAAACCCTAACTAACCCTAACTAAGACATGGTCTCTAGTTCAGTTTTCAGCACACAACCATCATCAACTCCAAGTCCACAGAATCTTCTGGCCTCCAGAAGCCCCTGCACACACATGGCCTATTCTCATACATGCACATAAAAGAGAAAAGATCACAAAACCTTATAAGCATCCTTTGTCCTGAGGCACCCAAACCTGCTATTGGCTTCCCTCTGGACTCAGATGCCCAGTTGGCCACTCCTAAGCCTGATTTCCTACCCCTAGGGCATTCTCACTGTTTCTCTGATTCCCATGCCTAATTTAAAAGTGATCTGAAGCTCACCTTATGTGACGTAAAACAGGCAGTGCTGTTACATTACCTGACCCAGAGCCTTTTAGGTGGGAGGATTTCAAACGTGGACGGATGACCAAAGAATGAGAGTGTTATTTCACTGAGAAGGGGGAAAGGCCAGCGGCAGAACCACAAAGGGCTCAGATGCCACAGAAGGGGGCCTGCTGTCGACCATAACCAGAAGCAAAGCCCGCCTCGAATGGCAATCATTGAACAGAGAACTTCAAAGAGCAGAACCTCCACTCACAGCATCACAACTCTTCAACAGGGGGGGCGGGGAATATGCCTCTATATTTCAAAGAGGAAACAAGCCATCAGTACATCTTCAGGGTGCTCTGTTCGTAGAGAAGCCCACAATAGTGTGAGTCTTCTTGCCAAACATCCCCCAAATAGCATCGTTTTCTGAGCTTTCAGAGTTTCTGTGAATGCCAGCAATGGAATGCATCGCTACAACAAAATATGAAACAATTAACTCGGAAAGAGGAAAGGGTTATTTTCCCTCGTGGCTCTAGGCCATGATCAGTGGAACATACCACATTATTTCCACCCCGGCTGGAAGTTCCAATGGACAAAGACAAGAAGCACACGGCTAAGCCACGAAATATCAGTGGCCAAGAACCAGCAGAGAAGGAAGGAGATGAAGAGGGCAAGGTCCTCTGTGAGGGCACGCTGCGGGGCTCAGTCTTGGTAGTGAGCTTGATGCGCTTTAGAATTACTATGGAAACAAACCCCCTGAACAGGCTTCCCAGCGAGTATCTAGATTGGGTTAAATGTAGTGAGAAGACCTACCCTGAACGTGGGCAGGACGACCGGCTGGGCTCGCAGTTCTGAACTGACCAAGCAGGAGTATGTGAGCACAGCACCAGCATTCAAGACACTGTCCTCCCAACTGGGAGCAGCTTTGTTAGGCTCTGGCCTGTCGCCCTGACTTCTTTACCCCCGAAGAACTGTCACCTCCCCTCCTCCCTTTTCAGTTGTATTTGCAGGTATATTGTCACAAAAGTGAGTAGTGAGTAGTAAGGACCACACATTCTGGTAATAGTATCACACTGGGGACCACACCTTACCAGATGAGTCTTCAGGAACTTTAACATATAATTTCCTATATCTAAACTATCTGTCCTCTGGGTGGGTCTCTCTCTCTCTCTCTCTCTCTCTCTCTCTCTCTCTCTCTTGCTCTCGCTCTCTGTGTGTGTGTGCATGTGTGCATGTGTGTATGTGTGTGTGTGTGTGTGTGTGTGTGTGTGTGTGTGTGTGTTTCTGGGTTTCTTGAGACAGGCTCTTTGTACCCTAGATTGGCTTAAAACTTACAATTCCCTCTCTTAACCTCCCAAGTGCTGGGATTCAGGTGTGTACTCCCATGACTGACTTTCTGCTTTACATAATACTTACTAAATACTCATTCTTAATGAATATCAACTAGGAAAGCAGACTTTTCTTCCTGGGAAGGCTTTTTAAAAGCAAGATACGTATGTTCAGGTTAAGCAGAAATATTTGTTAATAAACATATGATAGTTAGCTTGTGAATAGCATTGTTTCACATGGTACCAAGCACTAAAAAGTCACTGTCGAGTATTAGATTGAAAGATTCATATTAGAGCCATTGCAATGATTTTCTCCACTGTTTGCATCAATAGATGATCGTCAACTCATCTTGATGGCCATCATAATCCATTATGGCATATGAATCTCTCAATTCGCCAATATCTCATTGTCTTTTCAAATACGACAAGTGTGTATACGTGTTAATGTGATAAGCATACTCTTAAGCAAGAGCTTGGACCCCTTTATCATTTCAGAATTGGAGTTTTCAATTGTGCAAAGCTCTCGGCAGCACCCCCCCCGCCCTCCCCCCACCCTGCCCTGCCCCCCCGCATGCGCATCTCAGACACAAGCACTGAAACACGTAGAGCCGGAGCTGAGGCAAATGTATCATGACAGCAACCAAATAATAATCCGTAGCTCTATAACCAGGTCCATTTCCGAATAATTTCTCTGTCGCACATTATTTTAGCCTGCCAGATTGCCCCATTCTTCTTTTCTTCCCTTCCTTTTACTTTGGGGTTAAACTGCACTTTCAAATTCACATTATTTTGCAGATAGCTTGTCACCTTCACTTACATTGCTAAAGCTGGCATTTCTCTTCCCTCAGCTGCAGCGGTTAATTGACTTGCATTGACCAGGCAACAGTGTAATCTAGCACCAATTGTGTTCTTCTTGGGTCCCCAGTGTCTTAAAAGACAGAGCAGGCATTTTTTTTTTTATCCTCATAGATTTGGTCTTAAATTCTTTGAATCATTGAGGGACTCCATAACTAGGCAAAGTGTTTTCTGTTTTTGCTTTTTTTTCCTTTTAAAAACCCTTATAGACAAACCTTATTCCGTCCATCTGTGTTGTGTTTAATATAGGAACACAGACCATACTGGAAGGGAGAAAGCCACAGAGGAACTTAACACACAGTAAAATATAAGGGGCCGTTCACACTTAAGAACCAATGGATAAATGGTCTGTAAATGGATTATTCTGGAAGAGACAATTTTGCCACTGGCTTCATTCACAGAGGCGAAGAGAAAAAATAATGAATATTATACAATAAGCCAAAAGACATCTAAAACATTCACACACCAGCCCTTGAATATCGTAAAGCTGGGATAGAAACGCTATTTTTTTAAACCCCCTAAGTCATACTGAAAGTAAATATTTCTGTTAATCCAAAAGACAGGAGACCATTAAAACCTGCCAGAGATGAATTTCACAGCTATTTTAATCTTCTGTAAATAATTACTATTTCCACTTCTCTCCAGACTATTATAACACCAGAAAATGCTAATTCATACTTATCAAGTAGAGACAAAGCTAGAAAGCATCCCTGTTCAGTCGGCTACATTATTTTGGGCTGAGAGACTGCAGTTTTGACAGTGGGGCCATCTGCTACTAGCTTCCTCCTCATCTTCATGCCAGTCCAATCAAAAGCAATTAAACCTGTTTTGCCATTATAATATGTAGATAATGATGATAAATTATAGCTTTAAAATGAGTCTCAGGTTATGCCCAGACCAGGTATTTTCCTCACAGTTACGGACATAAGAGCTATCCTTGTACGTGTAAAAATTCTCTGCTATTTTATTAATGATGTTACCTCCGTAATGAGCTACCTACCAGGATATTTTGCAGGCGTAGAGCCTAGCAGTCATTATAAATCTATTTATATCCCAGCAAGATGTTTCAAGTGGTGCGCGTAGCCCTAACATTCTGCATTCGTGGCTGAACAAAATATATAGCACATACAGCCCCAACTTGCTATGTTTTATTATGTCATATAATCAATAAAACACATAAATACCACCAATAAAAAGTAGCAGGAAGAAAATTCTATGGCTCCAGCACAACATGGGGTTACACAGCAGAGAGAAGATGGGGTTTAATGATTTCTAGGGACAGACACCAACCATCATTCTTGAGGCAAGTTGCACATTATTTCTGATTTTCATCAAAAATGTTAGGACTCTCATTCAATGTAAAAACTATAAATAAGCCGACACTTGAAAATAATAACCAACACCAGTCTTTTCTTTTCTTTTCTTTTCTTTTTTTTCTTTTCTTTTCTTTTCTTTTCTTTTCTTTCTTTCTTTCTTTCTTTCTTTCTTTCTTTCTTTTTTTTTTCTTTTTTAAGGAATTGCAGTGTGATACCCCACTAAAGGAACCACATATTGGACAATGGTACAATATTTTCAGTTGGGATTTTCAAATTTGTAGTTAACTATATAATTGTTTTATTTTTTGAAAGTCAGGTAAGCACATTTTTCCCAATGTGTAATCATGTCAAAAAAGAAAACCATAATATATACCATGAATGCCCCCTCCTCATTACAGATGTACAGGACATACCCTTTGCATCAGACAACTGATATAATTTTGCTAATTGAACGTCACAGGAGCTGGGTCAGGGCTTGCTGTTCAAGCATTAGGACCTGACTTTAGATGTCAGCACCCCTGGAAAGGCAGTCATGGTACTGAATGCTCGCAACTCTGGTGCTGAATTGAAGAAGACTTGGGATTTTCCAGAGCTCCCTGACTGGCCAGTCTAACCAATCAGTGAGCCCCAGGGTCTGTGAGAAAATATGTTGCAAAAAATAATAATAATAAGGTAGAGGATCAAACCTGTGAAAAGGAAAGCACTTGACACCCAAGCCTGACGACCTGAGTTGAGATCCTGGACCCCATGGAAAGGTGAAAGGAGAGGACAGTCTATTATGTTGTCCTTTTAGCCTCTGTGTTCAGGGCGTGGCACGTGTGCTCACAACCCCCTTCCCAAATACATGCACACTAATAAAATGGAGAGAAATCAGGGAGTAGAGCTGATGTCCACTTTGTACTTCCCCACTCACGTCCACACAGAACAACACACATGGTACATATGTGTACATTGTACATACACACACACAATCAAAGGAAAGCCAACAGAATTGCGTACCCCTCCCTACTGTATCCGACAATTATTTTCCCTTGCAAGAGACCATTTGGCATAGTAAACATGTATTAATTATGGATAGCCAACTTTCTAATTCTGTTTTATCATCAAAACACAGACTAATGATTATGGGGATAAAGAAAGAAACAATTTCATCAGAAAGAAAAGAAACTCTTAGCCACATTGGGAACAGTCATGCCTGGCAGTGGTTCATTACAGCCTATCTTTTCATTACTATGTAACACTCATAAATAAGTCAGGGAATGGAGGAACATGGAAACATGAGACACTCGCCAATTACACCCACCACAACACTCTATAAATGGAGGGAGCCTATTGATATTTTAATAGGTCTTCTCCCAAACTGTATTAGAAACAGGAATCTCTATTACAACGAACCATCTATTTGCAGAGGCAATATTCATCGTGACTTACACAAGGATGCCCCTCCGTTTCACACCAGTCTTTAAGTCACCATATTGGGTCAGACCCCTTGGCAACCCTTGGATTTCTCCAAAGTTCGAGTAATCAGGACTCATTCATAGCAGGAAAATTACCCTTTCTGGGTATGAACTACATTGAGCCTTTGTTTTAGTTACTTCTTCTTGGTCTTGGTTTATAAGAAAGACCCTTTAGGAACTGGTACTGCTTTACTGTACAGAGATTGGTGGCCACATTCTTACACTGGAGAAATAGTTCAAATCCTAAATAGACAATGATAACCACTTCTCTTCCATTTCTCCATGTGATTTGGTGTGCTTAACGAAATACACACCGTGAGTCGAATGTACACAAATGATGATTATAAACTAAAATATGTATTGTACCAGGAAGTTACATTTGAAGTGATCAGGGTAAACATTTTACACTTTGCAGGAAAAGTGAAAGTGGCGGGGATGATAAGATAGGAAAATAAATTAAATAGGAAGGATAACTATCAAGGAGAAACATGGGGACAAATGTACGTAATGAAGAACACAGGGTACCCTCATTCTCCTAGGTCTGGGGGACACCTACAAACAGAGGAAGTAAAGGACTTTGAAGCTTCTTCAAGTGAGGTCCTAGGATAGCCTGATGGGAATGGTGGAATCTCTCTTGGCTTCAAGAGCAGTTCTATCCTAGATGTGTTATGTTATTCAGAGGCTATTTCTTAATCTGCCAATTAAATAAATACATCTTCCTCGTAGGACCACTATGCAGTAAGTACTTACTAAGAGGCTGAGGAGATGGCCCCCTTCCTGAAAGTTCTTAACCTACAAGCATGAGCCACTGAGACGTCAGCACCTGTTTCAAAAGCTAGCTGTTATGGTGCATGCTTACTGCCCTGTGCTGCGGGGATGGACACTCACTGATCTCTAGAGTTGGCTAGAGAAGGGGCTTAGCCTATGCAGTGAGTCCCAAATCTCAGGGAATTTCCCTGACATTGGATGGGGGTTGGGGTTCGGGTGAGAGTATGGCTAACGCCCTAGGAACAACACAGAAGGTGGTGCTCTGGCATCCACATCCACCCTGTGCACACATGTATGCACACACCACACCACACCACACACACACACACACACACACACACACACATCTTCTCTGTCCTTTGTCAAAGATAAGCTGTTGAAATAAATGCCACTCGTCTTGGTTGCCTGCTGTGCCCAGCATTTATTTCAGGTAATATATATATATATTTTTTTTTTTTTGACTATAAAAGTTACATGGTAACATCATGAAAAGCATTTCTCTTTTGTTCTCGATGTCATAAAATATGCTTTCTCCTTGCTGCCACTGAATGCTCTACAGGAAAAGACCCTCCACTTTCCTGCTCCTTCTGGGCAGCCAAATTCCACACCACCCGGGGCTCTTTGAAAGAATGCTGGAGCCCCTGATTAATTTATCTGTGAGACTGCACTTGAAGATTTCTGAGAACTCTACAGGGGTTTCTAATGTGAAGCTGAGTTTGAGCCCAGGGCTTCGCGCGTTATGTGTGGGAGGAGCTGGACTTGTAAGCAGAGGTGAGCTGAGTCACCGTGGAATCTAATTTTCCAGTGAGCCTGGATTCTTTAACTTTAATAACTATTTTTAAAGAATCTCCTCACAAATAAAAACGTGCTCTTTTTCCATCAGGAAGGTTGAGTGGTACTTAATACACGGTATCTTTAAAAACAGCACCAATCCAGTGAGCTGAATAGAACTATATTATTTGGCTCCTTCATTGTCATTAGCATCTGACAGTGTGTCTTCATACTCTTATTCCCTTTGGAGGAGGAGATAAAGTACTCCTTAAAGGGCCTATGGCCATTAAGAGGATGGCTAAGATGGTAAGCAGGATATCAGTATTCTTGCCGTTATCTTTCAAGAATGAAACAACCCTGCTTCTGGTCCCATATCCATCCCTGTGTTGGGATTTTTGAAACTCCAAAACCACTCTGTCTCACATTCCCACAGTTAGTTCTTCACTTCAAAATTCTGGGACCGCAACACGTTGTCTTTTATTATTTAACCACAAACGTGCCGCGCTTCATTAAAGATCCATCCTTAACACATCTGCAAATCAAGTCCTTTCCTAGAAATTAAAAGAAGACACGACTGAAATCAGACCCAACCCTCATCTACCTAAAAAGTGAACCTGGGTTCTTCAAATCTGCCTACATGTCTAATACTCCATTCAGCACGGGAAAGGATTAAAGCACCTATCCACTCTTCTTCAAGTTGGGAAGAATACCTCACCCTCTTGCCTCCATGTGGCTCAGTAGCAGCAGTTAAGCTCAAAAAAACGCCAATCCATCCACCAACTGTGTTGATATTCGTCAATTACGACAGTACGAAGCAACGATAACAACAAAGAGTACTCGGTGAAAACAAGCTGTTATGAATTGCTATTATATCAAAATGGCTATATTGATTTCAGCTTCATGTTACAAAGAAAAGTTCAAAATGGGTTTCCAAGCAGTAGACAAGAGAGAAAGAAACAAGGAACAATTTCCCGAATGTTTTGTTTTGTTTTGCTCTTAAAAAATAATGTTTGCCTCAAAGCACACCAATTTTGGAACTGCTAGTTGGCTCTTACCCTTCTCTCAATACAGTTTAAATAAAAATTAGGAACCAATTTATCCAGGTAGGGAAGGCTCTGTTGGTCTGTTACTGTGGCAACAGGCATCCCCTAGACACACAGTCACTAATAAGTTAACTAGATGCACCTTGTCTCAACTAGCCACCTAAGCCATCTCACTAGACCGCTGTGAATCACTGGCAACTTTGTGGAGGGAAGGGAGGGAGGGCTGGCACAAGGAGTCCACCAGGGAAGCCGATAATCCAATTTAGAAGTGCAACTTCTCATTTCAGTTTCATTGGCATGCTCCTTTCGAGCTAAAGGGATCTGAGCCGTAATTCTATAAACAACCAGCATTTAGAAATCAGAGGCAGCAAGATCCTCCCGAGGTATAATTGCTTTTAAACCAGGCAACCTGAAATTGTGTCTGTCTTCCATTGCAGCAGGAAGGGGGAAAGAAACCTCAGCTGGGAGAAGAGGGGCTGGCCAAAGCCTCCAGCCAACTGAGCACCTCCATGTTCCCAATAGCAGAATGGTATCCAGTAAGAGCCAATGATGATTGCACTAGGGACCAATAGTCTCCATATCAACTACATTTTTTAATGTGAACCATAGATTTTAGTACCAAGAGAGGACTATTACATAAACAAGAACAACCTGGTTCAGATCATCCAGTCTGCCATCTATCTCACTGTCAGGGACAGAGACGACATCAATGTGACGGATCCTACCTTGAAAATATTAGAGGTTAATTTCATCTCAGTTTTAAGCACCATGTAGAACTGATCCTGTATTTACCACAGCTCTCAGTGAAGGACAGCCCTCAGTACAACGCTCATTTTTAAAGATGTATTTATTTAGTCTATGTAAGTACAATGTAGCTGTCTCCAGACACACCAGAAGAGGGCGTCAGATCTAATTACGGATGGTTGTGAGCCACCTTGTGGTTTCTGGGACTTTGAACTCAGGACCTTCAGAAGAGCAGTCGGTGCTCTTAACCGCTGGGCCATCTCTCCAGCCCTCCGATGTTCATTTTTGGAAAAAGTAAAACTAATTCTATTGGTTACAGCAGTAGGGAAAAGCCTTGGTTGTTAAAAGAAAACTGCTCTAACGCAATAAGAAAGAGTAAAGTCAATCAGTAGTTATATTAGAGAAATGGGTTATGGACATTCAAAGACCTGAATACCTAACAGAGGTATTTTAAGACAGTAATTTTGAAAGTTTTTATAAGAAGTAAACCACTCTCATGAGGCCATCGGCCCTGCCCTTCACAGTCAGGGGCACCAGAACCCTCTTCCTGACCCTGTTTTGGCAGCTCTCTCATGGTCTTTATTCCTCCTCCTGGCCTTGGTTTCCAGAGGACACGTTTTCTCAGCATTCTTCTGGCCACTAGTCAAGTCTTAGTTGGTCTCTCATCTCCTCCCTAACCTTAATCATTTTACGTGCCTTAAGGTTCAGTCAGTCCTTGGGCTTTTTTCCCAGCTAGACTCTCTTCCTTGGGGGTGTTAATCTGGCTTATGAATTTAAATATCATAATATGTTGTTTAGAGCTCCATCCTTGGCCTCTATGAAGAGCAAGATCCACTGCACTGTGACATCTAAAAGGGAGATGACAGAGCTGGAGGGATGGCTTAGTGGTCAAGAGCATCTTTTCTTGCAGATCTGGGGTTTAGTTCCCAGCACAGCCATGGTGGCTTACAACCATCTATATCTCCGGTTCCAGGGGATTTGATACTCTCCTACGTGACCTACATGAATACCAGGCCCAAACACAGATGTATACAGGCAAAATACTTGTATACGTTAAAAATAAAGTCATAGATTTTTAAAAAGTTAAACACATGTCTGATTCAGCGTACTTAAACCAAATGAAATCTCCAATGTGTCCTGGAAACTGGTTCTAAGTTGTTTCCACTGCAGTTCATTGAAATTTCAACTTAACGTTGAGAGACAATCTTAGTTCCACTTTCTTTCACATTCTACATCCATCTTTTCAAAATTCCTAATGCAAAAATTCAGAATGCGCCAAAATCTAGTCATCATTTCTGACTCCCGTGGCTGGCACCTGCTGTGAACCCCAGACCTCCTGTCGTGATCCCTGGATTGGCTTTCTGCTAGATCATTCAATATCCCCCCTGATCATTCACATTCTGCTTCAATCAGAACCATTACAGTGGTCCTGTTAAAACACACCAGGTGATATATGATCTCCCAAATATGACCCCCATAACTTTCTAGCTTTCCCTCCAATTCAATTTGCTCTAGAAATTTGACAAATGTAGGATGGATGGGCTTTGACCAGCCCCTGTGACATATTGGTTGAACACTCTGGCCAATTTGACTCTCTTTCTTTACCAGGAGTCTCAGGCTCAACCAGATAGCTCATGCCTTCAGTGTGATTTATACTGGATACCTGCTATAGTCCGGAGCCCTGGCTCATACTCCCTCAGTTTGACTTCAGAGAGGTCAGGGCTGGAGATCAAAAACTGAAGGTCAGACTTCCCATTGTCCTATACCTATATGCCTGTCCTCCAATAAAAGCCTGGATATGGAAGCATTGTGGATTTTCTTGGTTGGGAGTACTCCGTGTATATTATCATACATCACCATGGGGAGATAAGCCCTCCTTCTGTGAATCCACTGACAGAGAACAATGAGGAACTTGGCTGAGTCTTCCCTGCCCTTGGCTGAGCCTAATCTTCATTCTTTCATTAGAACAACCACCCACTTGAACAGAATATCTTTCCTCAGCTCCCTGAGCCTTTCCGGTAAATCACCAAACCCGAGGGCAGCCTAAGGGACGAAAGACACACATCCAGAATTTAGCCGTTTCTGGCATCTAATAAGCTGGCAATAAAAAGAGAGTGGCGAATGAGGGATAGAAGGAATATAATGGATTAATGTCATGTTAATCCCATCTACATATTTTCCTCTCTCCCTCTCGCTCTGCATCCTCCAGGACCCATTTCCTTTCTCATCCATTCTAATTTCAAAGATCAGGTCTGACCACTGCCTAGGAAAACAGCAGCCCTTAAAACTGTCACTAAACCCTGTTACAGCTGACAGAGAGGTAGGATTTACAGATCAAGATCATTTGGGTAAACAGGCCTTTGCTTCTGCGGGTCATCTCCTGAGATGAAGAATTTGTTTTGCTACCTGACTCCCACCCTTCGACCTGGCTTGAACCCAGCTTAGGAATGAAGGATTCGAAATTGGGCTCTAGCTGTCTCCTCATTGAATCGGTAACAAGGGACATTTATTTGCTAGGGATTTGACAGCCAAGTGACAGACAGGACAGGAAGGTGGCCAGGGCCTTAGTTTGGCTACACAGAGCTGATGTATAATGGCATGTGCACGTGTGAGATTTAACAACGGCTGATAACACTCAAGATGTTGAGGTTTCCTCCAGCACACTGCAATGACATCTATCATTTTAATAGCTACCTAGGAAGAAAAATGTGTTTCTCATTAATATCCTGAATGTGACCTTCCACTTGCCTTGATTTGAAGTTTGGTCATAGCTGGGAATACAACTGTGCCTATTAAAAGAGGGAGAAGGCCCTTTCCAAGAATCTACTTTTTCCACTGACTCGGAAGTAGCAGAGTGGAGGAAAGCCAGGGCTGAAGGTGGTCAGGGTTATAGGAAAAGAACTTATTTCTGTTTGAGGCACTCAAATAAAAGAAACCAAGAGTTATCTTTTCAACTAGAGACCAAGCTAGCTTTCATTTAAAATAACTTATCTATGGAGGAAAAAAAGTATACACAAAAATTAAAACATAATGAAAATTCACCCACTTTGATTTAAGAATACATCTGTGGATAATATTATCTACCTGGAAATCTGATTAACGATAGGACAGAGTTCTTACAACCAGAGGATTTTGAGTAACCAATATGTTATACTGTGTTAAAGGACCCAGTCTGTAATAGATCAACAAATGGCTCTTCCTAATGCTGTGACCCTTTAACCCAGTTCCTTATGTTGTGGTGACTCCCAGCCATAAAATTATTTTCATTGCTACTTCACAACTGTAATTTTGCTACCATTAAGAATCACTATGTAAAAAAAAATCTGTTTTTATACACAGGTGTTAGGGTCATTCATCCCATCAAATGGGTCTTGACCCACAGGTAGAGAAGCACTGTGCTATAGGGTTCCCCAGACTTTGAAACTCCCCAGTGTATCATCAATTATGACAGTGAAACAGTAGCCACAGTGACACTAGCCTTTCTACCATGTGTGCCCCAAAGTAGGACAATGTATTTGCTGTTGAATAAAGGAGCAATACCAACAAAGGAGAGGGTTCATCTGCTTAAGCATAGCGGCCAGCACACTCTGGAACACTCAGAGAGCACTTCTCCTTACTATGGAGGGATGAATAAGCAAGCACTTGCTATATCCTGTATGAAGCTAAGCTGTCATATAAAATCTGGATTTCTGACTGTATACATTTAAAAGAAATGGCCCAAAATGATGCTACTTAGGATCCATTTAGTTAATCAAACATGTGGCACATCCCTAGACTTTCCCAGTACCTACATCACTCTTTCCCTGAAGGTGTGGTCTTGGACCAATCTGCCAGACATTTTAAAATATATTTATCAAACATTCGCTTTAAGTCCAGCAGAAGGTGACATCATATGAAACATATGTACTCTACTCTAGGGAGTTCCCATTCTACCTAAAACAGGAACAAATCAATAAAAAACTAGTTTCAAAGGCAAAGTAGCAATAAGACCCACGAGCATACTGTACTAGCTGGTTTTGTGTGTCAACTTGACACAGGCTGGAGTTATCACAGAGAAAGGAGCTCCGGGAGGCTGGAGAGATGGCCCAGTGGTTAAGAGCACTGGCTGCTCTACCAGAGGTCCTGAGTTCAATTCCCAGCAACCACATGGTGGCTCACAGCCATCTGTTATGGGGTCTGATGCCCTCTTCTGGTGTGCATGAAGACAGCATGTGTGTGTGTGTGTGTGTGTGTGTGTGTGTGTGTGTGCATGTGTATACAATCATGTATATAAATATATTCATATACATGAAATAAATAAATAAATAAGAGAGAGAGAGAGAGAGAGAGAGAGAGAGAGAGAGAGAGAGAGAGAGAAGCTTCGGGTGAGGAAATGCCTTCATGAGATCCAGCTAAGGCATTTTCTTAATTAGTGATCAAGGGGTGGAGCCATCCCTGGGCTGGTAGTCTTGGGTTCTATAAGAAAGCAAGCCCCGCAAGCCAGGGGAAGCAAGCCAGTAAGAAACATCCCTCCATGGCCTCTGTTTTAGCTCCTGCTTCCTGACCTGATTCCTGACCAGCTTGAGTTCCAGTCCTGACTTCCATTGGTGATGACGGAATAAACCCTTTCTTCCCCAACTTGCTTCTTGGTCATGATATTTGTGCAGGAATAGAAACCCTGACTAAGACATATACCTAAGAAGAAATCTAAACATTATTTATGTTTTGTTACATAACTAAATAAAGAGGCAGTTAAAAATAGGTATATGAGAGAACAAAGCTCATGGTGTATGTGTCTTAACACAGCCATGGTAGGGGTTGCTGGGGCTGGAGAGATGACTCAACAGAGAAGAACACTTCCTGTTCTTCCTGAGGACCTCAGGTCGGTTCTTTGCACCCTCATCAGACAGCTCACAGCTGCAAGGGATCCAGGGTTCTCTTTTCAACATGTGTGTGTGTATATATATTAAAATATATATAAAATAAATATACTTTAAGGACACACACACACACACAAAGATAAGCACATCTTAAAGTCATCTAGGGACTGTCAAATGGTCCAGCAAGTAAATACCCTTGTCACACAAGCCTTGTGACCAGCATTTGATACCCAGACCTCATATAAGGATGGAAAGGTAAAACTCACCATGCAAAGTAGTTCTCTGGCCTTAACACATGTGTCGTAGCATATACACCACCGACCACCACCCCCTACACACACACACACACACACACACACACACACACTCACACAATACACATATGCAAATAAATAAATAAATAAAACTTTTAATGCCATCTGGGAAGCTAGAAGAAAGTAGGAATTAGTTGTGTCTCCTTCCTCTGACGGTAACAGAGAGTAAGTTACAACTAATAGGGGGTGTTTAGCTTGGATTGATCTTACACAGATGAAGAAGGAATGTTCTAGTCCAAGGGAACTGTACAAACAAAATGAGAATTGGCTCAAAATTCCAGAGGCCTGGTAATTGAGCAAATATCTAAGAAGTCTGGGGTCCATGGACAGAGTGGTGTTAGGCCATGTTGTTAGGCTTGTAGAGGTTAAATATTCTTTCTGAAATGCTCGAGTGAGACCAGAAATATTCCCAATTCCAAACACTTTTCAGATTTTGTTTAGTATTTTCACATACAATATTATATACCTCAAGGATACATAATTCCTTTACATCTCATCTAACTAGGCACAGGGCACAAAGGTCATTTTGTACACTCCTTGGTTTTACCTGTGGTGGCATGAGGCCATGAGTGGAATTTTCCATTCATACCATTACACTGTTGCTCAAGAAGTTCTGAGTCTGAGAGAACTTAACATCTCAGGGTTCTGGGTTAGGGATGCTTGACTCGTCTTTTCACAAGGTAAGTGGACACTGATCGAACAAACGTCAACGGGAGCACGATCTGATTAGTGCTTTATGGCGGCGGGCATCGGAGCAGCCACGTTGAGAAGGGAAGAAACCAGAAGGAGAAAGACCCTTCTCGTCCACCCATCTGCCCATCTACAGGCTGCTGGAGTCTGACTCCAGGCGATGGAGCTTGCAAACTCCTGAGCCTGGGACGGCTCTGATCTCTGTCTAGCACATCGCTGGTGTGTTTGTCTTTTAAGATGATTAAAGTACAACACCACCAATGATGATGATGATGATGATGATGATGATGATGATGATGATGATGATGATGATGATGATGATAACGAAAACGAAAGTATCAACTCCAAATTCAAACTGATGTTGAACAGTGGTAAAAACCTCTAAACTAGTGGATCTCAACCTGTGGAATGAGACCTCCTTGGCAGCCCTCTATCTGCAAAAAATACTCCTATTACAACTCAAAGCACTAGCGAAATTACAGTTGTGGAGTAGCGATGAAAATAATTTTATTCCTGGGGGATCACCACAGCAAAAATAACTGGATTAAAGGGTATCAGCATTAGGAAGGTTGGAAACCACTGCTCCTAACAAGAGGCACAGCAACCAGTTTCCATGGTGATCTCACTGTTTCTACTGTTCCTGTTGTAGAAACCATGCACTGGTGGCCAAGGCAGTGATACATTCCTCGTGGTCACTTACAGTAGATGACGCAGTGTTTGCGCCTGCGCAGTGGTTGCAAACGAGGCGGTTGCACAGTGTTTGCGCCTGCGCAGTGGTTGCAAACGAGGCGGTTGCACAGTGTTTGCGCCTGCGCAGTGGTTGCAAACGAGGTGGTAAGACAAAGTGAAAGAAGAGGTCACTGCAGGAAGAGCAGGGATGAGCAAAGCCCTGCGTGGTGGCAGAGTCCTATAATCCAAGCCCTTGAAGCAAAAGCAGGAGGCTTGCCTAGAGGTGAGGCCAGCCTGAGCTACATGGCTCTGGTAGTTTCTATTCTGGTGTAAAGTGGATAAAATACTCTAACAGAAGCAATGGGCTTAGTTAGGCTAGCCATTGCAGAGCGATTACAATCTACCACGACGAGGAAAAATGCCACAGGAGCATGGCACCATTAGATCCAGAGACAAAGAAAGAGTAGAAGTGGCCAGGCTACAAAATCTCAAAACGTTCCCTGAGTGACGCTGGAGGCGTTTTTCCTCCAGCAAAGCTCCACTCCCTAAAGGTTCCAGAACCTTTCCAAACAGCACCGCCAGGAAGGATGGGGGGAGGGGATGTAAGACACCGTAGCAAAAACCCTGCACAACACGCCACCCCAAAACAGCCCCCAAATCAGAAAAACAAAGAGAGGGACTGTGAGATGGCTTAGCAGCTAAAGGTGTTTGCCTCTTTTTTTTTTTTTTTCATTAGATATATTCTTTATTTACATTTCAAATGATTTCCCCTTTCCTGGTTCCCGCCCCACCCCCCACCCCACCCCCACACCAGGAAAGTCCTATAAGCCATCTCGCCTCCCCCATTCCCAATCAAGCCTCACCAGTTTCCCTGTCCTGGTATTCCCCTACACTGCAGCATCAAGCCTTTCCAGGACCAGGGTTTTCTCCTCCCTTTGATGCCTCTTAAAGCCTGAGTTTCATCCCCAGGACCTACACGGCAAAAGTCAAGAACTGGCTACAAGTTGTCTTCTGACCCATAATGACACACTCATACATATAGAGTAATCACCTTTTGAGGTGAAGAGGGAGTATCTCTTTGTAGAAATGACTGCCAGGTCCATGTTTCGGATACAAAATACAATGTCTTTGCTGGAAGAATCCTGCTCTTCATTCCACCACATCCAACTATGGTCATCATTTTAGGTATAAATTCCCAGCCTAGGGCAAGAAGTTTAGAGCTTGCCTTCCTGAAAAAGTATCTGGGCCCAAAGCTCAATTTATAGAGCCTTCTATACTGTTTGGAAAAGTATTTCCAGATCTCCAGGAAGACTGTGTCAACTCTGATTTTCTCAGCTAAGTTGTGTCTAGCCTGCTCATGACTGGGACATGTTACACGTCCATTTAGCTGATACTTAATCATGTCCCAGGACTGTGGCTTTCTGCTAGGTTTAGGAGGTACAGAAGTGCTCCAGAGAGTTATCAAGATTAAGATAATAGCTAAAGACATTTATAGCTAAATGATATATCATAATAAAATATGTGTGCGGGGTGGAGGTAGGGGAGGTGGGGGAAGTTGGAAAGATGGCTTGGCAGTTAAGAAGGCACTGACTGCTCTTCCAGAGGTCCTGAGATCAATTCCCAGCAACCACATGGTGGCTCACAACCATCTGTAATGGGGTCCGATGCCCCCTTCTGGTGTATCTATGTATCAGCTACATAGTACTCACATACATTAAATAAATAAATATTTTTTTAAATTGTGAGTGGTATACGGGAGAGTTTAGTGTACCACTTAGAGGGCATGAAGGACACTGTGTCAGTTAGGAATGCTTTAAGGAACAAGCAAGACAAAGTCTGGGTGAGTGCGCTTTAAAGTTCTAAAAAGAAAAAAAAATCAGGAGTCAGGTATGAAGTTGCCTGACTTCATACTAAGTCAGTATATATGATAAAGCATATCAGTAGATGCGTTAGTAGTGCTTCTGACAGGGTCGTAATTATGGTTCCTAAACCTGAATCTTTGGCGTCACACAGCTTTTAGGTTTGGATGTGGTTAACAGGGCAGTAAGAATCAAGGGATATACAGACCTCTGATCTCCAGCTTCTTAAACTATTTCCACCCTTCTGCATAAGAAAATTCTATATGAACCTATAAGGATTGGTATATAAAATAGGTTTACATATTAAATATATGCTGATGATAAGTAATAAAGAAGCACATTTTAAAGTATATATTATATACTTTTATAATATAATTTCAAATTATATATATAAGTGTATCAATTATATTATATATAATTTCAGCATTTATAAAAGACTAAATCAAATTTATTAAATGTACTGAAGAGATAGTTTGTCTAAAACAATACAACTCAAAGGTACACTAATTGGATAGTTAATGCCGAGGAATAATGGTAGGAAACTATTAAAACCCGTTGTTTCCTGTAATGGAACCAGTGTTTCTACAACAACTAAAATTTTGACTGTATCGCACAAACACTGCACTCCTAACATAAAATAGCCTGAAATCTGAGCCCAGGCATTCAGGCAGCGTTCTTTGTGTTACATGATGTGACTCCGTACAGAGGGCAAAACACACGTGTGTGAGTTCAGAACCAACAGTAGGGTATCATGTGATACAGCATCAATGAGCACTATCAGAAACACCTCATAGTCAGTAGAATTTTGAATTAAATTTTACGCATTGTGTATTTAGAAACTTTTTACTGCTCTTTCTCTCTCTTTATATATATATTTACATACGTGCACACATATATATTTATATACATAGGTGCATATATATACATAGATATATGTGTATATGTATATGCTATATATATACGTATATATGATGTATATGTATATTGCAATCTCGCATTCATTTGTTCCCATGATCTGTGGTCTCAGAAGCTTTGATCTAGACAATTGCATAGAATGGGAGCCACTTCCAAAGATGACGGCTAGGAAGAAGAGGTCTGTGAGGAAGGCTGAGGGACACTGAGCCTGAGTCATGCTAAGAGAGGCACCAAGAAGGCAGCTTGGTGTGTAGAGATATTGCCTGAGAGAGGCATAAGATGAACTGTAAGGCTTGGGAGTTGTTTTGAAGACAGATGGCCTTACCCATTCATTATGCCCCCCTCTCTCTGGATAACAGAAACATTTTATCTACAATCGATTTGTTTAGTCTGGATGAGGCTCTATGTACTCTTTCCTTTTACTGGCATCACAGGTATAGACATGTGAACTGGTGCTGACTGCTCAGAATACCTACCACTATCATCCCATCGTAGGAATTGCTTTACAGATAGATGTCATCATCATCACCACCACTAATTATTATTATTATTATTATTATTATTATTATTATTATTATGGTGGAAAGAGAAAATACCTTTACTGAGATTACTAAGTGGCTATGCAAAGGCCCTCTGCCTCAGAGTGAGTTGGAGCTGGGACCCCATTCTTTGAGTGTGTGTGTACAGCCAGACATGATCCACGTCAAACACTAGATGTTCTCAATACAAAACCAACACTAGTACTGGACTTCTCTGTTTTCAAACTCAAAGGGTGTTGGTCAACATAGGATCATCCATTTTAAGAGAGTGATTAAAATCCCTGGAGTAGATAAGACCATTCAGGGAAATGGTACACAGTGAGAAAGAAACAGCTGGCATAGAGCTCTGAGGTTCCTGACCAATGACAATCCACAAAAAACTGAGAGGCAGGAAGTATACTAGGGGAGTGAATTGGTTCTGGGTGTCAAGTGTTAAGGAAAAAGTAAATCAATAGTATCCTTGGGTACTAATTCTAGAAGATGAGAATTTGGGACATTGTCAGTGGGTCCACGTGAACTGGACTGAGATCAGAGGTATACAGTGGAAACAGGGACACTGTGATAGCTACTATGAGTCACTCAAGACTTTTGCCTATAAGAGAGAAAAGGATGGCATCTGACAGTGAGTGACTTTCTAGAAAGTATGTTTCTAGAATTAGAATTGAATACACTTAATGCCAATTGGGCTCTGGAATGGTCCAGGCTTGGCAGTGGGAATGCCTAAAGCAAAGCCACTGAAGGGAGGAGGGGTTATTGTGGCCCAGTCACTTCAGAGGCAACAGAGCAGCAGTTGGGCACCTTAGGGACCTTCTCCCAGCTTGCTTATCTCTGCCTTCAGACGGGTTCTGACCAAGTGTTGGTAGTGTGGTCAAAAGCAACTTGATGATCTCTAGGGGGAAGTCTCTTGTGCCAGTCGTCTTTCAAGGTAGCTTAGAGTGCAAAAGGCTAGGAGGTGATTTGGGTCCACTCCATTTGAAACATACCAACGTGACTAAGAACATTCTGGTTCCACCCCAGCAGAGTACCTGCTGTGGTCAAATGGGCAACTGAGAAATAAAAGAGATGGAGGTGTTACAAAAAAAAAAATGGTGGCTTGTGAATTGCTAGAAATTTCTAACAGCTGCATCAGAGCCCCTGAGCAGGTTGACAAAAGAAGAAACGAAGTCTAAGGGGGCTGTGAACTTCATAGACTGGCCATGTGAAAGAGATTGAAGTGAGGTCTGGAGGAGAAAAGTGAATGCTAACACCTCAAAAATTCTATGATTCATTGCCCATTGCCCCCCTTTAAAATAAATTTAAAATTCTACAATTCTAGGAAGGCAATGCTAAAGCCTGGAAGAGTAAAGAGGACTAAGGAGCAGTCAGGTCTGTGGCTCACCAGACCAAGACACAGGAATAAGACGGGATCCTGAGTAAGGAGCATTCAAAGGACTTCCCTTTGGCTGAGTTTGAATGGTCATGATTTAGAGCTCCTGGGTAAGGGTTGAGGAACCTTTCAGGCAGCGTGTGTCATCAGGAAAACAATAGCTTAGATCTCGTTCAGTAAACAGGGATCCGAGGTGCTCACCAGTACATAGAAAATCGGATAAGGAGGTTCAAGGTTACCAAATCCTGGAAGTTCATCCTTGGACAACATTTTCTTAAACGGGATTTCCATTTGCAGGGAGGAAATGGCATCTGGAGAGGCAGAGGGAGAGGATGCAGTCTGCCTGGCTTCACTTTCTTTTTTACTGTTAAAAAAAAAAATGATTTAATGTGAAAATACACCAATATGGACGGACAGCAGCGCTACAGCAGGGCCAATATGAAGTGCATTAAAAATGTATGTATGACACATTGTATATTCTCTGAGGAGTTCCATCCAAGACCTTTACACAGATAAAATGACATAAAAATGTGATTAATAATATTGTAAAATCCGGCTGATTGGGAAACAGGGACATATGACAGATTGATCTGACTCTCTGATTTAAGCCAATATCACAGAAATAACCTTTCAGGGCTTGAGAAAAATAATGTCTTGCCTGCAGCCTAGAACACAACATGAGGAAATGCAGTTATCTTCCAAGGTTTGTTTTCATACATTAAATGCCCCCAAAACCTTCGATATTTGAAACTTGATGTCTAGGTACCCGGCTTCCAGCTAGGAATTACCACTATTTCATTAACCCCTGCAAGCCATTCATAAAATATTCAATGCAAAGTAAGAGAAAGGAAGCCTGCCGGGATGCTAGCTGAGAAAATATCTAAGCAAGGAGTTTGAGTGGTTTCTCTCTACTTTGCAGTACTTCGCAAGTTTTTGTTGTTGTTGTTGTTGTTGTTGTTGTTGTTTTGTTTTGTTTTGTTTTGTTTTATGGAAATATGAAGTTGGGGAATACAAAGCAAATATTTACACTAAAAAATAAAAATAAAAAAAGTTCTCAGCTTTACAAATGAAAAGGCCATACCTTCCATAAGGATCTTCACCAAAAGAGCCCTTTAGATCCAAGTGACTAATAAATAAGGGACACTTAGTAGTAGGCATAACCAACACTGTCACACAGGGTCGCCAAGGCATGTCCCGGCTGATGTTCTTCACCTGGGTTCTGGCATACCCTAGGAAATACCCTTCAATTGGTGTCTTCTCTCTGACCTCTTATCTTTTGGTTAGACGCACCTACCTTCAAAGCAGGCAGATAGCCTTTTGTTTTGTGGTGCATTTTCTCCTAACATCCATATCTCAACAGTCTCCTAGCAAACCAGCCAGCCCTCCTTATCCATTTTAGACTCTATACCTTTCTGGTAGCGTTGACTCCACATCTGGCTCCAAGCATGGCCATGTGACTCTCTTCTAGACAACCAGATTATATTTTCTGGATGTGGCCCTTGGTTCAGAAATGGGCACATGAGCAGTTAATGTAGCTCAAAGGAGGGGGGAGTACCTGCTCTTCTCTGATGGACTTTAACTTGGGTACCCAGGTACTATCTTTGTACTTACTTTGCAGGCATGCAATGCCCAAAAAGTAACGCTTCTCTAGAGAAACAAATCTTTGCATTATTTGAGACCTGAACACAGCCAATTCCAAGGTTTCCCCTGCTTCTGGACTTTGCTCATATTTATATGTTTAAAGCAGCATAAGTTTAGGTTTTCTGCATACAACTGAAGGAGTTCCAATAAAGAGAATGCTTTCTCTACTTAATCTTCTATTCATGGCGATATTCCCAGGGAGTTATCACCATTCTACTAGAATAAAACCAACAGTGGTAGATAACAAAATTCCGGAACTGTGTTCCCCTGAGTGCATCAACTTCAGGTATTTCTGTAGTGTCCTCTTTTAGAGCCTAGATGCCAAAGTCTGCCAACTGCATATGTAAGTACAAATACCGATGACTTTAGTGCAAATAAATTAGTATGAAATCCAGTAATGCATGTTAATGTCCACACACCCAGTTCAATAAATAAATAGTGCTCTAGAGCATTCTAAACAATCCACAATAACAGTTCTTATGTTTTAACAAAGATACTGGATTCAACAGTTAGTATTCATTATCAACTGGGCAGAGTCTAAACTCATCTCAGAGATGTCCTCTGGGCATGTCTGTCAGGGGGATTACCTTGATGTCTTTAACTGAGATGGTAAGCACTACCCACTGTGGATGGTGCCACCATTTCCC
The DNA here is from genome assembly GCA_964023405.1 of Apodemus agrarius. Taxonomy (NCBI): domain Eukaryota; kingdom Metazoa; phylum Chordata; class Mammalia; order Rodentia; family Muridae; genus Apodemus; species Apodemus agrarius. Next base: position 39,794,061 of record OZ030026.1, on the reverse strand, counting down.
TCTGGAGATCCTAAACTGAATAAGTCAAGAAAAGGACCTGAGCATATATTGTGGTTTTCTGCTTCTTGGTTATAGATGTGGTGAGCTGTTTCAAGCTCCTGTCTGCTAGCTGTGCAATTGCTTTTGTCAAGATTAGGGTTTTTGTTTTGTTGTTTGGTTTGGTTTGGTTTGGTTTGGTTTGGTTTGGTTTGGTTTGGTTTGGTTTGGTTTGGTTTGGTTTGGTTTGGTTTTAGCTGGTTTGTTTGCTTTTGTTGAGAAGTATCTCAGATTTGGACTCTAAAGTAAAATGACCCAGTCTCCTTGAGTTTGTTATTCCCCTCTGTGATAATGGTTTTATGTTAACTGGATATAAGTTAGAATCCTCTGAGGAGAGAGAACTCTAGTTGAGAAAAATCATTACCACCAAACTGTCCTGTGAACAAGTCTGTGGACCATTTTTCCTGATTGATGGCTGATGTGGGAGGGTCCTGCTCACTTGAATGATGTCACTTCCTGGGCTGGAGGACAGGGATGAGATAAGAAAGCAAACTGATCTGGCTATGGGCAGCAAGTCACTAATTGCCACTCTCTCATAACTTTTGCCTGGGTCCTTCCCTCGGGTTCCTGCCCGGACTTCGTTCAATGATGGATTTACAATATGGATGTATACTCTAAAATGAAGTTGCTTTGGGGGCAGCGACAGAAACCCAAACTAAAATATCCATAGTCCAAACAACTTGATGATCAAGGATTTTGCATCTGAAAGTCTAAAATGTCTGTCTAGTTTAAGATCAGGAACATATTACTTGGGAATTCCACACAAATCTGGAATTACAAGTGAGTATCCATCTTGGGTACCAAAGATGGCAGTAAATACACCCGTTAACTCTGAGAGGATCCATGAGAAGGCTTCAGAAAAAGAAGCATCTACACTGGTCTATTTTTCACCTTTCTCCCACAGAAATGAGATTCTGTGGCTTGGACCAGCAGGCCCATGACAGAGAGCAGATATCAGAGAAAAGCAGGGATACGCTTACTCTTCCATCACTGCTGATGGCAGTTATTTCTGCAGTGACATGCCCTGTACTGTAGTCCACATGCCCTTCCCTTACACTCATAATATAATCATTTTGTTAGAACAAAACGTATTCTGGCTTCCAGATAGAGATGATGACAAATGAACAAATTTTTCTGTATTTGTGATATGTTCTGAGATATGATATTTTTATTCAGTGCTCAGCCCAAGTAACTATAGATAGCAGGTTAGAGGAGGAAACATACCCACATGAACTTGCATCCCCAACCATACCAGCCTGCTGTCAAGAATTCCAAATGTTTTCTGACAAAGACAAACGCTTGCATTCATATCAGACATGTTAAACAGGCTTAACCTGTCTTGACTAGATAAGGGATCACATATGCAATACCATCTACAAAAAGGGGAGGATGATATTTTTAATACTTGATATGGGTCAAAAAGTATAAAAATATTTTATGTTATTTTTCAAAATTATTTCATATTTAAAAAAGGGTTTTCATTTTAATATGTGAGTATTCTGTATTATTGAAGTGCAAATGTGTGTGCAGTATACATTAAGGCCAGACGAAGGCACTAGATTTCCCCCAAACTGGAGTTATAGATAGTTATGAGCTGTCGTGTGAATGCCAGGATACCAGGAACTGGACCTGGGTTCTCTGCAAGAGCTGCAAGCCTGCTTAACCACTGAGCCATCTCTCCAAACCCCATCAAATGATCCATTTCTTAATTTTGGCTTTATATTTACTAACAATTACTATAAGCTTTAAAAAGTCCAAGCAAAACAGTAATGTGTAAAGCAAAATATAAATCTCCTTCCTACCAACAGTGTCAACTAGCCCAGACCCCTGGGAGCTCCCAGAGACCAAGCCACCAGCCAAAGAGCATACATGGGCTGGTCTGTGGCCTCCAACACATATGTACCAGAGGGCAGCCTTGTCTGGCCTCAGTGAGAGAGGATGCTCCTAATCCTTCAGAGACTTGATGCCCCAGGGAAGGAGGATGGGGGAGCACCCTCTCAGAGGTGAAGAGGAGTGGGGACTGGGTGAAGAACTCTGGGAGGAGGGACTGAGAGGGAGGGGCAACATTCAGGATGTAAATAAATAAAACAATTAATTTAAAAAATTTAAAAAGTCAGAAAAAATCTCTTTCCTAGCTATCATACTTCCTCCTCAAAGATGAATAATATTGATAATTTCTTGAGTGTACTTCCTTGAAATGTCTATGCACATGTAATGTCAACAAGCAAGTATGTGACAGTACATAAGAAATACAATTTCTTCTGAGAAAGAGATTTGCAACAGTCCAGTCTCTCTTAGACATCAGGGAAACTAGTTAGGTAGTCTGGGACTGAACAGAAAAATAAATTGAGGACTCACCAGAGGGAACCAAAAGGATACGAACTTACTACCATCAAGGTCTAAGACTCCCATAGAAGGTCTTTTGTGAGTTAGAGACTAATAACACAAACTGATAATGTCTATTATCTCTTTGGAATAATCCTAGACCACCATTGCTCCCAGAGTGAGGCATCCCATCAGCTACCTAGTACCAGGATCATCACAATCAAAAAAACCCATTTACTATTGAGTCAAAGCTACCATGATGGTGATGGTACACTCTGATGCCGAGAGCTAGACTGATCTTCCATTTCCTTGCATTGCATAAGCCCTGTGGGTTTTGAAAAGTTCCTAGGTCAGGTGGACACTTGAGTAATTAGCAGAGAAAACAAGGGTGATATATTCATCCTGGGACCAAGTTTGTGGAGCATACCAAGCTGGATATACATAAAAGATTACATATTTTAAATGTTTATGTATACTTAATATATGTATATGTGCATGTATATGTGGTATACTTTACCATTGGAATCTATGGGAAATTGGTTCAGGAATACTTGAGGATACAAAATCCTTTGGATGCTCAAGACTTTTACATGCCATGGCTTTAAAGTTGCATATTACCTACACATGTACCTAATACAATACAAATGATACAGAAGCCATAATTAGGTTCACTGTTTAGAGAATAAAGACAAGGACAAATACCCATTCATGTTCGGTACAAATGCAATTTTTTTCAAATGTCATCTGCAGTTGCAGAGTTCGCACACATATATGGTCCCTAGCCTATGCTATTCTTCAGAGAAATGCTTAACATAATAATATGTGTAGTGGCTATTCCTGGTTGTCAACTTGACTATATCTGGAATGAACTACAATCTAGAATTGGAAGGCTCACCTATGATCCTAATCTGGAGGCTCAGAGATATAAGTTTTTGACCTGGACTTAGCATGAGGATCTTGAAGCATAGTGGCTATGGATTCCAGTTCAAGATCATCTGGATTAAAGGCATGGATACACACACCTTTAATCTGGGCTACACCCTCTACTGGAGACATATATAAGGACATCGAAAGAAGGAAGACGGATTCCTGCTTGCTGGCTTGCCTCTTGGGACTGAACAACTGCAAGATCCTTGGACTTCCATTCACAGCTGCTGCTGACTATTGTTGGGGAGTTGGACTACAGACTGTAAGTCATCGACAAATTCCCTAACTACATAGAGACTGCCCATACGTTCTGTAACTCTAGAGAACCCAGACTAATACAATGTGTTGGATTTTATTTCTAAATTTTCATATCCAGTTCATTCCCTTAAATGTATACATGTGACTTTATTATCTGGATTTCCTGTAAATGACTGAACTAGTTCTTCACCAAAAGGCCTGTATCCTCTTGGCTATTTACCATTACAAACAATAGAGCAGTATGTATTCTTGCATGTGTATTTTTATGTGAGTGAGATAAACTTTTAGAAGTGAATTTTAATTGTCAAAAGAAGGTAAGAAGAGCATATATACTGCCATGTTGGCCTTCAAAAAATGATTTAATTGGTTTATATTCCTATGAATATAATAAGAATCATTTCTCTTTCTAAAGAACACAGAATTAACTGCATGGGTTTTCTTTTTCTTTTCTTTTTTCTTTTTTTAACTTCATTGGTGAAGAATACCATTTTATTTGATATTGCAGAAAGTACCAAGAAATAAAAAAATATTCTCCAAGTTTTTCCAATAAGGAAACCAATGTTGAAAATGATGGTATGACTTATACTTCTAGAGACCAAAGGGGCTAGAGAGGTGGATCAACTGTTACAGAGCCCCCTTTTCACCTCCAGGCACCCATATGGTAGCATACAACCATCAGTAACTCCAACTGTGGGGGGGGGTCTAGTACTGGCTTCTGTCTTCCATGGGTACAAAGCACAACATGGTACTCAGATACACATGCAGGCAAAACAATCCTACACATAAAGAAAAAAAATTAAATCTTCAAAAAGATAGAACAGATTGGTTGTATGTATTTGGTTTTAAACATTCATTTATTCACTAAGTCATTCGCTTAGCCAGGATTTCTGACTTTCAGTTCTGTCCTAAGAACGCAAGGTGTGCTTATTTTATCTTTATATCAAGTCTTCAAGGCAGATGCCGTTGATAGTCCCGCCTCAAAATTGAGATTGCTATGGCAGTAAGAAGTGCTTGCTTCAAGCTAAGTAGCCAGTAAGTGACAGAGCTGTGACGAGAACCTCGGCTGTGTGACTTCAGTTTGTCTTCAACTCATCAACAAACTCATGAAACTTTTCACTTTGCAAAAAGGGAAAATGGTTCTCCCATGGTTCTCGGTCTGTGTGCCAGTGTTTGAGTATAGAAGAATACAGGAATACATGTGGACCAAGGAGAACCACTTCAATGCGTTTGAAAGGCCGCAGATTTTGATATTCACCCATTTTTGTGATTTCGTGAATCTGTGTATGTGTGTGTGTGTGTATGTGAGCATGTGTGTGTGTGTGTGTGTGTGTGTTATGTTCATGTGTGTGTGAGTCCAGGGACACACACACACACACACACACACACATACACACCATAAATCACATATAGAGGTTGGATGTAGGACAATGTCCCCTTTATTGACTAATACATAAACCAGGCTAGCTGGGCCCTGAGCTTCTGATGCTCTCTGTCTCTGTCTCCTATCTCCTGATAGGGTATGCCATGATTATAGCCATGTAAGCTACTATGTCTGTCTTTTTTACATAGGTTCTGGGCATCTGTACACATGGCCCAGTACTTTATCCACTAAGTCATCTCCCTGGCCCAGTGGCTGGTCCTTTCTATTCAGAGTTCCGCAGCCGTCACTCACTTTATAAGCTTAAGTTCAGGGGACCAGGTGTGCCCGAGCCATTGTACATGATCTGCTCTAAACATTGTGTCTAAGTATGTGCCTGAAGAGTATTGACAGGGCATCATTTGAATGAAAAACTTGGAGTGATGCAGAAAAAAGACACATTATGCTAATGTTTGTTTATAACTAAATCATTTTATTATAGACAGTTGTGTAACTTATTAAAGTTACCTTTAATCCTATGTTAGCATTATTTGAATAAAAGATGAAAAGTTAGGCTGCAATGTTATATGCATATAGATTAGTGTGTTGTAACACGGTAGCAGACAACCATTATTAACTCTAATTCCAGGGGGATTGGAAGATAAATTTTTCAAGGGAAAATATAAAGTAGAGTTATCCAGATAATAATTTTACAATTCAAATGTGAAGATATACTTATGAGTCATCTGGTTATACACATCACCTACTAGTCCTACCCAGCATAAAGAATCTTATTAGATTTGTGATCTTTGAGTCTATTTCACATCCATACAAACATAAATATATAAATACATTTCTATCCAGTGTGGATGTGCACAGCTATAACCCCAGCACTTGAGAGGTTGAAGCAAGCATGAGAAGGATTATCAAGTTGGAGTCCAGGCTACACTGTGGAGACTCTGCCTCAAAGGAAAACAAACTCAGATCTGTGGATATGGCTCAGTCCATAAACCTCTTGCCACCGAAACTTAAAGATTTTAATTCACTCCCCGCACCAATGTAAGATAGCCAGGCATAATAGTATGTGCTTGTAACACGGACCTGGAAAGACAAGGGAATTCCTGGGGCCTGGTAGTTTGCTGGTCAACCTAACCAAACCAGCGGGCTCCAAACCATTAAAAAAGCTTGTCTCAAGTAGGCAGGGATCACCAGAGTAGAGGATCTCTTGGGACACACCTCGACAGGACTCTGCCTGCACCTAGGAGCTAGGCAGCAACACAGCCAGCCAGCTGGGTACCTACCCTGACTGGAGTCTTCTGCCCTGCAGGGACGCGGGTAGAGGGAGTCCTGTGCTTGGAAATAAGGCCCTGCCTCCTGTGCTCCAGTAACTGGGTAAAGGGGCAGAATAGTAGGCAGGAATCACCAGAGTAGAGGATCGCTTGGGACACACCCCGCCACGACTCCACCTGCACCCAGGAACTTGGCAACACCACAGCAATCTGTGCCAGGGGAAAGCAGGTCACCCAGGGTTGCTGAGATAGGCTTGCAGGCAAACAGGAGGGGCAAACACCAGTCAGTGACAGCAGGACCAACTAACACCAGAGAAACCAGATGGCAAAAGGCAAACATAGGAACATTGCTAACAGAAATCAAGGCAATATGGCACCATCCAAACCCAATTCTCCCACAACAGCAAGTCCTGAATACCCCCAACACATCAGGAAAGCAAGATTTGGATGTAAAATCACAGATCATAATGTGTGATTATAAGCCCTGATGGAGGGTTTCATGGAGGGTTTCAAGAAATACAGGAAAACACATATAAACAGGGAGAAGCCCTTGAAGAACTAAAAGAAAACACAACAAAACAGATGAAGGAATTGAACAAAGCCATCCAGGATCTAAAGACGGAGGTAGAAATAATAATGAAATCACAAAGGGAAACAACTCGGTACATAGAAAACCTAGGAAAGAAGTCAGGAGTCATGGATCCAAGCATCAGCAACAGAATACAAGAGATAGAAGAGAGAATCTCAGATGCAGAAGATACCATCGAAAGCATTGATACAACAGTCAAAGAGAATGAAAAATGCAAAAAGCTCCTGACCCAAAACATCCAGGAAATCCAGGACAAAATGAGAAGACCAAGCCTAAGGATTACAGGTATAGAAGAGAGTGAAGGTTTCCAACTTAAAGGGCCAGTAAATGTCTTCAAAAAATTATAGAAGAAAACTTTCTAACCTAAAGAAAGAAATGCCCATGAACATAGAAGCCTACAGAACTCCAAATAGATTTGACCAGAAAAGAAATTCATCCCATTACATAATAATTAAAACACCAAATTATTAAACAAAGAAAGAATATTAAAAGCAGTAAGGGAAAAAAGTTAAGTAACATATCAAGGTAGACCTATCACAATTACACCAAACTTCTCACCAGAGACTATGAAAGCCAGAAGAGCCTGGGCAGATGTCATGCAGACCCTAAGGGAACATAAGTGCCAACCCAGACTGCTATATCCAGCAAATCTCTCAATTGCCATAGATGGAGAAACCAAGGTATTTCGTGACAAAAACATATGTATGCAGTATCTTTCCACAATTTCAGCCCTTCAAAGGATAATGAATGGAAAACACCAACAAAAGGAGGGAAACTTCACACTAGAAAAAGCAAGAAATTAATCTTTTTTCAACAAACCCCAAAGAAGATAACCATAAAAACATAAAAATTACATCAAAAATAGCAGGAAGCAACAATCACTATTCCCTAATATCTCTTAACATCAATGGACTCCATTCCCCAATAAAAAGACATAGACTAATAGACTGTATACATAAACAAGACCCAACATTTTGCTGCATGCAGGAAATGCATCTCAGTGTCAAAGACACTACCTCCGAGTAAAAGGCTGTAAACAGTTTTCCAAGCAAATGGTCCAAGGAAACAAGCTAGAGTAGCCATTATAATATTCGATAAAATAGACATTCAACCAAAAGTCATCAAAAAGACACAGAAGGACACTTTATACTCATCAAAGGAAAAATCTACCAGGAAGAATTCTCAATTATGAGCATTTATGCTCCAAATACAAGGGTACCCTCATTCGTAAAGGAAACTTTACTAAAGTTTAAAGCACACATCTCATCCCACCCATAATTGTGGGTGAGTTCAACACCCCACTCTCCTCAATGGACAGATCAGGGAAACACAAACTAAACAGAGACACAATAAAACTAACAGAAGTTTTAGACCAAATAGGTATCTATAGAACATTTCATACTAAATCAAAAGAATATACCTTCTTCTCAGCACCTCATGGTACCTTCACCAAAATTGACCATATAATTAGTCACAAAACAGAACTCAACAGATATAAGATCAAACTAATTCCATATACTAATTACAATGGAGTAAGAATGGTCTTCAATAGCAACAAAAACAACAGAAAGCTCACATACACATGGAAGCTGAAAAATGCTCTACTCAATGATGCCTTGGTCAAGGAAGAAATAGGGAAAGAAATCAAAACATTGTTAGAATTTAATGAAAATGAAGGCACAACATACCCAAACTCATAGCTCTGAGTGCCTCCACAAAAGAAGAAGAAGAAGAAGAAGAAGAAGAAGAAGAAGAAGAAGAAGAAGAAGAAGAAGAAGAAGAAGAAGCTGGAGAAAGCATACACTACAGCTTAACAGCACACCTGAAAGCTTTAGAACAGGAAGAAGCTGATACACCCAAGAGGAGTAAAAGACAGGAAATCATCAAACTCAGGGCTGAAATCAACCAAGTTGAAACAAAATGAACTATACAAAGAATCAACAAAAGCAGGAGCTAGTTCTTTGAGAAAATCAACAAGATAGATAAACCTTTAGTCAGACTAACCAAAGGGCACAGAGATAGTATCCAAATTAACAAAATCAGAAATGAAAAGGGAGAAATAACAAAGGACACTGAGGAAATTAAAAAATTATCATATCTTACTACAAAAGCCTATACTCAACATAACTGGAAAATCTGGATGAAATGGACAATTTCCTAGACAGATACCAACTACCAACGTTTAATAAAGATCAGATAGACCATCTAAACAGCTCCATAACCCTTAAAGAAATAGAAGTGATCATTGACATTCTCCAACCAAAAAAAGCTCAGGACCAGATGGTTTTAGTGCAGAATTCTATCAGATCTTCAAAGAAGACCTAACACCCATACTCTTCAAACTATTCCACAAAATAGAAACAGAGGGAACACTATCCAACTCGTTTTATGAAGCCACAATTTCACTGATACCAAAACCACACAAAGATCCAATTAAAAAGAGAACATTAGACCAATTTCCCTTATCAATATTGATGCAAAAATACTCAATAAAATTCTTGCCAACCGAATCCAAGAATGCATCAAAATGATCATTCACCATGATCAAGTAGGCTTCATCCCGGGGATGCAGGGATGGTTCAATATATGGAAATTCATCAATGTAATCGACTACATAAACAAACTCAAAGAAAAAAACCACATGGTCATTTTACTAGATGCTGAAAAAGCATTTGACAAAATTCAGTATCCTTTCATGTTAAAAGTCTTGGAAAGAACAGGAATTCAATGTCCATACCTAAACATAATAAAAGCAATATACACCAAATCAGTAGCCAACATCAAACTAAATGGAGAAAATTTTGAAGCAATCCCACTAAAACCAGGGACGAGATAAGGCTGCCCTCTCTCTCCATATTTATTCAATCTAGTACTTGAAGTTCTAGCTAGAGCAATTACACAACAAAAGGAGGTCAAAGGGATACAAATTGGAAAGGAAGAAGTCAAATTATCACTATTTGCAGATGATATGATAGTATACTTAATCGACCCAAAAATCTCCACCAGATAACTCCTACAGCTGATAAACAACTTCAGCAAAGTGGCTGGATATAAAATTAACTCAAGCAAATCAGTAGCCTTCTTATACTCAAAGGATAAACAAGCTGAGAAAGAAATTAGGGAAATGATACCCTTCACAATAGCCACAAACAATATAAAGTATCTTAACATGACTCTAACCAAACAAGTGAAAGATCTGTATGATAGGAACTTTGAGTCTTTGAAGAAAGAAATCGATCAAGATCTCAGAAGATGGAAAAAAACTTCCATGCTCTTGGATTGGTAGGATTAATATAGTAAAAATGGCCATCTTGCCAAAAGCATTCTACAGATTCAATCCAATCCCCATCAAAATCCCAACTCAATTCTTCATAGAGTTAGAAAGAGCAATTCTCAAATTCATCTGGAATAACAAAAAACCCAGGATAGCTGAAACTATTCTCAACAGTAAAAGAACTTCTGAGAGAATCAGTATCCCTGACCTAAAGCAGTACTACAGAGCAGTAGTGTAAAAAACTGCATGGTATTGGTACAGTGACAGGTAAGTAGATCAATGGAATAGAATTAAAGATCCAGAAATGAACCAACACAACTATGGTCACTTGATATTTGACAACGGAGCTACAACAATCCAGTGGGGAAAAAGATAGCCTTTTCAACAAATGGTGCTGGTTCAAATGGAAATCAGCAAGCAGAAGAATGCAAATCTGATCCATTCTTATATCCTTGTACTAAGCTCAAGTCCAAGTGGATCAAGGACCTCCACATAAAACCAGACACACTGAAACTAATAGAAAAGAAACTGGGGAAGAGCCTTGAGCACATGGGCACAGGGGAAATTTTCCTGAACAGAACACCAATAGCCTATGCTCAAAGATCAGGAATTGACAAATGGGACCTCACAAAATTACAAAGTTGCTGTAAGGCAAAGGACATTGTCAAAAGGAAAAAAACCACAACCAACAAATTGGGAAAAGGTCTTTACCAACCCTACATCCAACAGAGGGCTTATATCAAAATATACAAAGAACTCAAGAAGGTAGACTCCAGAGAGCCAAATAATCCTATTAATAATGGGGTGCAGAGCTAAACAAAGAATATTGAATGATGGAGAAGCAACTAAAGAAATGTTCAACATCCTTAGTCATCAGGGAAATGCAAAACAAAACAACCCTGAGATTTTACCTCACAACAGTCAGAATGGCTAAGATCAAAATCTCAGGAGAAAACAGGTGCTGGCAAGGATAGATAGAGGAATACTCCTCTACTACTGGTGAGGTTTCAAGCTGGTACAACCACTCTGGAAATCAGTCTGGTAGTTCCTCAGAAAACTGGGCATGATACTACTGGTGGAACCTGCTAAACCACTCCTGGGCATATACCCAGAGGATTCCCCAGTATGTAATAAGGATACATGCTCCACTATGTTCATAGCAGCCCTATTTATAATATCCAGAAGCTGGAAAGAACCCAGATGTCCCTCAACAGAGGAATGGATACAGAAAATGTGGTATATTTACACTATGGAATACTACTCAGCTGTTAAAAACAAATGAATTCATGAAATTCTTAGGCAAGTTGGTGGAACTGGAGAATGTCATCCTGAGTGAGGTGACCCAATCACAAAAGAACATACATGGTATGTACTCACTGATAAGTGGATATTAACCCAGAAGCTCGGAATACCCAAGAAACAATTCACATATCAAATGATGCCCCAGAAGAAGGAAGGAGAGGGCCCTGGTCCTGGAAAGGCTCAGTGTAGCAGTGTAGGGAATACCAGAACAGGGAATTGGGATTGGGGAACAGGGGGAGGGAAGAGGGCTTATGGGACTTACAGGTAGGGGGGATGCAGGAAAGGGGAAATCATTTGAAATGTAAATAAAGAATATATCGAATTTAAAAAAACTTGTTTCACAAACAGGATAAAAGATTTCTGAGGAACAACACTTGAGCATGATCTCTGATTTGCACACACACACATACACACACACACACACACACACATTCACATATGCATGTATGCAAGCATGCACACAGCAGCACATGCCCACACATACATACATAGAGAGAGAGAGAGAGAGAGAGAGAGAGAGAGAGAGAGAGAGAGAGAGAGCACAAATCATTTACATAGATGGTAACAGGTATCATATCTATTAACATTTTTGGCCTGAAAATTCCAACAGTTCGAAGTCTTTTGATCTGGGTGAGGGCAAGCACTGGCCATGTTCACATTTTCCATTTTGCTATTCTTCACATTTTCCCCTGTCACAAAGCCCCAAACAATGCCAAAGAGTCATCTCATTACTACTGAAATGGGACGGCATTAATTAGGCTTCTTAATTGTCTTGAGTATACAGAAACTACTTTCACGGGCTTTTAGAAGCAGTTGCTTTACTGAGACAACTTTTCTTCAGTGGCTATGGCTTATGATAAACCTTATTATAGCTGTCTCCAGTCAATAATGCCAACGACTGTAAGACTTTGTGCTTGTCCCCTTTATAGTAATCTCACTTTTGAAATGGTAATTTAGCTAGCATCTTCTAGGAATTAAACTCTGTAATAATTTCTCACAAATTGAACTGCACCTTAGATATAACAAAAGCTCAATGAGACTGGGCGACACTAGCTATGGGGGAAGTATTAGCATAACAATATTTTCAACTGCTTTCTTCTCCTTGCATCTCTCTGTCTCTCCCTCTCTGATGCCCAGGTTCTCTCTCTAGACTTCTATGTATTGAGAAACAGAGATGAGCTCCGAAACATAATGGAGTATCAATAACTTTTTAAAGGCAATTTGATAAAGAACCGTGCAATTCTAGATCGATAGGTCTGATTCCCATGAAGATTAAAGTAATTACACTGAAAACTGCACTCATTTGGAGGCTAGGCCTGACAGAACTCTGTCATATACTTTTAAATAGATATTACATCGTGCTATTAAGCTCTATTATAGAAAGAAACACTCCACTTGATTGCTAAGAGGTAAAGCAATCAAGTAAGCATTGCATCCTGGTCAAAACAATAGGAAAGTACTCATCCATCTGTCCATCCACCCATTCATTCTTGTGTTTGGTGGCAGATATCTGATTAGTTGGCTCCCTGCTAAATTTTAGGAATACAGCAGAGGCAACTCACTTTATACTGGTGACAACCTACAGCTGACCTACTAAAAAGGACAACCCAAGTGGGTCACAAGATGGTAGCTAAAGCAGAGACAGAGCGGTCAGGACAATCTAAACCCAGTCATCCCAGAAGGACTCCAAGAAGGTGGATTTAGCTAAATATTTACACAAGGGAGGAATGCTATGGAGATGGATCTGGAAGAGCATTATGGTGGAAACAATCGTCGGTACTCACTGGGACAGTATGTTTGTGGCCTGGCTAGGACTGGCTGGGCAGAGCAGAGAGGGTGAAGTGCTCTGGAAAGATAGAAAGGGTTTGTGTCCAAGTAAGGTCCTGGGTCCATTAGAATGGACTAATCCTAAACTGGATGGCTTTTCTTTGGAACAAGATGAAGAGTTGATGATGCTACTGAGCAGAGGAGAATCATGAGTCGACCTCAAAGGGGCCTAAGGAATCATTCATTAACTATGCTGAGCAGGAAGTCTGAAGGATGAGAGGTGGAAGATTGAAATCTATGGTAGCCACAGAAGTGGTGAGAAGCTTGTCTTCTGAAGTTCTTGAAGGCAGCAACAAGGAGATCTGTTGACTCACCGGAGTTTGGGATGAGAGGAAATAATGAACTAGAGCCAAATCCAAGGTCTTTGGCTAAGGGACTTGGAAAGTAGAAAAAAAAAAAAAAAAAAAAGAAGCCAAAATGAACAGAGAGGCCAGAGAAAGAAAATGTCACACTGAAGAACATTGAAAATGTCATGGACCAAATAGAAGAGAATCTATTACTATTTGTTACATGGACACAATATCAAACTGCCTTATATGCACTTCCTCTCTTCCCTGAGATTAATGCAGCTATCAGTTCTCTTCAACGGAGCTTTCTTTTGTGGCAGTGTCCAGTGGCTAACACAGAGATTCAGCACTGGTCAACATGCAGAGAATAGGTGTCTGGGAAGTAGTGTTCAGCCTTAAATAGATCTTCCACATGACAACCTCCCTCCTTAGCTTTCCCCTAGTAGAGGGAATCTTTCAGAAGAAGAAAGATTGTAAGAGTCAGAGCCCAGAAAGGGTGGCTGGAAAACAGGCCCTTCTGGACATGACAGGAAGTCCTTACTCTCATGAACTCACAGCGCCCAGGGTTGCAGGCACAAGAGCAGCACAAGATCAAGCCAGCGAAAATTCCAGCATCTAAGCGGAGGTACTCATGAGCCCCTGCACTGGGCTGAAGAGCTATTGACAGATGAGACTTGCTGCGGGAGGGAGAGGATATTCTGCTCAATTAAATTACCATACTCTCTCATACTCTTTCACACGTTCATACACACACAGGCAGCACGATTAGACTTAGCTTTTTAAAATGGGACATGAGAGTGTGCGGGAATCCTGGAAGGGTCCAGGAGGAGTTGACACAGAGGATGTTGGGGTGGATGAGAAAAAAATTTGCTGTGCGCTTGTATGAAATTCTCAAGGAATTAATAAAAAATATGTCTTTAAAGGTTTGAGAGATTTTCTGGCCACGTTGAGAAACAAAATGATTTCCCATTGCCTCTAACCACCCAGAGTCAGCAAAGATCAATCAAAGATGGCTCCTAACTGGAGATCAGTTTTCTTGATATAGGCTACTTATTATACACAGATTGTAAATACCTTTGGCTCCACAGATCGTGAATATCATTTGCTCTGAGTATATCTTTCAAGCTTAAAAACATGATTCTAGAAACTTAGGTTTTGTTCATTTTGGGCATTGGTACTTTATCGCATAAATGAAATTGTTCACTTAGGAAAAAAATAATACATAGTCAACATCTATTACAGACCAGGCAAGATGCTGGGTGATGTCAGTAGGAACATTGGGGGTTGGGGGTATAATTATGAACAGTGCCCACTTTCGTCTCTTGCCTTTGCATGTTTTCCTAGCATTTTGATAATGTGCGTCTGCTATAAATAGGCTCTTTGGAAGTAAACAGTACTGTGCTGGCCCCAATCTGGAGACTGATTTTAGCCAGAAATGACTGGTAAAAATCCTGGTCTGCAAGCACCAAGCAGGGAGAGTGAAATGAATGTTAAATATGGGCATGACCTAGGAGAGAGGGAGGCCATTCATATTTACTATGTAAAATGTTTTCCATTACTGAGTCACTTCAGCACTGCCATCGCCTAGATTAGGAAAATCAGACATGCCACATTAGGTGATTTCTCTGGGGCTACGAGGCTCAGGAGCTTGGGGCAACCATACATCAAAGTAATATGGCTGTGCTAACGTTAGACTGGTGGAGAAGAAGGAAAACACCGGAGATGGATTGAAAATGTCACTAAATCAAAAGGATCGAGGCAGCATGCTGAAATTGGCAGAATTAATCAAAGGGTAACTTTGAGGGGGTGCACAGGGGTGAAGAGGGTGGCATTTGATTGTCACTGGGAATCTCAGATGTAGGAAAGCCACCCTGAACACGCCTCAGTCACACCTGCCACAGAACTCTCTCAACAGGGAGGCAGAGGAGGCAGGGTGAACTATCTTCTGGCAATTTCCAAACTTAGTCTGATTTTCCTGATTCCACTCAGCCTTGTGCTAGTCTTTCCTTCCTTTAATTTTAATTTTGATGGTTTTTTTTTATCCTGCTAGGGAAGTAAATTTCATATTTGAGACCCAATAAAACAGTAGAGTCCCAATCTCCCTTTTGCTTTATTAGAAAGCATGCATGACCACATTAACCATTGTACAGGCTGGTTTTTGTCAACTTGACATAAACTGGAGCTATCACAGAGAAAGGAGCCTCCCTTGAGGAAATACCTCCATGAGATCCAGCTGTAAAGCATTTTCTCAATTAGTGATCAAGGGGGGAGGGCCCCATTGTGGGTGGTGCCATCCCTGGGCTGGTAGTCCTGGGTTCTATAAGAGAGCAGGCTGAGCAAGCCAGGGGAAGCAAGCCAGTAAATAACATCCCTCCATGGCCTCTGCATCAGCTCCTGATTCCTGACCTGCTTGAGTTCCAGTACTGACTTCCTTTGGTGATGAACAGCAGTGTGGAAGTATAAGCTGAATAAACACTTTCTTCCCCAACTTGCTTCTTGGTCATGATGTTTTGTCCAGGAATAAAAACCCTGACTAAGACAGCCATCATGTACTATTGGATATATTTTCTTGTCTTTGTTTTACCATGTATTCACAGTTTAAATGTTCTACAGAGCCCAGGTTGAAATACTATTAAAAATATCGTTTTGTATTAATCCTTTTGGAAATAATTTTAATAATAAGTGTTATTATTAAAAATAATTACTTTTTGCATTAGTATTAATTTCAAGGTGTTTTTCATTTTTTTCTTTTCATTTTTAAACATTCATTTCTTATATTTTTATGGACGAGATACGGTGTTCCAAAGGTAAAGTCCCAGGAAATCACCCCGTGCAGGACATTAAATCCCTCTTGCCTTTCTCTAGTCCCGCCTGACCTTTAGATCAATCGAATTTTACTTTTGAATGCACCCAGGCTTCAAACAAGAATGCAATCAGAGTGCTGGAATGCCCCCTACATCTGTCCAAAGGCAGCCCAGAGACAAAGAAGCTAGCCTCTCTGTGTGCGATCCAATCAAATCTCTCTCAGGTCCCCAGCCAAGTACAGGAAATCTCAAGTTTTTAGCCAGTCTTCAATTTCCTAATCCTAGCCTCCAGTCCCCTTGGGCCTTTCTGCTTGACCTAGTGATCTCTGCCTAGCAGACTGGTCTAGGCAGGCTGGGAGCCTCCTGTGCTCATAGTGTGGAGGGGAATCAGAAGGGACCTGGCAGTCCTGGCTCTGGAAAAGCCATGTTGGCCTGACAAATACTTAGCTCCTGGGGGAGTCCTTCTTCCTGTCTTGTTCAATGACGCTAGCTAGATCTTTCTCTCTGCTTTTGTTACCGCTTTGTTTCGGGGGAGGATTTTATTTTGGCCACCAGCGGGTAAGTTTGAGAAAAGTTCCCTTAACCAGGCTTATGTGGAACCTTGCTCTGATTGACTTTTCAAAACAATTTCCATTTGACTTTCACAATGGCTGCAACATAAAAGTGATTTGTTGGGTGTCACTAATGACCTTTCTCTCGAAAGCTTGATTCAGATTCCTGACGACAGTAAACAACATCTATCAAAATCTTCCTACAGCACCTTGGAGCCAACAACTGTCTCCACGTTGCCTCTCCGTCCTCCTAAATTAACCACAGCCTGTGCGCCGCATATGTGTGTGTGCACACGCACAAGGCTGATTGATTTACACGTGTATTTTTGGCATTTATAGTTGATGAAGAGGAAAATTGGGAGCATTCTTCAGGCAGAAGAAACTCATCTAAAGTTAGGGAAGAATCATAGATCCTCATTTGTAACTTTGGTACCCACATTCTCAGGGTGAGGTTTTCAGAGGTAATTAAAAACGAGAAGAGGCCACTGAGGCCACAGATCCAGCGTATTACAAAAGAATCTTCCGGCCCCTCTCAAGAACAAAAATAGCTTTACATCATTATTATTTGGACCCCAATCTTTAAAAGAATGTGTGTGTGGGGTTGGGGGTGCTATTCTTCAAGAGTGGTCTTATTTTCTACTTCAATGAAAAACCGTTGCACTCAAATTGACAAGTATTTATGTAAATATCAGATCCCAAGGGCAGAGCATCAGTCTGACTCTCTCTAAGTACAAAGCCCCCCCCCCCCAGACTCAGGTAAAAGAGACTAGGCAGTACTGTGTCTGTCTGTGTTTCTAGCCTCATACCTGGGGCGGGGTGGGGTGGGGGTGGGTGCAGATGTGGGGAGATATCAAGAACTCATCATCCAGACAACATGGCTGAACCACAAGCCTCTGTATCAGTGACAGAACCTGCACTAAAGAAAGGCAGATGGAGAGTGACAAAGGAAGACTGAAGTCCTGCTCCGGCCTGTGGGTCCACGCAGGGTCACACACGCACCACAAACTCATGTGTGTGTACCACATCCATACACCATACAAATATACATAAAAGCAAAAGACCAAATCCCACTGAAATTGGCATATATGCCTCAATGTCCATTTTCATTGTCAGGACATGGCCTCACAAGGCAGGACCCTCCTTTCATCACCACACAGAACAATTGGCTCTGCCCTTCTTAGAACCCTTTCCTGGTTTAGAATAAGACGGCAAGGCAATGTTCACAAGAAGGTAAACCAGTGATACCTAATTATCCAATTAACCCTTTAATGCCGAAAGGATTAACACACTCCAACACTAACAAAAGAAATAGTAAAATCAAGGTAGGACATTTTCCACACAGCGAATAAGGAATACCAGAAAGACCTAGACAAAAAGACGGCCAGCACAAACGGGAGACATCTGGAAAGATGACCACTGTGATCTCTCTCAACATACTAAGGGATTGAAAATGCAAAGCCGGGCGTGATGGCGCACGCCTGTAATCCCAGCACTTGGGAGGCAGAGGCAGGCAGATTTCTGAGTTCGAGGCCAGCCTGGTCTACAGAGTGAGTTCCAGGACAGCCAGGACTACAGAGAAACCCTGTCTTGAAAAACAAAAAAAAAGAAAGAAAGAAAGAAAGAAAGAAAGAAAGAAAGAAAGAAAAAGAAAGAAAGAAAAAAAGAAAAGAAAAAAAAAGAAAATGCAAAATATTCATGTGAGTTGCTTGGGAATCATGGGCCTCCAATGCCTCCAATGGGCAAAGAAGCACAGTAGGAAGTGAGGATTTCAGACTCCAAAGAGGCCAGTGAGGTTGCCAAAATAGAGAGGGAAGGCAAGGGAAAAGTTTAGGTATCAAACCGGCTTCATTCCAGGTATGTTTGATACATATTGAGGATAATCACATAACTTCCCAAAGCCTGCACACAGAATAAACAGTAATTCCTAGGGAATCCATCTTATATTAAAAGTATGTTTCAATTTCGGGGTTCCCTTCTCACACATTTAAACACAAACACAAAAGTTTTGCCTGGAGTTTCTGGTGTTTGGAAATTCCTAAATTTCAATAGCTAAAATTTACCCAAGGAACTCCTTGAGGAGCCCATGCTTTTGAGATGGAGAGTCTAAGTCTCATCTCGAGGTTACTCCTTTCTGCCGGGTCACCATTGTCGCTATGATGATTCACAACTGCTGAAGGGAGCCGACATTCCTTCTGGAGGCTCCGGGACAAAGGCCCAACCTACAAGGGGTTGACGAGCAGCTGCACATGCTCTGTGAGAATTTAACCTAAACCCCAGCTGTTTCTGGAGCAGATCAAACTTACCAGGAAATCACAGTAAGTCTCACCTCTTCAGGCGATCACTTAAAGATATCAATTTCTGTGAAAACAAAAGTCTAGATGGTGGGTGGGAACTGGGAAAGGGGAAAGCCTTTGGAATGTAAACATAGAATATAGAAAATAAAAATTAAAAAAAAAAGTCTAGAAATCAAATTTATCTTAAATGTTATTTATCATTAATCTCTACTCCTTAGGGGGGAAAAAAAACTCTTATGATGCATTTTTCTTATTGTTAAATTAATCATGTCACCAAATGTTTCGCGAACCTGTTTTCGTGTATGCCCATACTTCGGAGAGTGAGTCTCCTGAGCTAATTTATACCGAGTCGCATAAACAGGCTGATAAAATAAGAATTCTGTTGAGAATGAAAAGGTTTGGCCCATTCTAGTTCTGTGCTGAGTTGGGGTCATAACGGTTCACATGGCATCTATGCCTTCTGTATACCTGTGTGACGCATGACTTTCTTCAATTCTTTTTGGTGTTGTGTCAGAGCATATGTGTGCCGTGGTGGACCTGCAGATATCTCAGGACAACTTTGTGCCGTTTCTTCTCTCCTTTCTGTGGGCTCCAGAGAGCACATATTGCCAGACTTGTGTGGTGGCAACTTCCCCGTGAAGCCGTCTTGCAGGTTCCCCAACCCCCAGCCCCCTACAGTTACTACCCCTCTATTCCAGAATGTAACAGTGCTGAGGACTGTTCTCTGTTGGGTTTTGTATTCTGTTTCCTTGTTCAGTTTTTCAGCGTCAACAAGAAAGAAGTCAAACTGGAGAAGGAAAATAGCAGAAATGAAGAGTCTGGGGGTGGGGTGGGGGGGAAGGGCAGGAATACAAATCCAGAGCCAGGAAAGAAGTCTGAGGCCAGACACACAGGAATCAAGAAAGGTAAGGCAGAGGGGAGGTGGCGCAGGGAAGGTCATTGTGTCTGACATGTGGAAATAGCTTAGGAAATGCTAGCTGTTGTAGTTGTTCAACTTCTTAAACAACATAGCTTATTAGTTTAACTAGTCTCTGTATTTGTGTGTGTGTGTGTGTGTGTGTGTGTGTGTGTGTGTGTGTAAGATTGTGGTTGGGAGTATAAGAGCTGCCTAGTGTTTTCTTTATACTGACACTTTTTATATTCAGCAATGGATCTTCAAACTCAGAAAGGGTTGAAAGAGAGAAAAAAAATAAAAGCACCTTCCTTTAGAAGTTCAAAGCTTGGCCTTTGAGGTCTCAGATGGGCAGGCCCAGAGAGGATGCAGGCAGGAAGACTTGAAGAGATAAAGGAGATCCTCTCATCCATCTGTCTAAGAACCACTGGATTCCCTGGTTCCAAGGAGGGTTGTGGACAGACAGAGTGGTGGTCAGATAGAGGGAAAGCCAGCAGAGAGGAGAGACTATTCATATGAGGCAGTCAGACCAGAGACAGCATGGATAGGAACATGCCCAGGGATGGCATGAATATCTGTTAACTCATCAGTGACAGGCACTAATCATGGTCAAAAGAGAAAGGGTCACATCCGTAACAGTAATAAATATTATTAACAGTTACAGAAAATCTGGAAAACATTGTTGAATGTTTAATGTAAGCCCATTGAGGTACCTTATAAATAGCAAATCTCATCAACTCAACTACCCTAGAGGATAAATACTAGGTATAAATTCCATATAGTCAAATTCAAACCAACTAGTTAACTCCTTGTGAAAGGCCATATAGCTTGTAAATATTGAGTGAAAATTAATGAGTTGAGAATTTTTTTTATATCTGGAGGCTACAGGAGAGACTAGAAGGATACATAGACTGGACTTAGAGAAAATCAGGGAGTCTGGATCCCAAGAATAGATTCTTTAGGGGTGTCAAGGATGACAACAACATTTCTGGCCACTGTATCAGTAATATCAGAAATGTAGAGAAGCAGCAGATTAAGGGTGGAGAGATAAGTCATATCAGAGAAAAGCTTGGACTTGATCCCATGTTAAAGTCAGGGCAAAGACTGCAACACAGCAGAAACCATCATGACACAATCATCCATAATCAATAAGTAATTCAACTGCAATTTCTCATCTCATCAGATGGTTGATAATCAATGCCTGTGTCTAATTGCTTAAGTCACAAAATTGAGAGTATTATGACATAGCACTAAATCAAGACCAACGAATATGGTGGAGAGATATAGCCTCAAAGATTCTTTATTACAATATTTTACAGATAAAAGCAGATAATAGGATTCAGGCTCTGGAATTAAAAAAATCAAAATTTAAAAGACTTGTGCTTGCCAGAATAATGGTCCCTCAAAGATGCTATATAATAGCTTACTAGAGACGGGGTACCTTAAACAGCACACTTCATTTCTGATAGGTGTGGTAGTCCAAGGACAAGGCATCATAAGGTCAAGTGTCTGATGAAGGCTCTCTTCCAAGTTCATAGACATTAATCACCTCTTCACTGTGTCCTCACATGGCAGAAAGGGAGCCAAAGAACTTACCAAGACCCTAATTCATGAGGCTATAGATCCCGCATGAGAAAGCTTCTTTCCAGAACTTGTAAATAATTTAGGATATTTGGTAAGGTGAGAACTAAAGTTACTGATGACACTGTGACTGTTTGTCGACCTTAATCTGACTTCAAGTAAGGGAACTGCCTTGGTGTATCCAAGTTGGTTATGTGATCACAAGGGTATATTAAAAGGTGGTACAGGAAACAGAAGATAACTAGAGAGATGGCAACATCAGAAAGATGCTCCAATATCGTTTATTTTAATGGTGGAAGAAAGAGCTCTTTAACAGCATCATACATGGCCAGACAAAGTACGCAAACACATATTCCCTTAGAGCTTCCAGAAAAAAAAAAAGTTCAGCTAACCAGCACCATGATTTTAAACCAGTGAGGCTCATTTTGTACTTTTGACATCCAGACTGTTAGATGATTAATGTCTATTGTTTTAAGCCACTAAATTTGCAGTTATTTGTTAACAGCTGTCACAAGGAGCTAATATGGTACATTGGAGAATGAGCCATTTCTTCAGATAGTTCAGATTTTTATCTCAGCAACAGATCTGTGGAATGATAATTACCTACATGAAACAAACAGATACTAACAAACAATCATCAATTACTATTTGTGTTTCTGGCAATGTGGACAGTCAACTACTGAGCACAAAAAAAAAAATGTCTAACTGGGTCATCTCCTAGTCAACATTTTCATTGGAAACAAGTCCAGCATCCCTGAGAGAAAACATCTTTCTGTTACCTGGGCAGATCCCCTTGAAAACCAAAGATGATCAAACAATAATTTGTCTTTTAAAAGGAAGAAATGTGTTCCTTTGTTGCAGCACCATAATATAAGGAGAAAAAAAGCCCTGCTTCAGATAAAGCTTATTAAACTATGTCAGTAATCAAGGTAAAAAAGATGGTTGACTCATTTTCTTACAGTCAGATGTCTCCTGGCCTTCTCTCAGTCAAGCAGTGACGCTCTTCCTGCTAAGAATTTCTTCAGGTTCTTGTCAGCAGGATGTAGGCTTAAGGGTCATGTAGATCCTTTCAGAGCAGAGCAACCCTTAAAACTTATTAAGAAATTAGATAAGAAAATTCCAAGCAGTATGATAGGCTGTACTGCCATTAAACTTCCTTTCACCAGATCCCCAGTGGAGTGTGGTAATGTAAGCGATGTTGCCTTAGAATGTAGAATGAAACCTGCCTTGTTCAGGTGTCAGAATGTAGGGGAAAGCACAGCTTGGTTAAAAGAACACTTTAGTTCATTTTGTACAACTTACTGCTTGGGGGCATCTGAGATGGAACCAGCTTTATGCTAACTCAACATTATCACCTGCACAGGAAACTGCATTAGTTACCTGCTTAACTCAAGTATGTTCTGGGAAAACAGCACCTCTGACCTTGGTTTCAGACTTTGAATTTCATGAGTGAACACAGATTCTCTAATAGAATCAATTAACCTCTACCCACATCATAAGCCAATGTCAAAAATGTAAGAATCTTTCTAAGGGAGAAAGAACAAAAGTGGTGACCAAACAGAAGTCCTTATCAGTCAAAATTCCTCCTGCCAACAAGTGCTCAGACCTCAGCTTCCTCCTCCTGACCAGATTGTCAGATAATTAATGATCAACCAAGAATGACTAAGAGTTCAACCAAGCATGAGGGCCAGACCCAACAAGTATAAGATATGCTTAATGCTGTCTAGAAATTTGTAATTAAGTTAGGAAAATTATCCAGGGATGGTTCAGTGAGTATTATGTGCTTCTTTGTGGATTTATTGATCTTGCCTCTATACCATAGTCCAAAGGATATGTGTCTTATCCTATTATAGCCACAGTATCATGTACAGGTTAGCATTCAACACCGTGTGTGTGTGTGTGTGTGTGTGTGTGTGTGTGTGTGTGTATGTATATATGTATGTATATATATTTGTGTGTATGTGTTTGTGCATGTGTTTATATATACATTTTTTTAAATTGAAGCTATAAACATAGGAACAGTACCAAAATTTATATCAAGATATTAAAATGTAAAAGCTTTTTTGTGACCTCTCTTGGGTGATTGAATGTTCATGTCAAGATCTCCTTTCCAGACACTTGCTGTCAAAAACTCATTGAAGTAGACAATGAATGCAAGCCATTTCTTTCTACAAGAAGCACATGGCCACAAAAATTGCCGCTGATGTTCCAGATAGAGTGGTATGGTCTTGTGGCCCCAAATCAATGGTAGGAACGACAAAAATGGTCTTCCCATAAAGCAATGTGTTTTGACTCATTGCAGACTGTGGCTGTCCCTATCAAGTAAGGGACAGTGTTGCTATAGACCAAGGATGACTGGAGAGAAGAAGCATAAATCTGTTTGCAGATACATTGTGATGGCAGTCTTGTTGTTCTCAACTTGGCTGTGGTTTAAAAAATAAAAAAGGAGCCGGGCGGTGGTGGCGCATGCCTTTAATCCCAGCACTTGGGAGGCAGAGACAGGCAGATTTCTGAGTTCGAGGCCAGCCTGGTCTACAGAGTGAATTCCAGGACAGTCAGGGCTACACAGAGAAACCCTGTCTTGAAAAAAAATTAAAAAATTAAAAAATTAAAAAAATAAAAAAATAAAAAAATAAAAATAAAAAAGGAGAGAAAGGTATTCTTGGACTGAAGGATACTGTGTCTTTAGGTTAGGGCCCGAAAGAGCATGCAGGATCCAAAAGCTTTCCCAATCTTCTCTAAAGAAGATGATACCTGCTAACAGTGTCAGAAAGTCCTTAAACAAAGACGATAAGGATCCCAGAGCCAAAGCACCCATGATTCATTGTCTTGTTATTCCATATGCCCTACAACACAAACATTGACATACTGTTCTAACGAAACAATGCACTAAGAAAAATAGGGAAGAGGCTGCAGAACGCGTTAAACTTTTGGCCAAGGTAATGAAGGAACCCAGAGAAAAACACCAGGAACAGATTTCCAAGAGACAGAGATGGTCCTCTGTCCTCACTCAGAGCTTATATTTCTGAGTTCAGTCAAAAATAAGTACCTAAGAAATCATAAGTAATAAACAAATGATTAGATGATGAAAAACAAATGCCTTGAGATGCAGTTTAAAAGCTACAATGTACTTAGTAGCAAGGTATGATGGTTTGAATATGATTGGCCTAGGGAATGATACTACTAGGAGGTGTGGCCTTGTTGGAGTAATTGTGACCTTATTGGAGGAAGTGTGTCACTGTGGACATGACCCTCATCTAATAACTGCCTTTGAGTCAGTCCTCTCCTAGAGGCCCTCAGATGAAAGTGTAGAACTCTCAGCTCATACTGTACTGTGCTTGCCTGGATGCTGGCATGCTCCTGCCTTGATGGTATTGGACTGAACTTCTGAACCTGTAAGTCAGCCCCAATTAAATATTCTCCTTATAAGAGTCGCCTTGGTCATGGTGTCTGTTCACAGCAGTAAAACCCTAAGACATAAGAAAAATAAACATATTTTCCCAATAGTACACTTAAGATTAAGAACATACTACTTGCACATAAGAAGCATGTCTATGTGTATGTGCTACTATGCATGTATGAAAGAAGTTAAAGAAACCAAAGAATCTCATATATTATAGAACCAATTATGAAAAAGTTAATCTCCCATCAATTGCTTTTCATTTGAATGTAGAATTCAGATAAAAGAGAGAGTCCTACAACACAATTTATGTAGTTAGATGTATGTAGTTAAGATAGATTGTTCAGTCCTGGGACATTGTCTTCCCAGTATGAGGACTATAGTTTGGAGCTGCAGAACCCACATAATAACTATGCTGGCTTGTAATCCCCATACTCAGAAGTAGAGACAGGGGATCCCAGGGCAATCTGGCTATCTAGACCAAACACTTTGTGAGCTTTGGGTTCTTCTGAGTGACTCTGACTTGCCAAGTCCTCTGTGGCTGCAGAACGGATTGTATGACATAGTTCCTGCCCCTCTAAGGCTTGTTTGTATAGTAATGTATATGTTATGTTCCTCCTTTGGGAAAATGTCCTCTCTGCCAATGTTAATGACTCCATGATAATTAGAAATAGCACAGTTCTTGGAGACAAGGGTATGTCTGGCATTCCACAGCAAAATGGTAAATGCTGTGACCTTCAGGGCAGCCCTTCAGGCTGTGGGAAAGAACTCTGAAAACATGAGCTTAAGAATACACAAATCAGTGTAAGAGCTGTCCTTTACAGGGTTTCTCAACTATGTAAAATATAAAGATGAAATATGAATTATATGAGGGGTCTCATGGAACTAAAAGAACAGAGGCAACTGCACTAATGACCCAACTTGTCAGAAAGATATTAAGGAAGGGGATGAAGAAATTTAGGGAGTGGTGATATTAGGGCAAGATCCTACCCAACTAAACATATTGTTTGTGCTTACAAAGACAAGCAGATTTCTGAGCTCAAGGTCAACCCAGGACATGGGTCCATGTGTAGTGGGAATAGTGATCTCAGGGTGGGATCCCACTCAGCTAGCTTATTGTTTGTGCTTACAAAGTCAAGCAGATCAGAGTTTATTTGCTATGTTAAAAAATATATACTTGCTGTCTTTTTCTAAGAGCTAAGAAGCTAAGGTCATAAAATGCTGATCCATGGGTTAATCAAAAGGGAACCTGGATTAAATGATTGAATTGATATGGAAATAAAAGACTGGGCTTTGGTCTGCAAGAGCTGAGCTACCTAGAGAGAGCTAACTAGAAAGAGCTGCTTGGAGAACTAGTATAAGTTTTTTAGAATTTTTCTGTTGTGTTTCCTGACTTTGGTCAGAAAAAAACAAAACGCTATTAGAGAGCTAACACAGCTCTCTTGAAATTTTTCTGAGGTTTTCTGACTTTGGTTGGAAAACCTGAGAGCTATCTCAAGCAGAGAGAGATGATGAACAGAAAGCTGCCTCAAGCAGATAGCTGTCTCAAGCAGAATAGAGAGTCAAGAACTATCTACAAAGCTGTCTGGCAAAGTTTGATCTAGCAAACTACAGATCTGTCAGCTTGCATCCCATCATTGACTTTGAGTTGTTTCTTCTGAAATTCACAAACATCCCCTTTCTCTCTCTCTCTCTCTCTCTCTCTCTCTCTCTCTCTCTCTCCCTCTCTGACTTTTTCTATCTTTCTGTCTCTCTCTCTCTGTATGTCTGTATATCTCTCTCTCATACGCACACATACACACACATGCTCATAAATATATACATTAACACATACACACAGGTGTGCCTACACACATGTGAACACATATGCAAATACATGCATACTACATGGATATAAATGTAAGAAAAAAAAGATTTTTCATTTGTTGATTTTTTTAAACAGTAGTGAAAGACACATTCACTATATTTTAGGAAGAAATATAAAGAAATGTACACTATGTGAAAGGGGCTCTGGGAAGGTGGAGATTCAAAGCTCTTTCATCTTTATGAAATACAGCTTTAAGGATCTGCAATGTTGACCTTACTCTGTTTCACATAAGCTGTGGGACCTGAGGAAAGTTTGTATCTTACAAATGCCCAACTGTGGGGTAATATTAGTAAAAATCACAATATTACAGGCTAAGGTTGAATGGCAGAAACAATAGTGCAGTATTCTGTGTGGTTTGTTACATCCCTTATTCTCCTTACAGACTATTTGATAGTGGGCTATGAGAAAACAAACATATATTACATCTAGATCACCAAGGAACTCAGAAGCTAACACACTATTATCCATGTTCTGTTCTCCCTTTCCCTTTGCTATGGTGAGCCCACAAAAGATGACCACTCAGACACAGTTTATAGCCAACTGAAATCTCTTATTCCAGCCATCTGGGACCACACTCAGGTACTTGGGTCCCAAGTATAGCCCTGAGCATTTAAAACAAGGAGGTTTTAAAGGAAAGGACCACATGTTGGCTCACTCAGCAGCTGGGGGCTGGGGAAGCTGTTCCACAAGCAAACAGTTTAACAGGTAAGGTAAGTAAGCTGGGGCATCTTGACCTGATTCCTAGAATAGACTTGGGCAATTTTTCATGGGGTTCCCATCAAGAAGATCAAATTTGAGTTAAATCTAAAATGGCCTCAGCAAGAATTCAAGATGGAAGAGCCTTTTCATGGTCTCATCACATTCCCTACTAGTCCTATGGGCATGAGTCAGATTGTTGACACATCCTGTTCTAGGAGAGTATAGTTTGTCCTAAGGACAAGTAGCTTAACTGAGTTTACTCTTCTATCAATGTAGTTGGCATGCAGCTGAGAATGCAGTGCCCACCATTAGCCCAATCAGAATAAGAATCAACCCTCTAGCTAATGCTGACAATAAGGTTAAGGGTATCAGCTAAACAGAGACTGATACCAATTATCTGATCTGGGTCTACCTTCTTTTTCTTACTTGAGGTTTTCTCTGACTGTGGAAAGGTTTTCTCTAATTACCACTGTTAGGTTGTCATAGAAACAGCAAGTTTTTCCTAAAGCCATGCAAAGTCCTCCCTGTTTCATAAAAATGGGTCCAGCCTCCTTTATTTCTGTAGGACTACCTCTGCTAGGAAGTCAACTTAGCTCTCCAGCCCAGAATTAAAATTCTTCAAATAGCCTGAGTCTAAATCTGTCTGGGAACTGAATTTCCTAAAGTTGTGTTGTCCAGTAATCAAGGCTCAGATACTGTGGCAATCACACTGATTATATCTGACCCTACTGGAATCAGGACCAGAGTTAGAACCTGTTTGACTTTTGTTAACATTGAGTCAAAGCCAATATGAGTTCTCCCTTTTTCTCCATTATAGGCGCATACCTTGGGGATAAGAACTGATATACATAGAGTGGGGATATAGTTTCCCATCCTCAGTTTTTCTGAATTCCTGTGTCCAGTTTGGATCTGATGGGGATTGTAAATCCCAGGTTAGTAGACTCTGAACAGTCCTATATTTAAGGGGTCCAAGGTCCAAGTGATAGTCTATTTGTCTGTAATTGCCCTTTCCCCCTCCAAAGGATGATACCAGTTACTTTGATAGCCATTGGATAACTGTGTAGCAACCTTCCAGAAAGGTTCCAGGGTCTAGGCAGGGGTCTTCTTTATCCAAACCAAGTCTCCTGGTTGAAAATGGTGGTGTGGGTTCAGAAGTGGGAGATGACAAGATTCCCTCCACAGTCTTGTCAATGGCCTGGCAAGCTTTATTGCAAAGCCAACAAGGACCTAAGAAGGGTGTAATCAGACATTTCTGTCTTGGGACTCTATTAGAGGTAGTCTCCCAAACACAATTTCAACAATGAAGCTCTTCCTGGTAAGGAGTACCTTGAGCTCTTAGCAGGGCAAAGAGATGGAGGTTGACACTTTTTTTTCATCAGTTTCCAGGACCAATTTGGTCTGAGTCTCCTTAAGAGTTTTATTCATCCTTTCTACCTGACCTTAGTTCTGTGGCCTATACACATAATGTAATTTTCTAATTAATACCTGCTAATACCTTTACCAGAATTTGAGATACCTTTGTTATAAAGACCAGACCATTATTAGATTCCAAAGCTAAGGGCAGTCCAAACCTAAGAATTATTTCCCAAAGAAGTTTCTTAGTAACTATTAGAGAAGTTTCTGTTTGGGTGGAGTACGCCTCCACTCATCCTGAAAAGGTGTTTACAAACACCAAGAAATCTTTATAGCCAAAAATAATAGGCCAGATTGCAATAATGTCCAATGTCCAAAGTCCCCAAAGCCCATTTCCTTGAGCCTATCTCACTTATATCTTTCTTCCTACTGTGGGGTTTACCTGAATACTGGTGGTACATCTAAAAGTAGTATCTTTAACCAGGCTTTCCAAATTTGGAACATAATACCTGGATCTGTGGAGTTTTGTGGTTCCCAGGGTGGCTTGGTAGAAACTCAGAGCCAGAATCCTTCCCAGACCCTAGACCCTAAAATGATGGGTCTTCTGTCTGGCAGCATCCAGTACCCTTGTTTCTCCTGTGTGGCCAGTTCTTGTTCCACCCAGTCAACCTTGCCTGGCATATATTCTTGGCATTCTAGTAAGCAGTGAGCCAAGACTTGGGAGAGGCTCTACTCATTCATTGAGAAACCAGGTGTCCAAGTCAGCTGTTCTGTTGCTTTTGGCTTCTGGGGAATGTCCTTTTTGGTGTCCTTTGCAACAAACAATGGCTGTTGGGGAACATTGCTATTAAGGTAGCAGTCCCCATGACTGGATAGCTTTCTGGGCTCAAGGCAAAATGAGGGATTCCGTTTCTCAGTGGGGCTTCCCTGCATATGTCCATCTTTGTCTGGAAAGTATCCTTGAACACAGATGCCTGGCCTTGTCTGAAAAGTCACTTTGTACAGAGCTCTCTCTGCAAGGCTGCATAATTCAGCACACACATCCCACTCTGGCTTCTTGCCCACATGGTAATTAGGTGTTGTATTATAACCAATCAGCTCTTCCTGCATGCTTGATGCTATGACCAATTGTTCCTTTCTACCTGCACCCCTAGTAAGGCCCATATGTACCCTATGCCTGAAAAAATAAAGTGGACTCATCTCACTGAAACAATCTCCAGAGTTCATTCCATCAATACTCATGGATGTCCAAATCCCTGCTCTCCACCTCTGTCCCATTTCTCCCCCAAGGCTGGTAGACAACAGCCTCTAGAAATGGGTAGGGCAAAAGTGGCCACCCTTTTGGGTAAATCAGGTAGCTTCCAATAGGGCTAAGATTTCTTCTCTGCTTTTAATTTCTTTTCCTGCTGAGGTTAGTAATTCTCTTTCCTCATGTACACCCCCAAGGACATGGGTTGTAGCAAAAGCATATTGACTATTATTTACACTTAATATGACAAAAACCTTCTCTTTCTCCCAGTACAAGGCTTGAGTTAAAGTTAAAATATCAGCCTATGGGGTTGATGTTACACTGCTTAAAGATTGTGCTCAGGCAGTCTTATCTCAAGTTAACATCAATGCTCCTGCATACCAAATCCCATAGCGAACAAAACTGCTCCCCCAGTGCTTAAAGCTATGAGGAGGTCATCTACATACTAGTGCAGGGTACTCTGTAGATATTTTTATCTAAATTTCAGCAGATCTGTAATCAGGACTTCATAAACAATGTTAATGGGTTTTGAACCCTTCCTCCTAGTCTATTTTCCATGTTTTCTCTCATGTCTATTTCCATACAACATCTATCAGCACACAGAAGAGTTTCTTTCCTTGTTTTTCTTCCTCTGAATCTTGGCTATTGTAAACTTTCTGAGCAATTTCCCAAAGTTGACACCTATTCATCCCTTCAAATCCCTCTAACTTCTGGAGCTTTCTACTTATGCCTGGGGCCAGCTGCCTGACAACAGCAATATGAGTGGTTCACTGCCCTTAGGGGCCATCTGGGTCTATAGGAGTAAATACCTGATCTGCTTCATAGAGCCTTTCCAGAAACCCAGTGGACTATTCATCAGGTCTTTGAGTAATCTGGCTTATCATGGATAAGTTGGTAGGTTTTCTGACTACCACTTTTAATCCCCCAATAATGCTGGATGAAGAAGCCAGCAACACACTCTTATAACTTAAATAGTTTCAAACAGTCTGATAAGGGCCTGTGACTTCTTCAAAGAAAGGGAAGGTTTGGGGTCTTTCAATTATACAGTCACTGATAGAGAAGAGCACATAAACCGTGAATGGAAAAGGAATTAGACTTCTATTTTTCCCCTTCCCCTTCTCTGAGCCTAAGTTAGCTGCTTAGAGAAGGCAAGAGAGGGATTAGGTTTTGGGGGGAGGGGGCACACATAGCTTAAAGAACTATTTCTTCCTCCTTGCAGAGGGGCTGAGTGAACATGCCAAAGTTTTGGGTTTCCCTGGACAATCCAGCCTGAATTCAGATCTCCAAGTAGAAGCCATAGATCTTAAGTGAACAAGGGGATTTTGCATTATAGAAAGCCATTGGTTCTTACAAGAAAACTTCTGGCTATCACTGCTACTCCAGCTGCCAGTGTAGCCACAGCTACAGCATCAGCCAGATGCCAACATCTTGGCCACTGTTGCTGCCAGAAGACAAGTGCCAAAGCACAAGTAGGCAGCCCAGCATGGTCTGTGATTCTGCAGGAAATTATACCCCATCGTAGGGACAGTGGTGGCTGCTGTTTCGCAACACCTCATTCCCCCTTCTATTTTAGCTCTGTTTCTCCAACCAACTGAAATGACAGCAACACAAAGAGAGACATATAAGGAGACATAGTCATAAAGAGAGAACACATAGATAACCATGGGTGGCCACCATACATTCATATACCTGAACAAACCAAAAGAGTCTGATAATGTCTCAACATAGATCCTGGACACAGGATCTACCATCATTTTTTTACCTTTCCTCTTGTGCCCTAAACCAGATGATGCCTCCCAACTTACCTTCAGAAATGTTCAGACCAGATGACTTTTAATTTATTTCTTTTTCTTTTGGGTAGTGGTATTGAAGTGTCCCTGGAGCCCATGACAGCAACTGATCAGAAAGAATTGGCCCTGGGATGTCTCAGATGGTGCACACCTAGGAGTCCTCGCCAGTCAGAACACTTCCCTGTCCCTGGGAGATCCTAAGGCACCTACATGTGTCACGGTCCAGTTTCTGGGGGAGCTCTCTGGGAACACCACCAGAGATGACCACTCAGTTTAGAGCCAACTGAAAGTAGTCTTTATTCCAGCCAACCAGGACAACATTCAGGTATTTGGGGTCCTGAGAATTTAGAGCAAGGGGCTTTTAAAGGTAAAAACCACATCCTGGTATCTCACTCAGCAGCTAAAGAGGGAGGATTTGCATAAGTAAGCAGTTTAACAGAAGCTAAGTTAGCTGGAGCATCTAGATCTCAGGTCCCCAGATTAGAGTTGGGTAATTTTCAAAGGGATACTCCACCAAGAAGATCAAATCCTAGTAAAACTTAAAATGACCTCAAGAAGAATACAAGATGGAGGAAACTTTGCATGTCTTGCTCTGTCACACCTTGGAACTGTGATGTTGGTTATTGACATAGTAGAGCCTCTGCCATCTTGAGTACCTGAGTAACCATGTGGAGCAGACCATCATTTCTTATTACTATACATATCCGACATGGTACATAAAGAAAAATCAACCTGTGGCTAAGATTTCAGGGTGAAATTATCACTAAACTCAACCTTGACCCTGTGAGTTAACACAAATGGTACTATACAGTACTTGAAACAATAACTCTATAGCCAGTTATAATGGTTCATCCTTTTAATCCTGGCACTTGGGACATTAAAGCAGAAGAAATTCAAGGTTTGAGGCCAGCATGGACTACATAGTAAATTCTAGGATATCCTGGACTACAAGTTTGAGAGCCTGTCTCAAAAATCCAAGATCAAGTAAATAAGAGAAAATTAACCTCTTAAAGGGATGAAACAAGAACATACCTAAGCTAAGTGTAAATGATATATATGGAATAAAGGAATACACAGTAAGTGTTTATCGTGACCTTCAGATTCAAGAAGAACTTTCTTAAAATCACCATTCAATGGATGCCACACCAACCCCAGTAGAATCTGTGTGACAAGTTCCACAGCCTGGGGCATTAGACTTCAATAGAAGGAGGTCTTTTGGAACCAGTTGTGGAACTCTCGGCCGGAGCAAACATACCGAGCCATAGATCTCATGGCAATTTTTCTGTTTTGTTTTCTATCATTGCTTTTCTTAGTTACAGGTTCCTGGTAGCCTACACCATGATCTTAAGCAAAAATTATGGGTACGAAACCACCCCTTGAGATGGGATCTCTAACATGACCTCATCTCCGGGGAAACAACACTTTACTTTTTAAATCACTTACAAAATTATTATGACAGATAAAATACTTTCTTGACATTAAAATTTCATACGGCTACACGTGTGTCATAGGTGGTAGGCTTTGATCTATGGTAAAGAAAGCCTTAATTAGGCTTACTTGGGAAGAAAAGGAAGACTTAGTTTAAATTTATATGTTGAAGATTTATAAAAAAAATCAGGCATTAGATCTTAAATAATAATTGACCATATGGGGCTGGAAAGTTAGCTCAGTGGTTAAGAACATTGACCATAAAGATTTATTAACCCATTCTTGGGAATATGCCACTAGCCTTGGATGACTGCCCTCTTGAATATATTCTTTGAGAATTGTTATATTTTGATGATTTATATTATTAATAACGATGTTACCTGTTTTGTTTGTGATTCACTGAACATGTAGTTTTAGAAAAGTAATGCTCAGATGATTTTTGTATTTTACTGTGCCAAATGATTTTTGTTGGTATTAGTGATTGTTTCGCTGGATATAAGAGTTGTAATGTTTGGTTTTAAATGTATAAAATTTGCTGCTTGAGAGCTGCAAAATACACTCAGATTCAAACTGCCTCTGTGTTTGTTTCTCTTTGTCACCACTGAATCGTTACCTACCTGGACTTCGAGGACCCTCATCCCAGGGACCTTCATAGCTGGCTGGGATGGTCCGTGACGAATGGGGACTTGCTAACAGTTTCAGAGTGTTATTTGATAATTATCATCATGGTAGGTGTACTGGCTAGTTTTGTGTTTCAACTTGACACAGGCTGGAGTTATCATAGGAAAAGGAGCTTCAGTTGGGGAAGTGCCTCTATGAGATCCAGCTGTGGGGCATTTTCTCAATTAGTGATCAAGTGAGGGAGGGCCCCTTGTGGGTGGTGCCATCTCTGGGCTGGTATTCTTGGGTTCTATAAGAGAGCAGGCTGAGCAAGCCAGGGGAAGCAAGCCAGTAAGGAACATCCCTCCATGGCCTCAGCATCAGCTCCTGCTTCTGACCTGCTTGAGTTCCAGTCCTGACTTCCTTTGGTAATGAACAGCTGTGTGGAAGTGTAAGCTCAATAAACCCTTTCCTCCCCAACTTGCTTCTTGGTCATGATGTTTGTGCAGGAATAGAAACCCTGACTAAGACAGTAGGGAACATGGCATCATACAAGCCAGCATGGTGCTGGAGAAGTAGCTGAGAAGCTCATCTTGATACACAGGCAGCTGGAGGTTGGGAGAGGTTCAGGTAAAATGGCTGGACCTAGCATGGGCATTTGCAACTTCAATGCCCACCCCTCATGATACAACTACTCTAACAAGGCTGTACCTCCTAATCCTTCCTGGACAGCCCATCAACTGTGGACTAAACGTGCAAATATATGAGCCTCTAGGAACCAATCTCATTTAAAGCACAAGTGTTTCCTGCCCTCTGTCACCCACATCCATTAATTTTTTTTTGTCCCTTAATTACATTGACATGGTCCATAGGTTTGCCTCAGTTTGCTCGAAAAAGTCTAAATATGCTAATTAGGTAATATTTCTATGCACTGAACGTGTAAGATAATGCAAACACTACTGAAAACACAAAGTCCTTTGTGAAAACACTTTCTGATTTGTTCTCTCTCATCTTCCATGCTGCTGCTTTCTCTGTTTTCCAGAGAATCCCCTCACCACTCTTGTTACTTCTAAAGACAAGGGACATATACACCAACAGCCCCAGTGACCATGTATTTCAAACCAAATGACTTTGAACGGCAGAAATTTACTGTCTTGGAGACATGTAGAAGGGACTATTCCTTCACTTTCATCAAGCTGTAACTGTTGCCATCAGTCTTCAGCATAGAGATGTATCATCACTCCCTCCAACTCGTCTCCAGCTTTTCAAGTCATTCCTCCTATGGCAATGTGTCCTCACATGATCGTGTTCATATAATAACAGCAATATATTAGATTAGCATCCATCAAAAACTTCCGTATGACCTCATCTTAGTTAACTGTCCTGGCAATGACCCTATTTCCTGATAAGACACATTCTGAAGCATGAAAGATACACCTCAGTGTGTGTTTTTTAGCGGGAGGAACATAACTCAACCTGCACTTGGATTGTATTCCTGTGGAAACGGAATCAACTTCCATGAATTTATTGACTTTGTATATTGTGTATGGTCTAGGCCTTACATAATTCCCATTGCATCTCAGGTATTGGTGCCAAAAGTTCCTTTCTACAAAAGAAATCCACTATGACTGCCACTGAAAATAACTGAGAGTTAAGGACTTCCATATTAAAATATACCAGCAAACTGGAGACGCCCAGAATGGGAGGAAATTAAACTCAAGAAAATGGGGTGGGGGGAAAAATAAACAAAGCTATATTGACATTCTGTAACTATTTTGAGGATTCTGAATTCAGAGCGAGAACATAAAATTTTAGATTGTGAGCAGAAGGGAGGCTAGGGAGAGAGAAGAGAATTTCTGCTCGGTTTTAGGCAGAAAGAAACAAAATTTTGGGCTTTATGTGAGCCAAGATCTTCATAGCAAGGGAAACATTCACAGCTATGCCTGACTATGCATTTGGTCGTCCCCTTAAACACATGTCAAAACAGCAAAGCTTAGCACGTCAGCTTAAAACTAAGCAGATAAACTGAATAGCAGAGCAGGGTTTTTATGATTTTGAGTCACAATGAAAAAGGAATAAGAGTTTAGGACTTGGCAGAGGGAGGGGCTCGGTGAACTGCACAAGCCTTTCAGAGCATTAGGCCACAGAAGCAAAGAGAGTCGCCAAACTGAGACATAGCCAAATTGAAGCATAGCTTTGTTAGGCTTAAGAAAGAGCAGGATTAAAAGTATCAGCTCTGAGTTGGAGATAACATTATCTAGAGGCACGGTAACTTTCTATTTATAATATGAGAAAAATAATAAAAATTATTATTAGGCAGGTCAAGAAATAGGGCATGTTCAAATACCCCAATTTTTTCTTATAATTGATTCATGTATTAGAGTTAGAAGATAAAAACATCTTGAAAATGTCTCTGGGTTATAAGTTCAAAACAATGAAGTAGAAGATTTTTCAAATAAATGAAGAGATGAGAAATTTTAACCAAGAACTGAAATGTGGAAACAAAGTGTCAAAGGAGAACTTCAGAACTGAAACCTATAATTACTAAACATAAACTAATTGGAAATTAAGACTAATTACTGAGTTAGTTACATAATACCACAGAAGATAGAGCAAAGGATACAAGTCTTGAATTGAAGCTAATACAATAAAAATACTGACAGAAAGAGAAGAAAAATAATTTAAAAACTACAAAAGAGAATACAAACATATATGAGATAGTAATGAAAAGTCTAACATACATAATTAATGTAGCAAAATAAGAAACAAAATGAGAGGTTGTTAATTAAAAGAGTGTCTGAATATTTCCCAAACTCATGCACATGAACATGGTAACACAAATTCTGAGGACATTAAGCAAAGTCAGTATCCTCCTACATGTACCCCCCAAAGAGTACATTATCCCACATCACATCAAACTGCTG
This sequence comes from Apodemus agrarius, assembly GCA_964023405.1. Lineage (NCBI taxonomy): Eukaryota > Metazoa > Chordata > Mammalia > Rodentia > Muridae > Apodemus > Apodemus agrarius. The sequence goes on along the minus strand of OZ030026.1, from coordinate 39,757,158 downwards.
AAATCCACAGATCATAGCAATAAATATTTGAAAGAGAGGTGTGGGGAGATGTTGTTTTTCAAAAGCAATAATAGCTAAACTCTTATCAGAAATGATGGTGAAAAGAAGACAATGGATGTCATCTTTAAGGTGTACACAAAGAACTGCCAATTAATATTTCTATGCTCAAAAATAAAGGGAGACCAGAATAGTGATGATCAACAAAGTCTCTCAATAGAAAGAATCCATTGCTAGCACATCTAAGATGAACAATAACATCATTAAAAGATTTGGGGGGGGGGTAATCATATAGAAGGAAAGCATTTCCAAAGACTTTTTTTTTTTTTCGAGACAGTGTTTTTCTGTGTAGCCCTGGCTGACCTGGAACTCACTCTGTAGACCAGGCTGGCCTTGAACTCAGAAATCCACCTGCCTCTGCCTCCCAAGTGCTGGGATTAAAGTCGTGCACCACCACCGCCCGGCAAGAAAAGCATTTCCAAGTAGCAACATGGAACCCCTGGAAGCAAGAGAGCCAACCTCTTCCACAGCCTGCCTGGGAGCCTTGGGTATACTGTGTGAAGTTGTGTTCCTGTCCTTTCTCACCTACCCAAAGCATTCTCTGATTGGCTTTCATAAAAATCTGATGGCCAATTAGCGAGGCAGGAAGTGGAAGGCGGAACTTCCTGGAAGGAAGACAAGAACTCTGGGAAGAAGAAAGAGGAAGGCCTTTTTGCCAAGAGATATGAGAGGAAAAGGATGTGGCTGAGGCACCTGGAAGGTATAGTAGCCATGTGACTGGATGGGGCTAGGTAGTTGGGTTAACTTAGATGAACTTAGTTGAGAGTCTGCCCAACTAAGGTCTAGACTTTGAATATTAAAAGGTTTCCATGTCGTTACTTGGTGAACTAGCTGGTTAAGGAATAACTGTCACCATATTAATTTCCAGCACTAATTTAAGATATACAGAATGTTAATAATCATTTTACACATACCTTCGGCTACTTAAAAAACTCTAGCTGGCAGTTGATCTCATCGTAAGTACTTCATGGTTAAAGTCATGTTACCTCAACTTTATTCCAAAAAAAAATTTTTTTTCATTGCTGATTCTTTTGTGTTTTACTACTGTTTCTGAGACAGGATCTTACTATGCAGCCCCAAGTAGACCAGAACTCACTATGTAGACTAGGCTGGTATCAAACTAGTCTCTGACAGACACAAATCTAGATCTGCCTTCCTCTACCCGTACCCTACAACCCAGTGCTGGGAATAAAGGTGTGTACTACCACACATGTTCAAATGACCATGTGCTTCACTCCCATCCTCATCTGACTCAAAGAAGATGATATTCCCATTATCACATGACTTTATAGAGTCAGTACAAAGTTTATTCTTCTTATGTCAGCAAAGGAATCCATCTCATTAGAATCTCTAACGCAAAAGCCTAAATCTTCCAGCACTACAGACTCCCTCCCACTTAATTAATCTCTTGAATTAATTAATCATTTGATTAATTAATATCTTTATAGAGGGGCCTCACAGATCATCTGGGTTTACTTACACACCAGTAGTAAAAATCACAAGCATTTTGTTTCTTATGCTGATTTAGGAATTTGTTTGGTTCCTTTGGTTTCATTGATCAGGGGATTAGTATGGAAATCAATGTAGATCCTTTTGCCTCAGCCTCATCAGTCTGGGATGACAAGTGTCAGCCAACATGCTGGACCCCTATTTAACTAAAATCACACCCCCAGGAAGCTTAAGGAAAGATGGGGTGGGCATCATTTTTTGGCTCCTGCCATGCTCTGTGCATTCTTTTCATTACTAAATGGCCACCAAAAGGTCTCCAGGACCCATTAAAGGTTTAAATCCCCCCAAGATGTAACTAATGAACTAGCAAATTATTGCCTCTATGCCTTAAAAGAAGCAGAGGTCGGGTGGTATGGAAAGAAGTAAATAGGCTATAAGCACTAAAATAATGCTGCCTGCCTCCTTTTTATTCTAAAGACTCAGAGGTGCAGCCACTGGCTTCGCTGACCCCTCTCCTTTGGGGCAGAGTGCCTTGCACAGCTTTTTCCAAGGCTCAGAAGCTAACTGCAGTGAAAGTGCCCTCCTGATGGGGCTTATGAGCACAGGCACTTCCTCCTATCTTATTCGCAGCTCTCCACAATAAACCCTCTCCCGCACAAATACATATTTCCATTATCTTATTTTTAGAAATGCAATTTGAAGAAGGGAAACTGGGAACGTGATCTGACATTCTAATTGTAGGAAAGTCTTCCATTCGAGTCTCTCTAGGATCTGGCTGCAAATAAACAGCTCACCAGTGGATCTTAGCACACTAGGCTCCGGTCCTGCTCATGCTGATTTCAAGACATGTGCATTGTAGTCACAGAAATGTCTTTCCACACGTTTATTAGTGAAAACCCATCCTGCGATATTATTATTCCTTATTGCACTATTGTGCGAGGTGGACTATGCAGGTAGGGAATGAGTTTGAGGGTCTGTGAGCCAATGAATTATACTTTCTGGCTATTTCCAAGTCTCAAATCAGCTGCAATTCCTGCAAGGCACAAATGTTTATTCTGTGTATTTGATCCACACTTTTTACATCAGGACTCGGGAGATGATAGCTTCATTAAAAATGTGCTTGCTTTGCAAGCCCGAGGACCTAGGTTCAATCCCCAGAACCCATGTCTGAGGAATAACAGCTTAGGTTGTTTTCTGGCCTCCACACCATGCATGCATATATGCATGTGTACCTGCACACATACAAATACAAACTCACAAAATAATGCCAATGAGATTGGTAAGATATTTCTCTGATGGTAAGATGAGCCAATTCAAACCAGATTAGAATATATATAAATACAGATTTTTTTTTCCTCAAGGGTGGGCAAGTTCACTGGTCTCAAGGAAGGAAGCCAGAGAAGTCACCATGGGAAGGGAGAGGAAAGGGGGAAAAGAGAGAGAGAAAATATGTACACAGATAGAAAGAAAATGGGTAAGGAGGAGGGGGAGGAAGAGGAGGAGAATGCAAAATAATGTCTGGGTTATATAGCAAAGAGCCTCTGGGGGAATGTCAGGCAAGCCCCTGGGTAGGGTATGTCACGTAGGAACTGAGGAATCCTGGGACACTCTGGAAGCCAGCTTTGCTTTGGTATGTAAAATACAACACCTCAGCCCCTTGGCCTAGGTTCTGAAAACAAACTGAGATTTCTTAAAAATAATTAATATACAAGTTGGTAGAAACTCTATGACCTGACTCAGACATATTCCTAGAGTGGGGAGACAGTCTCTTAACCTAGGAACTGCTTTGACTAACCAACACCATCTCTCTTTTGTTCTTCCTGTGTTCTCTCCTCCTACCCATCCTTTCCTTTATGAATAATTATCTCAGCATCTAAGATGCTCAGGACACTGCTTGGAGAACCAAAGAGACAAAGAAAATAAGTCCTAGCCTCATTCACGTTGGAGAATATAGATAAGCTAGAAAAAAAATCATTAGACTACAAAGTAAGACAGATGAGCAGGGATCAGATGGGAAGTGGGCAGATGGGGGTGGAGACAGATTTGAATAGTGAACAAAGGGCTAAGTAGGGATGCTCCCTAAAGAGGTACTCACTCTTGGACTGAGCCTGTTTGCAGGTAGATAACTAACGTTTAGATTTTGGGGTCTAGGGAAAGTAGTCAGTAGAGAGGCAAGTAGAAACAGTCTGTCTACATGTGCTAAACAGCAATTATTGCCTTTATTTTACTGCAAGCTAGATTCTATGTGGGAGACCGGGGAAGACATGGCCAAGCAAAGCAGATGTGGCTCCTGGCCTCCAGCAAGAATGGAGATCTTCACCTTGGTTCTTTCTAGTTGAGTAGTGCAGAGTGAGGAACCACAGGAAGGTGTTAGGGAAGCAGCGTTCACATACGTTTCAGGAAACTGTATAACATGAAGCTGTGCACAGGGTCACAGGGGACACAAGTGACAGAGTAGAGAGGTGAAGGAAAGAGACCTCCCCCCCCCCGCCCCACCCCACCCCCACCCCACCCACCCACCCACCCCCGACAGAGACAGCATGGTGCCTTGTAAAGTCAAGAGCTAGAAATCCTCAGATGACCCTTGATAGAGGCCCCTGAATCACTTAGAACCAAAGAAACAGAACTAAAATGTTAGTTCAGTAGAGAGAGTGTGCTTTTAAAGAATTTTGTTTGTAAAACTGTCAGTGACTTGACAGCCTGAAGTCTCTAAGAAAGTTGGGAACTCAAGATGCTTTGGTTGCCTCTTTTATATTCATGGAGAATCCCTCCTTCCCTGGGAAAACCCTAGTGTTGCTCTGAAGGTCTTTAACCCATGGAGTAAGAACTTCCCCCACAGCACAGGGGTGCCTTATTTTAAATTAACAAATGCCACTCACATATAACAAAATAGTATCCGCATGGAGCCCAGTATACAACCAAATAGCTGGAGACCTTAGCAGAGTGAGGCAGGCACTTGAGGTTAGCCATTACAGCGTCAACTAGAAAATTCTTATCAGACATAGCTGTTCCCATCATGAACTCACGACAACAGCAAGGGTGGCAATAGTGGCCACTTGTAAGGGTATAGAACAACTGTAGGACTCTCAGGAGTACTTATGATGGCCTCTGGGTGTTCTCCCTAAACCATGAGGCTGAAAAGGAGTCTGTTAGTGAATACTGAAGTTCAGAATTACACACACAGGCACACAGACACACACACACACAGAGACACACAGACACACAGACACACACACACACACACACACACACACACACACACACACACATATTCCATTAACTTAAAGGAGAAACTTGGCAGCCTTGTCTAAAGGATACGGAAAGAACTGGACTGCATGAATTTTTGCTCCAAAGGAGTAATGAGGATGGAAAAATGAGAAGAAATGGGTAGGTTCTGTATGTAGGATTGGAAGAACAAAAGATCCGAGTTGTGACAGTGGGGGGTAAGGGGAACATCCCATGCAGTTATAGTTTTCATAGGTGATATGACTGTTTGTCTCGCTAATCTTCTGTTTGAGACTTTAGTAAGCAGAACTACCACCTTGTTTCCCCAGTGTCCAAGGCTAAGGCTGGATGAAATAATCCAGTGGAGATGTGTCTACATGTCATCTTTTCCCCCAAGTCTGCTTCTCCTGCTATAGACCATTTGTGTGGAGGCAAAGATATCAACTGTTCGGCTACCTCACAACATCTGTTGGCTTCAGCCATTGACCCATCTCTGCAGATTTTGTCTTCTAAAATATTACAAACACATACATACATACATACATATATACATACACAGAGAGAGAGAAAGAGAGAAAGAGGAGACAGACAGAGAAGTACTTCTTTCTACTACTTAATTACCGGAATCCTACCTACTGCCTCTAACTCTTAGACACCTCCAACCCAGCTTTCCTCTTACTGAGCAGAAGGCATGCGCAAGCTGAAACCCCATCAGTATTATTTTCCTGGTTTCTAAAGCTGTCCAGATGGAAAACAGGAAACTCAGCTTGAAAAACTAAGCTTTAGGACTTGCCCATTGCTGGCTGGCTCCTCCCATCTTACCCACACCGGGTGAGGTCAGCTGTTCACATTTTTTTTTCATCTTGCTGATGTCTACGCCTTCCTTCTCCCTCCCTTTCCTTCTGAATCCATAACTACTCTTCGACTCCTGACTTGAACACATTTCTTCCAACCACACCTGCAGACTTTCATCTTATTTGCAGACTGGGATGAGTACATGTAATTCTACCCTATCCCCAACCCTACCAGTCCAGTTCTGAGCTCTGCTTCAAGTCTTAACTCAGGGTTGATGGTCTCCTATCAACCCTACACATAAGACAGAATTTTCTGCAAAGAAGGCTTAGGTAGTACCCAGTGCCTGCTACTCCAGGTAAAAGAATGGAGAAGCCTGGTGTTTATTGGAGCCCTGGGTGTTGTCACGACACAACTTAAACAAAGGGCAAAGCCACACAAAGAGTCACAGTGAACAGTCACTGTCCAGGTCCCCAGGTCTGAAAAGGCACAGCAGCATCTCAGCAGCCTCCACAGCAGGGTAGCTCGGCTCGAGATCCACCCAGGTATTGGTTTATTGGCATTCCTTCTCCATCGCTTAACAATAAGCAGCTCTTCCAAAAATAGGTAAATAAAGACAAATCAAACAATAATTTCTATTATTCTCCAGTCAAGTGCAAGGACAGCAAATAGGACAGATCTTTTTGGGGTTGTGACATCTGCCTTAGGATTCAGTGTTCTAAAAGTAAGGCTAAAAGAGAGTTTGCCCTGTCTGTGGACAATGTAGGTAAGGACACTCACCTGCCACATGACATTTGGTGCTCTCAAGACGGAACTGCAGTGGATTAAAGGAATCCTTAGAAAGAAAAGGACATCTGTAAAAATTCCTCTTGTGGTTTGCATCGGAAAAAATGAAGAGAAAAGAACAGGAAAGAGAAAAGAAAAGGGCATTTGAGAGTGCAAGGAAAATTGATGAGTTAACTCCCGGGAGAGTCAGCTCCATCCTAGAAAAGCAAGCACCGGAATAAGGAAAAGAAGAACAATCCCTTCCACACTCATCCCCTACCCCTACACACACACACACACACACACACACACACACACACACACACACACACACACACACACACACACACACACACACACACACACACACACACACTGCCACAATGACTCCATTGGTCATTGCTGCATTTTCCATAAGCACTGTCTACAGTATCCAAAGAAACCATTATTCCAAATTCTGAACACATGTCAGTTAAAGTAGTAAATTAACTCAAAACTCAAGTAAGTTCCATGCTAAGTTTGTAGAGTACAGTGACTGATATAATAGCTGAGGTGTAATTATTGTCTCTTAAATAAAATTGAAGATAAATTCAAACGGATGTGATTCAGAGGGCAGGGGTAGGTACATGCTTCGTTCGTTCTTTCGTTTGTGAAGAATTCCTCACTCACTCATTGTTTAATTACTGAAAGCAACCACATAAAGACACTGTACACACCAGCAAATAGCAGTAACCATCACAAGGCTAAATACCAAACAGCACGGCCCAATTATATCACAGAAATCTCAAAGGAGTTCTTAGATGTCTGTCTTCTGTGCTCTCAACTTTAAAGGGGGGGCACAGGAGTATCTTTCCCCCATAAGATCATTGTGAAAGATAAGTTGGTAAATGTGAAATCCTTGTTCTCATTGCCTTCTGAACCAAGTAACTAACAATGACAAAAAGCCATGAAACTACAACTGAGTATCTACTACATGGGTTGAGCCCTCGAATGCCTTTACCCCAACTCTAGCATCGTCTACATATCTAATAAAGAACACTATGCTCAAGGCCCTGAGGAAAACAGTTCTTGGATCTCATTTGCCAAAGCAAAGCAATAGCAGGAGAAAATGACAATAATGGTAAGGGTCTGAGCATGAGATTGCATTCAGAAAAATAGGCGAGGACCAAGACAGCACCAAATGTCATGTGGCAGGTGAGTGCCCTTACCTACATTGTCAACAGACAGGGCAAACGCTCTTTCAGCCTTACTTTTAGAACACTGAATCCTCAGGCAGACATCACAACCCCAAAAAGATCTGTCCTATTTGGCCATCCTTGCACTTGACTGGAGAATAATAGAAATTATTGTTTGATTTGTCTTTATTTACCTATTTTTGGAAGAGCTGCTTATTGTTAAGCGATGGAGAAAGAATGCCAATAAACCAACCAGTACATGACTCATATGCTGAGCCAAGGGACTCAGATATGCTAGGAAAAGATTGGGCCAGAAGTCAGAAATCCTAACCATGAGTAGTCAGCACAAGGGTCACATTTGTCTATAGCAGTGGTTCATAACCTGTGGGGCTCCTCCCCTTTGGAGATTGAGTGTCCCTTTCACGGGGGTCACATATCAGATATCCTACATATCAGACATTTATTTTGTACTTCCTAACAGTAGCAAAATTACCGTTATGAAGTAGCAGCAAAAATCATTTTATTGGTTGGGGGTCATCACAGCAGGAAGAACTATAGTAAAGGGTCCCAGAATTAGGAAGGTTGAGAAACTGCCCAAAGCACATGTGGTGGTCCTCATCTTTTGCTCACTGGGAATGTGTGGGTACTCAAACAGAGTTGTCCTGGCTAGGTTTCTATTTCTATTTTGGTTTGGTTGGTTGTAGAATGATTCGCATGTTGCCTGGCATGTTCTTGCCCTGGTTCCTCTCTTCTACCCCTGAGATTGTAACTGCCTGAAAAGCTCCCACTACTTCCCGAACTTGGCAGTTCCAGAGAAACGTCCACATTCTAGATATTCAGAGAGCATTTCCTGAATGAATGAAGACCTACCGTGGGCAAATTAGCAGATACCAGGGGAGTCTGATCTTGAGCCAACTGCCTTCTGAGACAAGTGTTTCTTACAGCCTCCCCATCCAGAGCAAAATGGATTCGGGGTGTGCGGACATCTGTTGCTGATGCCTGCCAAGAATCAAGAGTGCCATCTTCTGCGAAGAACAAATCAACTTTGCTTGGGGGGAGCTACCCTCCCCCACCCCACTCCTGGCTAAGAGTGTCCGAAGAACCTAGCCAAGTCTCTCTCCACCCTTGAAATGTGAACCTTAAGCAAAACTTAAGAGGACAGGAAGTGTCTGGAGCTGATTCAACCCAGAGCGTCTGCCCATTAGTGTCTGTGTCTACTACTTTGATTGGCTTGTATCCATTCCCTCAGAGAGCTGGTAACATAGCTCTTCCTTTGAGCCAGTTAACACCTTTTATCCTTTTCTTGTATTAGTAAATTAGTCCATTCCAAGAGCTCTAAATGGAGAATCTAGCAGGCATAATGGTGTATGTTTGCAGTCTCATTACTCAGGAACCTGAGGCAGGAGGACCAAGTTGGGAGCATAAATCAAGCCAAGCTAATGCTAAACTAAGAAGTCAACTGACCCGCACTCTAACACCTGACTCTCCAACAGTGTATTTCTCAGTCTCATGTTGGAATCCTTGGGGGAGTTTTTAAGACTACAGCATTCAGGCCAGACCTCACACCTATTAAACAGGACTATTTGTTCCACTAGTACTTCTTAATGGCTCCCCGGGGGATTCTAATGTGCAGCCACGCTGGAGGATCACTGCTCTCAAGATGTGTGTAAATCCACCCACCTGCCTACTCTGAGGAAATGAGGAAGCAAGGGCAAATTTATAAGTAGCATACTTGTCATGGGAAATGTACCCCCACTCACTGCTCACATTCCCCCCACCCCTACCACCCCATTCCCGCTGAATTCAAAGTCTAGAACTGGATTTTCATCTTTAATTACTTTACAAGTGCATGAGCACGTGTGCGAATTGCATGCACATATGTGTGCGAATTGCGTGTGTGTGTGTGTGTGTGTGTGTGTGTGTGTGTGTGTGAGAGAGAGAGAGAGAGAGAGAGAGAGAGAGAACTTGTGCATGACGATGATGGTGGGGAGGTGTTTGTGGAGACCAGAAGAGGCCATCAGATTCCATGGAGCAGGGTTACACACTGCCACGCAATGTGACTGCCAGTAACCAAACTGCAGACCTCTGGAAGAGCACCAAGAGTTCTTTACCCCTGAGCCTGCTGAAATGCTGTGCTTTTACCACCAGCTAAAACTAAAAAACCTCACAACTTTGAGCACCTTCCAAGTTTATTGACAGTGCAGTGTAACACAGCATCAGGGAAGAAACCATTCCAGTTAAGTTGAGTTTCACAGATCACCACAATCTATTCCAAGCTTGGGAAGAGCTCTACAAAGAACCCCTGGAGCAGAATTTAAAAGGGGGCTACTTTCAGTGACATCCCTTGACTAGAAGGTGATCCTGACAGGAAAGGAAACTGGAGAGATCAGCACCTTTTTTTCCCTCTCTTCTTCTTGCTTTGGGAAGATCAGATTTTGATAAAACAGGAAAAGTCTGGCCAAGAAGCAAAGCAATTGAATCAGACACACACACACACACACACACACACACACACACACACACACCAATAAATGTGTCAACAACCAGAAAGACATGTTGAAATACTTACCATTTCATTTCCTAAAGCCAGGATTTGCCTTGTCATATGAGTAGTTTCTATATAAGGGCAATATCATGACCATTCTAAAATTTAACTTTGGGAACACAAAATACATTAATATTATAAGGAATATATAAGAAAAATTTAAAACATTGTAATAGAAATATTATAATAGCTAATATTATATGGAAACTTCCTTACTTGTTTCTGCTGTTACTAAGAAACTTTCTCATGCCCAAGGTGACTACAGAACTCTTACGTTCTGTGCCCTTGGAAATCAATCAGTCAGAACTGCTTTGGTTAGTTACAACAAGGTTGGACCAAAATCAACCTCCAAGCAGTACTTTCTACATCTGTGTATTAGCTTTTATGGTATTTCCTTTTATACACTGTCAATGGGATGAACCCCAACATAAGAGAGACATCTGTATCAATAAAAGAAACCACTTGAAATAAGACTTCCATTTTGAGTAGGGGTCAAGTAAAGTTTAAGTTCCCAAGACCTCTGGGGGAACTGACATCCTACTTGGCAGAAAGAGACCTGTACATGAGCAACTGCCGTACTGGTTAGCAAGTTAAGCCATGAATATTAAACAAGTCCCATCCAAGTTGACAAGTTAAGCCATGAATGTTAGCTGAGGCAAGTCCCCAGAGAAAACCCCAGCCAATGGGAGCAGGACTATTGTACAACAAAGGCATGTGCTTAAGGAAATCCCCTATCCCTAAATCCTGATTGGTGGAATAAATTGGCAGATGGTTGTGGATCTTGGCTTAAAAACTTTGTAGATCTTAACTCAATGTCATGGTGGAGGTCCTGTCTTAGTTAGGTTTTCACTGCTGTGAACAGACACCATGACCAATGCAAGTTTTATAAAAGACATTTAATTGGGGTTGGCTTACAGGCTCAGAGGTTCAGTCAAGGCAGAAACATGGCGGCATCCAGGCAGGCATGGTACAGGAGTAGCTGAGAGTTCTATATCTTCATCTGAAGGCTGCTAGTGGAAGACTGACTTCCAGGCAACTAGGGTGAAGGTCTTAAGCCCACACCCACAGTGACACACCTACTCCAACAAGGCCACACCTCCTAATAAGTTCACTTCCTGGGCCAATCATATACAAACCGTCACATGTCCCAAGCCTGAATTGTGGTCCTGGTTGATCAGTCCTGGAGAGCATGCTCAATAAAACTATCCCTGCCTGAGATCAGTGGTCATATGGTTTGTAAGGTGACTCTTGGACACTACCACCTTTAATATAGTTTCTCATATTGTGGTGACCCCCTCAACCATAGAATTATTTTTGTTGCTACTTTATAACTATAATTTTGCTATGGCTACTAGTTTTAATCTAAATATCTATGTTTTCCAATGGTATTTGGTGACCCCTGAGAAAGGGTCATTTGATCCCCTAGAGGGCTCTGGACCCACAGCTTGAGAAACACTTGTAGATCAAGTGCTTTGTTAATAAAAGAGAATTGAAGTCAAGAAATCTTGGAGGCTCTAATATGTACTAAGCATATATGATTAAACAACGGAACTCCTACCCTTAGGTTGACAGTACATTGGCATTTTACCATTTAAATGAGTGTATACAATTTACTTCGTGGGCCAAAGTGTAAAAACAATAAAAATAAAATAGGATGAAAAGGGGAAAAACAAAGGCCCCTCCTTCCCTTCCAGTTAACTTACACACATCAGTTCTTTAGCAGTTAACTCATTAAGCCCTACTTGTAGTATATTCCTAAGCAACTCATTGGAATGATCTTTGTCCTTAACTGGGAGACTGAGGTTGGCGATATGGCTCAGTGAGCCAAGTACCTGCTGGACAAGTGTGAGAAGGTGGGTTTGGGTCTCTAGAACCCATGTAAAGCCTGGTATAGTAGTGTACATCTGCAACTTCAGCACTCCTATCGCGCATGCACGCGCATGCGCGCGCACACACACACGCACACACTATCCCTCCAATCAAGAGTAGAGATGAGAATGACTGACCTTAAGAGTATAATCCACAGACATGTGGTGACATTGTTCCTTATTGTGCTGCTGACTGTCCACAGAGTAGAGCACAGGACACAAGACCTAAGTACAAGTGAGAAGACTTCACTTGGGGATCTAATTATCCAATTCATATTCTGACTTCTCATGTCACAAGCCAGGAAGCCCCACATTACCTGGCTAGTTTCAGCCTCTGTGAAAGGAAGTATGAAAATGACAGCTGCCTCTCTAAAAGTTAATGTGGACAAATCAGAACAGACACTTGGCTACTAAGTTTAGTTAGCCATGCTTAGAAAATTGTTGCACTGGATCATGCTCTGCTCAAAGCAGATTCCCTTCTCTTTATCATGTGTAACCCAAGAATGAGTATGGAGGATGATATGTGAGTTTTACCTTCCCCCAAACCTTTCTATACTTACCAGGATTCTGCTGTGATTACATACAGATTGTTGTGTTAAGATTTTTTTCCCATTACTATCACAAAATTTCTGAGACTGAGTAAATATGTGTGTGTGTATGTGTGTGTGTGCATATATATATCTGTGTATATATATATATATATATATGTATATATATACATATATATACACACACATACACATGCACAGGCACATATATGTGTGTGTGTATACACATATATGCTCATATATACTTGTATATATGCATATATGTAAACACACACGTATATGTGTGTATATATATGTGTATATATATATAAAATATTAGCTTTAGAGGCTAGAAGGCATGGTGTCACCCTCACATAAGCTCTCATGAAAGTCTCCAGGCAGATGGAGCCTGTGAGGATCCACCTTTACTTGACCACAACCATCTTCAGTCATAACCACCATATCTCCCCTCAGTGAACCCTCACCTCTTTTGCTTGTACACTTTTCCTTGCATGCACATTATAGAAATTGTCAGAGTGATCTATTTGTTACTTTCCCTGTTCCTATTACAAAATACTCTACTGAAAACTACTTAGGGGAGGAAGGGTTTATCTTAGCTCATAGTTCAAGGTAGAGTCCATCATTCTTGGGAGGTCAAGGCAGAAGTAACTGTAAAGAGCTGGTCGCATTATGGCTGCTTTTGTAAGAAGAGAACACTGAATACCTGTTTTGAGCTTCTTCCTTGACATGCAGTCCAAGATCCCAAGCAGGGAATGGCACCACTCACGGTGGGTGGGTATTCGCACCCTAATTAATGTAATCTTAATAATCTCCAACAGGCTTTTAGCAAGGCCCATCTTCCAGATGATTTTAGATTCAGCCAAATGACAGTACTAACCACCAAAAGTGGTATATCTATACATTCTCTCTCTCTCTCTCTCTCTCTCTCTCTCTCTCTCTCTCTCTCTCTCTCTGTGTGTGTGTGTATGTGTGTGTGTGTGTGTGTGTGTGTGTGTGTGTTCGTTCACAGTCATGCCTGGTACTTCTCTCAGCCTGAATAAGCATTGCTTTAGTCATGGCCACTACCTAAGTCCGTCACTATGATCAAGGCATAAGGATCCACTGCTCCTGATCTCACTTTTTGACCACACTTGTATTAGTAGGTCCCCTGTGAGTTACACTGTGAAATCCACTGTGTCTGGGTTTTCCTAAAACAAGAGCATAATAGTTAGATCACTCATAGGCTGAGAAATCATCTCACAAAACAGGAAGCCAGAGAGAAGTTCAGAGGATCGGACTCTTGTGAGAATTGTCTGAGGGTCCCAAGAGAAGTGCCCCAACCCAGGTAGGACAAGGCTTCTCTTGGCTTCCCCTGGGCTCTAACTCTTGAAGGTCCTTCTTATGTCAATGCTTCAATATCAGTGGTTCTCACCCTGTGAGTCAAGGTCCACAAAGACCATCAGAAAACACAGATATTATATTACAATTTGTAACAGTAGCAAAAACCATAGTTATGAAGTAGCAACAAAAATAAATCTTTGATTAATGGTCCCCACAAGATAAGGAGCTGTATTAAAGGGTTGAGGCATGAAGAAAGTTGAAAACCACTGCTCTGCACTAAGGATCAAGCTTCCAACATGTGAACTCCTGGAGTAAAATCCAAACAGATCCAAGCCACAGCACTTATATAACTCTTATGATATTTTATGCCAAAACAGCAAAGACATGGGAGTATTTTAGCGTCCAGAATCAGGCCAATGGTTCTAGACTCAATCTAGACACAAACATTCCCCCAACACACACACACACACACACACACACACACACAAACATACACACATACACACACATACATGGACTAAGAATACTTGAATGCCAATATGAACTGAGAGAAGTACAGAATTCAGAAATCATAGCACTGAAGTTATTAATATGAGGAGCTTCCTCAATGCATATTCCTTTATGATTTTAAGTGTAAGGGAAAGTTTCTTTTATGGTGTCAGTGTATAGTTATAAAGTAAAAAAGCATTTGTACAGGGTCTGGTAAGAAAAACATAACAGCTATGTTTTAATACTTGTGTGGGAGGTATATAAACAGTATAAAAACAGTATTAAATATACTTTTCCACCCATTTTATCTATTAGAGACCCAATGTGATTCATCCAAGGCTGTGGGTAGTCATAACAGATACTAGCACTATCCCAACTCCACGCTCTTCCTTCCCACACTAAGGAGGCTGAAAAGCTACAGTTTTCAGCCTTTTTTGTTCTATATGTGAACTAGGTTCTGCTGGGCAGACCAACCATAGAAGAAAGACCAGGAAAGCAGACATGAGCAGCAAGTGGAGGTGTGGGAATCTTGGGCACAGAGTCCTGCCTTTGGCTGAGGCAGGGGAGTTGCACTGTGTGGGAACCACAAGCTATAGTCAGAGCTGGCAGTGGGGTCTGGCCTCAAGAAGTCCCTTACTATTTTGGAGTGTTTCTCCTAGCAAGGTTATTTCTGTCTCTGTGAAATGCATACTTTATTCCCAGACTTGGAAAGTCTGTAAATTATCCATTGCCTTGAAATAAAGTGATTTTTGTTTAAACTAAGTGGAATGAATCGTGTTCTTAACAACTGAAGACCTGGGACCAAACCGATGATCTTTTAAATTCTGTGACATTGAACAATATATCTATGTGAGCCTCATCATTAAAAAAAAAAAAAAAAAAAAAAAAACAAAACAAAACAAAACTGTGGATTTTTGCTGGAAATTAACTTAAAGGGGAAACCGGAAATAATAGCATCATCATCAACAACAACAATAACAACAAAGCCTGTATTCAAGCCTCTTAAATGACGGAGATAACTCTAGCATAGCCAAGAGTTGACTGAAAGAATAAAAGAACCAAACTAATTTTTTTGAGTGCGGACTCTGGGGAGGACTCAATCAAGAGAAATGTGGGAAAGGAGCAGAAAACAGAGCCCCCTTTTCAACTAGGGTGAGAGAGAAATTGAAAGAATGTGGACAGATGTGGTTCAGGATAGGTTAAGAGTAGCTCTGCTGGGGGCAAAACACAGCAGTTTGAGGTGAACTCCATCACTGAAGAGACTCAACCATCAATTCCCCCTTACTGGTTCAAAGACTGCAGGCTTGACAAAACAGGTGCAGTCCTGGCTCCTCGCTCCCAAACTATAATTCAGAAACACATTCTCAGCCACTGACTTTTTTTATGTTTAAATCAAGTTCTATTGAAATACATCTATGCCCACCATTTGCATATTGCCTATAGCTGCTTTCAGGCCACAAAGGCCAGCTCGCTTACAAAGCTTCTGATGTTTAGCATGCGACCCTTTCCCAGAACCACCTGCCAGCCCTCCAGTCTAGGTGGACGAGAGGACAAAGGCATTTGAAGCTGGTGTCAGTTTTCCATCTGTGACAAGGAGCAAGGGGGCGAGGGTGGATACAAGAGCGGAGTTCTAGGTTGCCTCCTAATGAGAAGAAAAGTTTTGACCCCTATGGTGGAAGCAGTATCCATGAGTGTTTTGTCTGCAGGCGTCCCTGCGTGGGTGGGGAAAGAGACTGGCGCTGAGATGCACTGCAGAGACTGAGGAGGCAGCCAAGGGAGGTTCAAAGCAATGAAACAGTGAGCCACAGGGCAAAGACGATAAATCAGGAGCCCGGACAGGGATTGGAAAGTTTAGAAACTCCAGATAACACTCCACCAGGCATTTAAGGGAGAAGGGGGAACCGCGGAGGAGTCATCAGAGGAATGGCAGGTGGCCCATGCCTCAAAGGCCAAAGAAGAGCACTCAGTAGCTCTACGAGCTCCTATATAAGTACCAGGTCGTGAGAATCTGTGGGGAAGTTGAGGGTAAAGGGATAGGTCATAGTCTAGAAACAGTGCAGCTCGGCCGGCGCTGACTTTGGATGAGGAACAGGAGGGAACCTTCAGCAATAGGGACGCATGATGTGGGCTCTCAATGGCTCCCGGTAATTTAGAGACAGGCTCTTCTGAAAGAGGTCTCTGGGAATTTCGGACAGTGAGCCGGAATGCTGCTCCGGAAGTGATTCAGATGAAAGGAAGGAGGTGAAGAGGCGAAAATGGGTCTCACGATGCTTTCTGAAAGATGGGTGCTCTGGCCCAAAAAGCTTTTATATCCACAGAGAGGTCAACTGGGCGGCATTCATTGTAATGGGTTTTGACCTGTGGGTGAGGACTTTCCATCTGCTCTGGCAAGAAGGGGAATTTTTTTTCTTGGCTATGTATTAGACAAATAGAAAGGAATCACAAATAGAAAGGAATCATCACTACTGAAAATCACTACCGATGCTGGCCACCTCAGGCATGAGGCTAATTTATCTCAGGGTAACGAGAGGGTGCATGGAGGAACGAGAGTGCTTGATTGATCTTAGCTGCAGTTGGGGTTTCCATGGAGGAAGTACAGAGAAGAAAGCAGAGTCCCCCACTAGCTGAAGAACACAACAGGAAAGTGTACTAAATAATCAAAAACCCTGGGCCTTGTGGAAACTTGATGCCGTAGCTGTGTTGGTCTTCCAAGGGAAGCGAGAATGCAGTTTAGATATACAGGGGTGATGCAGAGTCTAGGAGAAGCAGGGAAGAGATCTGTAGGAGGTGACGTCTAAGGAGACTATGTGGGAAATCTGAGTCCTTTATCTCTTATGTCACCTCTGGAGCCTCACAGCTTGGGAGATGTCACAGATTCTCCAGTCCCTTTTTCAATCTGTAAGCGTGGTTGAAAAAAGTCATCTGTTACTCCTCAGCAGTCTGAACCACTGGGATGACCACTGCTATCACGGTGTTTAATAAAAGAAAAGGATTATGGGAAGGTATAGGTAGAGTCCTAGTGCTTTTCCTCCATTTCTGGAAAATCTTAAAGGCTAAGATTTGGATGCCAAGCGTGCATGAGAGAAGTCCCAGCGTCTACAAGAGCCTCCTTACCAAGTCACAGTCTTATGGGTCCCATTACTAGATGTGGCACTTCTGACCAAGTCAAGGTACATATGAGCATGAAGCCCATAGCCTCACCCATCATGAGTTATATCCTGCAAAAAAACTTGCAGAGCAGGGCCAGTAGCTTGGAGTCCACAATTGGACCACATGGAATAGAATTCCAGCTCTTCTGCAAACTTCTGGGCCTTTCTATACTTCAGTTTCCCCATTAATGGATTCTCTCTCTCTCTCTCTCTCTCTCTCTCTCTCTCTCTCTCTCACACACACACACACACACACACACACACATACACACACACACACACACACACACACACACGAATACAATCATAATATAAACAGGTACCACTATTTGCCTTTCCGTTTTATTATAATCTTCTTTCAGAGCCAAGAAACAAAAGGAAAAGGAGAAATGAGACCTGTTGGAGGTATGGGGAAGCAGCCTACTGGTATCTCATGGTGGGAAGTAGGGAGTGATGATGTCAGATGGAAAGATCTAGTTATGGGAAAATCTGGCTTTGCATTTCCTAGATAGGAAAGATGGCGCCCTCAGAAGATACTGTGAGGGCCAAGGTACTCCTCGGGAGATGTGGAGCATCACCATGAAGTAAATAGCTCTGGGTTAAGGACCAAAACTCATGGACCACAGGAGGCTCGGACATTGAGATCATCTAAGGACACTGTTAAATGTATTGTGGATGGAAGGAGAGAAGAGGATCTGGAGAAACCCTTTTCATTCTTCTCATTGATGAGCATGAAGCCCATAGCCCCACCCATCATAAGTTATATCCTCAGCCCCTCAAGGGACTGAGCTATATCCCTAGCCCCTTGAGAGACTGTTGCTAATCAGGACACTCAAGTCTTTTCTGGCTACAAAATGCTACCAAGAAGTAAAATAGTAAAGCAAGTGAGGAACCCCCATCAACGCAAACACACACACACACACACACACACACACACACACACACACACAGTGCTCAGTGGCATGCCCCAGTCCCAAGCATTAGCCGAACATAGCCTTATTTTCTGTTTGCAGTTAAATAAAGTCACATATCACTTTCAAGGCACCGAGAAAATAAAAACAATATTAGAAACTTTCCCCGAACTAAATTGTATGCCCTGCTATGGAGACTGATCAAACATCTTTCTTCACGCCATGTTGTCCTTTATTAAAATCTGATACTAATGTGGGGGGAATGTGACAGCCCTGGGCACACAGATGAAGTTATAAAGGAAATAAGCTTTTATTACTTTTCTAAAGACAAAGCAATAACTTAGAATAACAGAATAAGGTTAAACTTTCTGCCAGGTGCCACCTTCAAATCTCCCCTTTATCTTCCTCTATATCTCAGGGATATTTTCTTTAAAAACAATGAAAATTCTGTTGATGAGTTCAGCATAGATTGGTAAGTATAGCACATCATCTGTGACATCTGCTAGAAGCAGGGAAAACTTCCATTGTTAGCCTACAAACTTACTGTGTTTCCCTTTTATTCTCGGGCATAGTAAATAAACTAATAAATTCATTGTCACCTGGCTCCCCCTACCCCACCCCCACCCTCACCCCTCTCAGGTTTTCCACACATCTAATTAGTCAATGATTCTGTTTAACTTCCGCAGCCCTTCTTGGATTTTAGACCCTGTTTTCTTGATTGTAATCTTTTGGAACCCATACTAGGATGTTTTCAAAATACACATCTCACCTCCTGCCCTCTATTTGAAAGTTCAAGGATTTGTCATCCAGAAACTTGACATATTCATGCTCCCACTCATTGCAACCCTCACCAGCTCACTCCTCAGTCTTTTTCTCCTCTCACCTCTTCGACACATCCCACTGCCCGACTCACCACCATATTGCTATACCACCCACCAATGATGTTGCAAACACCACAGTCCTAGAACGCCTCTGGTACCCTCAGCCCAACCACGAAATCCACATCTCTGTTGTCTACATTTGGAACCTTGTGTGTTATCCTTCATCCCTGCTTGTTTGATTTAATAGATAATTATATTGCACATGCTCTTGGCCAGGTCCTTTACGAATGCTAATGTATTGAAGCATGACAATAAGCTTGTAGGAAATGTATTACCCCCCACACACACACACATACACCTAATAAGACCAGGTTATAACACTAGCAAAATCCCACAGGCAGGAGGAAACAGGAATCCAACTTAGAGGAGGCAGCTCCTGAGTTCGAGCCCTTGTTTACACACTGAACAGCCTGTCACTGCTCCTTCCAATTCAGGCATCATCTCTGAACAGCCCACAATCCTGAGTTGCTAACCAATCCTTATTATGTGGTCTCACGCTCTTCTCCTCATTTTAGACCATAAGTTACTAGAATCCAGACACCACAATTCATCACGGGATCCTCAGCACAGGTGCTCAATACTTGCTTGATGAATGGCCCATTAAGGATGATAGATAGCCGTATTGCATGCCCCATAGTCGGCATTAGGAGAACTTCAAAGGAAGTACATACAAAGGTGTGTTTGCGACTTTTAGACCTCCAAGTTTCTAGCTAACATTATATCTAACCCACAAATCATAGGGAAACTTTGCATGTCCCTACCTCTCCCAACACCTACATTCAGTAGTGGTGTTACAAAGATCAGCACTGCCATCTTGAATGTTTTCAGATCCTATTAATGTTCTGTGTCTGCATTATCCAATAGAGGGGGTATTGAGTACAAGCCTAGAGACTAAACAACTAAAACTTTCACTGTATTTAATTTTAATTATTTAAATCTTAAATAGGTACATGTGGCTGATTATTAAAAATAAAAGACAAAAACAAAAACAACAGTGTATTTTGGAACCACTGGCAAAGCAGTGATGGAAATAGCTTTTAATCAGAAAGAACTCTAAGGGCTGGATTTGTCTGGGCCTAAAGAATTATCTGGAATGGTCAGGGCCAAAAATGAGACAATTCCAGGCAGAGACAGTCAATCATGCCACTCAGTGCCTAGGCAGACCTGACATGACTTCCCCAGGAGGACGGTCTACACAGGAGCTATATTCAAAGCAGGAATTGCGGTTCAAGAAAACCTGGGATTAGACGAGGGTGAAGCCCTAGATACAGGGCAGAGGAGGAGACAGCCATCCCAGGGGTAATTGTTTCCATCTCTTGATTTTTCCATGTATCTACACATCCTAACACCTGGTTTCCAGCATGGAGATTCGAAGCAAACATGTGCGACTGTCTTTGATGCCTGCTTCTTTTCAAATACTTGTCCTTTGTTTTACACATCTGCCTCTTAGCTGGAGAAGTCAAGAAGACAGTCTACTCCGCACTCTTTGATCTGCCATTTAAATTCCCATTCTCATCCCATAATCTGTTAATCTTGCCAGCATCTCAGCGCAAGGTTGAATTAAATTCCCATATTGAATCCCAACATGAAAGGCATTTCTTTGTGAGAGGCTCAGGAAAATGTTCTTCGAAATGACATTTAAAATGTTCAGCTCGGTAATGGAATGATAAAACAGGGGCTCCTGGTGTTAGTACACACTGGTAAAAAAGAACTTTTTTTTTATTAGTCAGAAACTAAAAAAAGATAGAGCAAGATAATTTTTTAAAAGTTTATTCCTGCTAGACGGGTGTTATGACTCAAAGTGTAGCAGTCACTGAATCCCTGGAGGAATCTAACTTCTTAAGGAGACATCAGACATCAAAGCCTGAGTCACACCACATTAACCACCAGTGGCCAGAGAAAAGTTTGAATGCCACTGGAAAAATTAAATATTAGATTTTCCCTGAAACACTTATACCCAAAAGATGCAAGCGCTACAGTTGCTGTGCAGGCTTGTGTGCATTCTTTATAGGCCTACAGTCAGATTGTTCCATGCACCCTCTTCTGTTGCTATGGTGACCCAAATAAATTCTCTCCTGAGATCCATTTCTCTCAGATGCCAATGCATCGGGTCAAGCAGGCAGGCAGGCTAGCAAATAATGCACCGGCCCTAAACATTCCCACAATCTCCCGGCAACTGCAGAAAATGGTCTCTCCACATGTCACACCCAATCTCAACACTTCTGCATTTTGATTCCACTATAGCCAGTAAAAGAAAAAAAAAATGATCCCACGCTTTTCTATTTCTTTTATTTGTTTCACCATCGGAATGAGTATGTGCAAATGGCAGAAAGGAAGAGAAAGGAAGAAGAAATTCTCCTACCATTTATCCATCATCTTTTTGCTCACCTTCAAGACGACTCGGAAGAAGGCATAGAGCCAGGCACTCTTTTTTTTTTTAAGATTTATTTATTTATTATATGTAAGTACACTATAGCTGTCTTCAGATGCAGCAGAACGTCATTACAGATCTCATTACAGATGGTTGTGAGCCACCATGTGGTTGCTGGGTTTTGAACTCAGAACCTTCAGAAGAGCAGTCGGTGCTCTTAACCGCTGAGCCATCTCTCCAGCCCTGCCAGGGACTCTTGCCTGTCTTCTCTCCATATATTAATATGACATTAAAACCATTGAATATGGCATTTAATACTAAGAGATAGGACTGGTGAGGGCTAGGTGAACTACTACCAAAAAAAAAAAAAAATCCTGCAAGAAAGTGCTAGACTCATAGAAAATATGCAGCAAGCTCTCTACCAGAAAAAATCGCTTTGGAAGTCTCTGACACTAAAGATGTTATCTCTTAAACTGTCTTGTGTATATGAGATCCCCCATATATATGAAATATACATCACATATTATAAACAGATAAACATGTCTCAAGATGATCACCTTCACAACCCAGCATTCCACAGTCTATGTACAACAGGAAACACCCTAACCATGCTTTTCAAAGGTTCAAATCTATATTGATGGCCAAACTAACTCAAAGTGTTTTAATAAGGAAGGGTGACGTGGGCCTCTTCCCCCAGATCTACCAATAATAAACAGGAATAAATAAACATAGAATGTCTCACCTCAGGCCAAGAACTGATCCTGGAATGTATAGCCCATCTGGTAATTTGCGTTGGCAACTTTCTTGCTCTGTGTCTCTGATGATCCTCAGAGCAGTTGAACAGAGGGGATTTCTATGCTCAACGCTTCAAATTTGTCATATCATCTACTTCTCAGAGCATATTCTCTCTCTCTCTCTCTCTCTCTCTCTCTCTCTCTCTCACTCTCACTCGCTCTCGCTCTCTTGCTCTCTCTTATGTATGTGATGAATGTCTCTTAAGGCTAACATTTCGAAGGTTTGTCCCACGACTTGTGGGATTATGTCGGGCATCTACGCAATATTTTTGTGGGAAATACCTAACTGACAGAAGCAGGCCACTGTGGGTAGACCCTTGAGGGTTAGATCCAGGCTCCTAGCTCCTCTGTGATGCGAAGATTTGCCTCTATGAGCTCTCCAAGCTTTCCTGGGCATGGTACACTGAAAACAGAGAAGCCAAAATAATTATTTCCTTCTTTAAATTGTTTCTGTGGATTATTGTGCCCAATGCAACCTACACACACACCATACATACGCTTCTCCCAGTGTCTTCTATACTGTCTATATAATACCACACAACAGAGAGACTTCAGCATACTGAGCTAAAATCCACTTTTCAACCGATCTTGTGGACCAGGAGCCCCCCCCCCAAAAAAAAAAAGTTTCACTGAACACAGGGAGTAGCCTAAGGTGGCTATCACCCTGGAACTATTAATCTAGGAAGAGCAGCAAACTCAGGAAGGCAAAAGACGACAAGACTAGGTCCGAACACATCAATTTCATCTATGCCCTAGCTTTCCCTGAAACCCAACACAGGAGCGAGTCAGTGGAACCCGAGATCCCCAATTGCACCTGGACTGCCTTTGAGATGACTCCATCCACAGCTTAGATGGAGCAAATTGAGAAGGTTTGAGCAAACAAATAGCAAGCGAATATGGCTAAAGGTATTCAGAAAGGGAGGATGGCAGAGTAGGTAAGCACTGGAGATGGGTAAGCAAGCAGCCATATTGACAGGGCCTCCTGTGGACACTAGAGCCCCCACACATCGAGTGCTAACTTCTCTGAGTACTTCCTACAGCCATTCTGGACATTCAGGGTCTGACGCTCACTCTCCTTTCTCTGCATTAGTGGCTTAAATGGCCTTTGGTATTAGGGGGTCAGCCCGCAGATTTCTCAGTGAGGTTAGTACACTACTACCTTCCCTCCCTTTGATAAATCAGTATCAACATCTCGCTAGGATTCCAAAAGCACATATGCTTGAGACTCTTTAGTCTTGAAACTGTCTGTTGGATTTCTTAATGGCTGACAGGGCGAAATGAGACGGAGATGAAATTTGCCTTAAGGACAACAAACTTTGGAATGCTAATACATCTCCACTCCCTATCAGGAGACACCTGTTCTGGAGATCAAAGGGGTCCTCAGATTTTATATTCTTCCCCACTGAGAATACCTGAGGATCTCAGCAAAGAATCCCTGCTTTCCTCAATTGTTATCCTTTGATGCCCTGGGCAAATAAATAAATAAATAAATAAATAAATATAAAAATAAAAATGAAAAATAAAACAAAATAAAAATAAAAAATCTCACCAAGACTTGGGGGTTTCAGTAACTACCTCCTAAGTGGATTCAGCTCTTAACCTGGGATTTCCATTTGCTTCTTCATTTCCAATGATTTAATTTCTCAAGAATCAAATTATGTGTTTTTTTTCCCCAGCTCCTCCAAATTAAATGAAGAGTAAATAAAAAACGGCCTTAGACAAAAATGAAGTAATTTTATTAGGAATATGATAAATGTGATAGGTTACAGTAGCCTGAAAATGCCATTATAGGCAATTAAGAAACTACATTAATGTAATTGTAGACTTCCTAGCATTTTAGCTGAGCACATACAGTATTTACAGATAATTGCATGGTAAGGGGGGGAGTGCAAGCTGTGAGTCTGCCGTGCACGTGACTAACATTGTCAAATTAAAACCTGGCTGGGTTTCTCTTTGAGTTATTAGTCTTTAAAAAAAGAAAGATTAATTTTATCTTTTCAAGAGTTGGGAAATGTACCAGCATGCATGGTAAAATGTCTTCTGTTAGCATCCATACCTGACACAGTGAGATGACAGATACCATTACATACACAGTGGGCATTTGGGCAACAATCAGTACAAATCCATACCTGTTTGACCCCACTTTACTGAGCGAAGATTTATAATGCAAGTAGATATTGTAAATAAGCCAGAAATACAGCTCAGTGGTAAAGCACATACTCCAGTATAGAGAAAAGAAACACACATACATAATTAATACACACGCGCACATACATATACATCATATATTTATGATTAGGACAAAAACATATATATCCTGTTACATACTTTTCTGATATGAAAATGGTACTAAAGATACAGAAGAATGATGAAAAAAGATCTAATAGGGAAAAATGCCCAACTTAATTGGAAGGACTCTAAGTTCATACTCTTCTATGTTGACATAATTACATAATCTCCCTAATCTCAAAATCAAAGCAAACCCTCTAGATCTATTTCTTAGTGATCAAATTCAAAGGTTAAATTAGTTCAGCCACAAGGCTCCTTGGTATTTAGAGAGTCTCTGATCACCACAGCAGCCCCATAGGAGAACTGTTTCTCGGTCACCAATTTGTTTCATTAGAATAAACAATCCTATATGTCTTCATTTTAATGTACCATCTTTAGAGGAGGCAGTTTCAATTCACAGCAACACTGAGCAGTAGGTACCAAACTCTCCCTTCAATCCCATGTTCCTACGCAAGCACAGTTTCCCCTATGACATAGGACCTATGTCGTGGCTTGAATGGGAATGTCCTGCATAGACCGATGTATTGAAACACTTGGACCTGAGGTGGGTAGTCCTGTTTGAGGAGATTGTAGAACGTTGCAGAAAAGGTTATGGAGCTTCGCTTGACAAAGTATATCACTGGGAGTTGGTTTTAAAACACTGAGTCAGTTCTAGTTTGTTCTCTGGTTCCAATGCAAGGTGGAGAGGAGATCTCTCTGTCCTGGACGGGTTACCTGTCGCCACGTTTTCCCTGTTGGTATGGACTCTCCCTCTGAAATTTTAAGCCAAGAAAACCTCTTTCTTCTCCAGTTGGTTTCGGTAATATTTTATCACAGCTACAGAATAGTAGCTAGCATACCCCATATCTGTATCTTCTACCAGACTGACGGCTCACTGCAGGGAGTCCATAGCTCACATTAAGGATCACGTTTGGTGGCTCGTGGTCAGTAGACTTAGACACACATACGAGGAATATGTCATATAGTGTTTTTCTTACTGTCCTGAAGATCTGCTGGGTTGTCTGTTTATCCCCGCCCTCTCCCATAATCCCTAGCATCCACTGAACGTTTTCCCTACGATCTATAACTTGGGCATCTCTAAAATGCCATATGGTTGCTTTTATCCACTCATCTAATGAAAGGTAGCTTGGCTGTTTCCAACTCAGGGAAATAATGAATAAAACCAATACACCCGTGTATATGTCTTTGTGGCCCTAAAGTTTGCTTTTTAATTTTCTTTTACGATTTATTTATTTTTATGAGCATCGGTGTACTGCTGTTTTGCCTGCATGTATGTCTGTGTGAGGATGTCAGATCCTATGAAACTGGAGTTTCATAGTAGCTGAGAGCTGCCATGTAGGTGCTGAGAATTAGAACTGGCTCCTCTGGGAGACCCACCAGTGCTCTTAACTGCTGAGCCATGTCCCCAGACCCTGCCTTAGGTTTTGCTTGTTTGTTTTAGGGTTTTTTTTAGATTACTTATTGGATATATTCTATATTCACATTTCATTTCCCTTTTTCTGGTTCCCCATCCCCCAAAGGTCTCACATGCCCTTTTCCCTCCCCCTGTTCCCCCATCCACCCCTTCCCACTTCCCTGTTCTGGTATTCCCCTACACTGATGTTTTGATCCTTTCCAGCACCAGTGTCCACTCCTTCCTTATTGTCAGATATCATTTGATATGTGGATTGTGTCTTTGGTGTCCCAAGAGTCTAGGCTAACTAATATCCACTTATCAGTGAGTGCATACCATGGGTATTCTTTTGAGACTGGGTTACCTCACTTAGTATGGTGTTTTCCAGTTCCATCCATTTCTCTAAGAATTTCGTGAATTCATTGTTTCTAATGGCTGAATAGTATTCCATTGTGTATATATACCACATTTTTTGTATCCATTTCTCCGTTGAGGGACATCTGGGTTCTTTCCAGCTTCTCGCTATTATAAATAAGGCTGCTATGAACATAGTGGAGTATGTATCTTTATTGCATGCTGGGGAATCTTCTGCCCAGGAGAGCTAAAACTATCATCAACAGTAAAAGAACGTCTGGGGGAATCAATATCCCAGACCTCAAGCAATACTACAGAGCAGTAGTGTTAAAAACTGAATGGTATTGGTACAGTGACAGGGAGGTGGATCAGTGGAATAGGATCGAAGACCCAGAATTGAACCCACACATCTATGGCCAACTGATCTTCGACAAAGGAGCTGAAAACATCCAGTGGAAAAAAGATAGCCTTTTCAACAAATGGTACTGGCTCAACTGGAGGTCAACATGCAGAAGAATGAGAATTGATCCACTCTTATCTCCTTGCACTAAGCTCAACTCCAAGTGGATCAAGGACCTCCACGTAAAACCAGACACACTAAAACTAATAGAAAAGAAACTGGGGAAGACCCTTGAGGACATTGGCTCAGGGGGAAAGTTCCTGAACAGAACACCAATTGCTTATGCTCTAAGAGCAAGAATAGACAAATGGGACCTCATAAAATTACAACGTTTCTGTAAGGCAAAGGACACTGTCAAAAGGACAAATGGGCAACCAACAAATTGGGAAAAGATCTTCACCAACCCCACATCCAACAGAGGGCTAATATCCAATGTATACAAAGAACTCAAGAAGTTAGACCACAGAAAACCAAATAACCCTATCCAAAAATGGGGTACAGAGCTAAACAAAGACTTTTCACCTGAAGAAATTCAGATGGCTGAGAAACACCTTAAAAAATGCTCAACATCATTAGTCATTAGAGAAATGCAAATCAAAACAACCCTGAGATTTCACCTCACACCAGTCAGAATGGCTAAGATTAAAAACTAAGGAGACATCAGGTGTTGGCGAGGATGTGGAGAAAGAGGAACACTCCTCCACTGCTGGTGGGACTGCAAGCTGGTACAACCACTCTGGAAATCAGTCTGGCGGTTCCTCAGAAAAATGGACATGATACTTCCGGAGGACCCAGCCATACCACTCCTGGGCATATACCCAGAAGATTCCCCAGCATGCAATAAGGATACATGCTCCACTTTGTTTTAGTTTTTTTTAAATGTGATTTCCTCATATGTGTGTGTGTGTGTGTGTGTGTGTGTGTGTGTGTATGTGTCTATATTTGCTCACAAATGTGCAATATCCACAGAGATGGTACTAGATCCCTTACATTTGTAACTACGGGCATTTGTGAGCCACATAGAATGTCCCAGAAAATTGGACTTCAGGTGTCCTGACTGAGCAACAAGTGTTCATAACCACTGAGCTACCTTCTCATTTCCTGTAAATGAACTCCTAATTGCTTTGGATGGATCTCAAAGACCTCCATTTGTGGATATTATGTTAGAACATGGTTTGTCTGACTCTTTTAGGTGATCTTAGGATTGAACCTATGACCTGATATATGCTACTTAAGGATTCTACCATTAGACCACAACTCCAGACATAAGCGGCAGCACAATTTTGTATTCTCAATAGCAATAGGTGAGGGTTCTTGCCCTACATTATCACCAGCATTTTATGTTATCCACATACCTGCTTTAGGTCATTCTGATGTTCATTATGGGTATCTCACTGTTGTGTCAATGTTCAGTTCCCTGATGATAAATGACTGGAATATTTTATTTATCTATTTACTTACTTACTTACTTACTTACTTACTTATGTATGTACTTACTTTCTTACTTCACTTATTTAGTGTACATGTGTGTGCATTGGGGGTGGGGTGGGGTACATATAACGTTCCCAGATTAAACTCAGGTTTTCAGGTTTAGTAGCAAGCACTTCCTTCACTGAACCATGCTGTTGCCCCAGCAAAGAGCATCTTTGTATGCGTCTTTGTGATCCGTAAGTCTTCTTCCGTCAGGCGTCTGTGAACATCTTTGGCCCCTGTTTTAATAAAGCTGTTTTCTTACCATGTAAGTGACTTTTCTCACGGTTGCAACAAACTATGTGACAGAAGTCATTTCAAAGAGGCAGAGTTGATTTGGGGCTATGGTTTCAGAGAACCCAGGCCATCACGTCGGAACAGTATGGCATTGAGGACTGGGCCACAGTAGTCAGGGTTTGAAACATTGTCACTTCTTCACTTCCTGGTTCATGAGGAACGCTGGAAAGGCCAGGCTGTTGTAACTCGCAAGGCCCACACTCAGAGGCCTATCGATACAAGGAGGTTCCAGGACCCAAAGGTCTCATAAGCTTTG
The DNA here is from genome assembly GCA_964023405.1 of Apodemus agrarius. Taxonomy (NCBI): domain Eukaryota; kingdom Metazoa; phylum Chordata; class Mammalia; order Rodentia; family Muridae; genus Apodemus; species Apodemus agrarius. The sequence continues at coordinate 39,728,360 of OZ030026.1, read as the reverse complement.
GAAACAGTGCCACCATCTATCCCATGCTGAAATATGGGATATTTCACCTGCTATTGTTCCGTTTTACAGATTCCTTTTATGTTTTAGATAAAAGTCCTTTATCCTTTCCAAATATTGACTTCCAATACATGGGTTACCTTTTATTCACTGAACAATATCTTTTTACAGAGGAACAATATTTAATTTGCCCCGGCAGATCGATTCTTTCTAGTGTCCATTGTATCTTTTAGGTTGTATCTTAAAAAGTCATTATCGAATTAACATGATGTAGAGTTTCCCATTCTGTCTTGCAGGAGATGTGTAGGTTTTTACTTGCTTATCTTTTGGTTTATATATATGTCCCTAATCTATCTGAAAGATGTCATTTTTGTGAAAGTCTCAGATCATTGTGTATGCACACACACGTGTGTGTTTATGATTTTATATATATATATATATTCTTGTGTAGGAGTAGGCAATTTTTCCAACCATTCTTAGATTTTCTTTTACCCATTGTAGTGCATGTGCGTGCACGCACACATGTGTATACTTTCATGAGCAGGGGCACACACACTGTATAAATGTGTGATGTAGAGAGCCAAGGCCAACTCTGGGTGTCATTCTTGGGTTGTGTATGGGTACCCCTTTTTTGAGCTAAGTTCTCTTACTGGACTAACAAACAAGTATAGTATTCTGACTGGTCAGCAAGCTTCTGAATTCTGGCTGGCACCACCTCCCTAGAGCTCAGATTGCAGTTGCTGGAAATTGAACTCAGAACCTCTAGAAGAGCAGTTAGTGTTCTTAACTGCTGAGCCGTCTCTCAGAGCTCAGATTATAAATGCACTGTATCTTGCCTGGGTTTTGCCTTTTTTTTTTTAATGTGGATTCTGGAGATGGAACTCAAGTCTTCGCACTTGCAATGCAAGTTCTGCAATAAGTTATTTCCCTAGCCATGTCTGTGTCTTTATGTCTAAACCTCTTAAGTTAAACTTACCTAGTATCATCATTAAATGGACAATGGAGAGTTCCTTCACTGCTTCCACCGGAAAGGGCAAACTCAGCAGACTCAGAATGTGCCAGAATCTTGATCTGGAACTTTTCTGCCTCCAGAAAGCTATGAGACCTAAATTTCTTTAGTTTAAATGTCCTCTAGGGACATGGTATTCTAGTGTATCAGCACAAATAAGCCATAAGAGGATTATATGAAGCAAACACTTTCTATTTGCTAAAACTACACTAGATACTTTTGCCTATGCTTAAAATGTATACTCTATTGGGAAGATGATTGAGTGAATTTCATATCAGGATATTTGTACTGAACAATTTTTAGATGAAAAGGAGAGAATGAGCATTTCAGGGTGGCCTAACTTAGATGTATCTCGAAAGTCATCACAATCAGTGGTTGATGTGTCAGTGTTTGTTGGGTACTAAGCACTGCACTGAGTGTACTGAGGTCTTTAGTTCTCCTTAGCATCCCCCAGGGAAGGTGCTATTATAAACCCTACTTGAGAGATGCTTGAAGAAAGCCTTGGAGATCCAGAGCAGTTGCCCTGTGGCCAGACTAGAAGGCACATTCAGGAGTCAGGTCTAGAACTCAGGTCAGATGTAAAGTCATGTGAATACCAGTTCACACAGGGACTCCAAAAGAGAAGTGAGTCCTTTCTCTCTGCTCCTCCATCATTATAAGTATCAGAAGGAATTAGATATATATAATGGACACCCTCCATCTAATTTCTTTTACCAAACCAGCGACGAGTAAGCAGTTAACTCAGGCATGTTCCCTGTACTTGTCCCAGATTGATAGAAAACAAACATTCTTGCTAACAGGCCTGGATGGGAGATATCAACAGGAATGAAATCTCAAATGATAGCTGTCCAGAGCCACATGACAATGCATTCTCACTCACACCCTTCACGGGACATCCATTCACTGCCCTCAACACCAAGTTGAACTTTGCAGGAGGCGAGTTGTGTTATAACGTTGAAAAAAAAAAGGTTTGAAAATGTTGATATGATTGTCTGTCTCATAGAAGGGAGATGATTTGCAGGGAAATAATTGGGATGTTCTCCCACTGCATTATGTTTCTCAAAACATGTTACTGTGGGTAGAGATTAGCTTCCCCTTTCTTTAGAAAGAAAATGACTTGTCTCCCATAGTGAATAGAACTGCCATTCAGGGAGCTGACAAATGCCAACAACCCTCGGAGGTATGGTGTGTCAGCATCTAAATAGCAAATAAAATAAAACTAGGATTCCAGCAACTAAAGGAAGAAAGGTCATAAGAGGGTAAAGTAGGGTAGGACACTCATCATGCATAAAAAGAAAAAGAAAGAAAAAAGAGAAACAAAACAAAACAAAGAAGAAAGTCTGCATAATGCTAGCCATAACAGAGTTGTAGACTAGAAAAGAACATAAACGGAAATAAATCATTTTAAATTAAAGCCATTCCACTACTTCTCTTCCAGATGCTAGGCTCTGTAACTTTATCTTAAATATAATGGATTCTATTCTTCTTCGCTCAAAAACTCAGTTGTACCATGGAGGCAATTTGTGGAGCTGACTACTTATTAGAGCAACAAATCCTCGGTCTAATGGTGGCGTGCGGAGCCAGAGGTGGGCTCACTGGCTGGGGCTGCACCTGCTCTACCATGCACATGTATCCTTGATGCCTGCGGTGGGACAGAATAAGATGTGTGACCAACAGAAATAGACCGAAAACTGCTGGATGTTTCCAAGGAAGTGAAGAATCCTGGGAGGCAGCTATGGCAGAATGGAGTGGGGGTTTCAACAGGTGGTGGTGGTCAAGAGAAGACTCAGGTCAATCAAGGTCATCTGTTTTTCCTCTCAGAAAAGGCTCGGAAATATTATTTTATGGGGTTATATTCTCTCTGATTTTTATTTGTTTTTGTTTTACCAAATACACATCGACAACTAATAAGATCCAAATGTCTGTTCTGTCCAGATGAAGCATTTAAATCCCTATTATCCTCAGCATAATCATCACTTCTGTTAGCTTAAATTGGACAAGGGGTCGGTTTTGCTAAAAGCCAAAGCAATTGCTGTATCTTAAAAATATCATCTTAAACATCGACAGGTGCTCTTCTGCTTCTCACAGATATGTAGGTGTCAGAGGGAGAAGGGCCTTCAGCAAATGCCCTGACGGCTTTCCTAAGAAATGTGATCTTAACTCTACAAACTCTACAAAGTAACTGTAGAAGTAATCCACATGTATTACCTATTGAGTATGTAAGATAAGTCATGGGCTATGGGAAGGACTCAATACATGGTATTTGCTTGTTTCATGGTTCCGTGAAATATGTCATGGTCAGTCTTATTTTAAAGACTTATAAATACAGTCGGAGAACCTGAAGCCTTATTCATGACTCTGCTGCCTTGTGACCCACATCGTCAAGTTTAAGTTGTTGTAGGTTGGATACCTTACTATTCTTCTCTTGACTTTTGCTCGTGATGCAATTGAGATACTTGGGATAAAATGATTCTGTCGGGGATTGGTATCAAACTTTGCTAGCCGGGATGGTGCTTTTATGGGCTAATTATTAACTACTAGCTGTGGCTTTTTCAGAATGTATTACCTAATGTCTGTACATTATTTAACGTCTATGAATTACAGAGATATTTTTCCCTCCTGTCTCTGGAGCAACAGGAATAATTTCCACCCCTATGTGGGCTACTATTGTAAGTCTTTCTTTCAGGTGATTCTCTTCCTCACATCCTAGTAGAGAGTCCTCATGTTAATATGCTGATCAGTACTAAGCTGTGGCTCAAAGCACTTTGATCCACCGCTATAGATGCCCAGTATCTTTTGTCCACGTCTCATCTCTCCATCACTCTGTCACAGAAACCCCAGACGTGATCTATCTGAACTTAGCCTTATCTTCTCCTCGTTGCAAGTGACTCCCTGCTCTACCTGGATTCCTTTTATGGTAACTCAGTTTGGCAATTTCCTCTAGGAAGTAAGTGAGAGTCCTTACAGGGTTCAACGTCTAATGCCAATTGCCTTTCAACCTATCCAATAGCATCCATATATGTTGTCCAGTTTTCTACTAGTTTGGGGACAGAAAACTAATCTACTACCTGCCACTTCACCTTGGATAAAGGCGAATAGTCTCAAGTTGAAATGTTAAGTTAAACATTTAGGCTTTGGAACCTAAGTCCACAATATCTTCTTGACTTCTCATGAAGTAGTTGAAACCAGAAAGTTAAGCAACATATGCAAGAACATACAATATGGAACCAAAATTTATCTTCCTTACCACACATGCCATTCCCGATATTATTCTTTTCACAAGGATATCAGGAGAAGGAAGGAGAAAGACTCAGATCCCATGTTTAATTGTCTCCTAAATTTTCATCTGTTTGTCAATAAGATGAACTATTAGATATTCCTTTAAAGAATGATCATGCCAAAAGTCCTAAGAGAGAGCATCTATAGATCATGATCCTCCACATGCATGCACACACACATGCCTGTACATCCACTTCAACAAAACCACCCAGACACATGTGAATACACATACACACACTCATGCAAACCACACACATACACAAAAACTTTGAATTTCATTAATGAGTTATACGGGGCATTTTAAAAGTCATATAAAATTACTTTTCATATGAGAAATGGTTTCATATAAACACAAAATATAAAAGTCAGAGTAGGGGCCAAAAATAAAGGCTCCATGGATAAGAACACATGCTATCTTGCACAGGGTCTGGGTTCAATTACCAGAGAACATAGTTGTCCACAACCCTCTGCAAGTCTAGTTCAAAAAGATTCATTCAATTCCTTCCTCTGGCATTCTTTAGCATGAGGCACACAGGTGATACATAAACACATGAAGACAAACACACACACACATATATGTGTATAATACATAGATTAAATAAATCAAATTTTAAAGACAGAAGAAATAAAATATAAGGAGTTGTAATCTCTAGTTATAAAAATTTCTACTGATATGTGGGGTTTTTGGTCTACTTTTAGATGTCTTAAAAGTTAGACTGCTCAACGTTTTCTTGGACTTCTAGAATTGATTCACTTTATGGTTGCTTTCACATTCTGTCACTGTTCACCTTCTGAGTGTCATTCATTAATAATTACAGACCATCGTAACCCTCTGAAGGGCGGAGGCTTCTTAAGCGTATCAACACATCACCTTCCTTCAGTCATTGCTTCAGTCAACCACATGTTTCTTTCAGGATCTCCAAGAACACAAATCAAATCCTTTGGTTCCAAACATCCTTACCATCTTTCGCAAACAACATTAAAAAAAAAAAAAAAAACATACTAACTCAGCTAGTAGTGCCTCCAAAAACTGTAGAAAAGGAGATTTCTAATATGTTGCTTCAAGTAGCTGTTTCTTTGTAAATTTCCAACTACACAAATCAAATCCCTGGGTTCTAAACACTCTTATCATTTTTTCACAATTAAACACTTTTTTAAAAAAAACTGTTAGTGATTCTGCTAACAGTACTGCCTTCAAAATTATCGAAAATGAAAATGTTAATATTTTTTTCAAAGTGTAGTTGTTTAGTTTCACTCCAAAAGAGCTGACTAGCCATGGAGCATCTCAGACCAGTCATTTCTTTCAATCCATAAAAGCAGATTAAGTCCAAGAGAACTGACCCAGAAATCTTACAAGAATCAAAATAATGCTTGATTTTCAAAAATATCTAATATATGGTTCAAATTCACGGTTGCCACTATTTTTGGTTCGGTTTGGTTTTTTTATATTTTTGTTGTTTTTGAAATAACAGCTCACTCTAAAGCTGAGATTGGCCTTGAACTCATGATTTTCCTACCTCCACCTCCGGAATGTGGAGAAGGGTATAACACCACAGCTTGCTATATTTTTATTTGATGATTCTGGCACCCACGAGTGTGTTTGAAATAGGCATATGCTTATATTTTCATAAAATCCAGGAAATGCTATATGTTAACATAACTGTGTAAGTTAGTAGACTATTTTAAAATGTGAAGGCTGTCAATGGTAAAAGATATGAATATTTATGATATTGGAAAGGGCTTTATACATATTCTCTTCCTGGTGATCCCAACACGTTTTAACACAACACAAGTATGAAATGTCATCAACTCCTTGGAACATCAGGCACTGAGATGGTAAATGAAGACAAACCTAGTCATTCCATCTTTGGGTGAGTAGATCCACGATACCCCCGACTTTGCGGCATCTAGCAGACAATAAGAGGTGCAACACCAAAGCCAATTTCAATTAATTCAAGATGGAAAATTTCATGTGACACTATCACACCCTTGACCAAAATTGAGATAGATTGCATCTACAACTTCACATTACTTTTATCTACTGATCTTGTAGCTCTATCAAAAAAAGCAATCAAGTTTGTCTGGCATGATTTGCTCTGTTTAAATTTCTGTTTCATAATGTCCAATATCATTATCTTTATGCACTTCACCAGTGCTCACAGACTTTCTGTTAATATTCATTCCACTCTTTTAATACAGACTGACTTTGCTTTTGCTAGATGATCATCTGAGCACTGTTCCTCTTAAGAACAACAGTAATCATTAACATTAGAGTAATGCTTCGGCAATTATTTCTCATATTTGGGTTGATAAAGTGACCCAGATCAATTCTAAAATATTTACTGTCCATTTACTAATTGCTTATTGCTCTGATGAGAAGTATGGGAAAAGTAGTCTGGAAAAGGAAAGAACATTCTAAAGACATTCATCTCACTAAGGAGATACACATTGACTTGTAGGGATTCTAGTTTAAAGGTAACTGGTGTGTGATAACAGGGCAAAAAAGGTGTCTTATTATTAATATTCAGTTTCATGTCCTATTCAGAAATTCTGACTGAACATTTACATTTTTAACAAGCAGCTTCAGGTGATTTCAACATCAGCATTTCTTAAACTGTGCTTTAAATCAACAGACCTAGACAGTCAAGTATTACAGACACAGAATAGAGCTCTCGGCAGATACATAATCACACCATACAGAAGATGTCATCCTAGGAGAACATGGCTTCAAACACGGTAGTAGCAGAGTTCTGACATTGTTGCCTGAGAATATGCTGGAATTTCTTTGAATTATACTTAATTCACAAAGCTAGACTTCAGCCAAACCAATTATGATATAACGGCAAAACTGAGTAATGCTAATGAAGGCAATAAAGTGTTGATACAATGAATAAAGTCACACTAAATGATGCATGGGAAAATGAGCACCTGTCTCTGTGAAAAGAGAAAGATCAAGTTTTTTATATTAATACCAAGATGTATTTTGTCTGTTTCATGTTATATATTTTGGATATATTCCAGAACTGGAAAAGCCATCAACTTTTAAAACGACAATCCAAAAAGCCCCCCTTATCAATTATTTCAGTGTGCAGGAAGTTTTTATCCTACAGGTAAATTATGTGATATTTCTGTGAAAGTCCATCAAGCTGAGTCTAGACTGTTCTAGATTCATGAATCAGCGAATGAAAGTTTTCTGAACACATATATATCCTCCTTTCCCCAAATATCAAAGATGGTTTTCATTCCTTGTGTTATCTAAGTTAAACCACCGTATTTATCATGGCCTGAGCCAAAAAGGAAAAAAAAGAAAAGGAATTTAAAGCAGAATGAATTTAATTGTAAGTGACTTTGAAGAAAGAGAATGACAAGGACATGGGGAGGTGGCAGGGAGAAGTTTTACCACACAGGGAGGATCCTCACAAAAGGACAATACAGGAGTTGGTGCTGTCAGAGTCCAGGGGTGCTCACCTAAGGAAGACCCCTAAAGGAGAGGCTTGTGGAGAAATGAAAGTGAAACACAGAGAGGGCGGGGAGATGTACTTGGCCCCTTCCTTCCTGCCATCTCCTGTGCATGTCCCTTTAAGGGCCGGCCAGGAATCTGAGCTGACAGACACACTGGAGATCAGTATGAAGAAAGCTCTGAGAGAAGACTGGAGCCTGCCGGGCATGGGTCAGGAAGGTGCCAGTGGGGAGGAAAATCACTTTTCCCAGGATTTTTTTTTAAATGGGGAAAAATTAGTTAGCACAAGGATTTTTAAAGTTTCATAAATTCTTCGATTATTTAATAATTCATGGCGTGCATTACATTTGATCTACCAAGCACATTACATTTTATTCTCTCACATTTTGTTACCCTGGTTTCTGATGACTGAAAATCCAAGGCTTAAATGGGCTTCATTATCTTTTTCATTGCCACTGAATGCAAAATGCAGATCTTTTGTCCTATTCATCTTTTTTACCTGTACATCGGAAGATATTCTTAATTCATTCCTAATAGATGTTAAATGTCCATATTTCTTTATTTCATGTCTTTTTTTTAGGGGCGAATTTATTTTTTTAAGGTGTGAATTTCTAAAGGATGACTTGCTTTTTAACCTGTTTGACAATAATTTTGTTGGTATCGGCCTCATTGGTGAAATCTTTGTATCTAATTATTTTCACGCTCCATACACAGAGCCATAGATTAATCTCAACTCATTTATTTAGTAGGGAGATGTATAAATAAAGAAAACTTGGCAACTCCCACGCCCTCAAAACTTTGTCATATTAAAATATTGCAATGGAGGTTAGTATGTACATGTATGCAGATGTATGTGTCTATATATACATATGTATATGTGTGTATGTGTGGGGTTTGTGTGTGTGCACGCATGTGTATGTGCAAATAGAAATGAGTAACAAAGAAATAGAATTAAAGAATCTGTCATTTCCACCCATGTGCATATACACAAACGCAAACCACCAGTGATTTAACAACTATATGATCACATACTCAGGATGTATAATCCCCTTTGTCACAGTTACCCCAGCCCCAAAGATTGTCTTTCAACTGGTACTTTCTTCTTGACAACTAATCATCAGATTCACCTCTTTTTTGAACACTAAACATACATATAAATAATTTGTGCTCCATTATTTCCCTAGTCCAATTTCCCACAGCCTTTGCACTTCTTAATTTCCTACTAGGTGGGCTCTGTTTCATGCACTTTACTATGAGCAACCATGATCCCAAGGGATTCATTCCATTGCTGTATCTTCTTTGAACTCCTGCAAGATGTCATGTCCATAGTGTAATTGACCACTTGGCATTTTATATACATGTTTCCTCAAAAATCCTTAATGTTTTTAAGAGTACCATATAATCTTCATGACACAACTGGTATAAAATATTCCAGAAGAAGCAGGTTCCCAGAAGATATTCGTTGAAAGATACAGAAGCATCAAAGTCAATCCAGAGATGATTTTTGAAGTCATCATAAGATGAGGGAATGGGAATGTGGCTCAGTTAATAAAGAGCTTATCTAGCACGTACAAAGCCCCATGTTTGATCCCTAGCACCACATATAAATATAAATATAAATATATATATATATATATATATATATATATAGGCACACACCCATAATCCCAGAGATAGGGACAGGATGGTCAGAGGGCGTGGTCATTATTGGCTACACAGCAATTTCAAGATTAACTGAGTAGCTTGAGACCCTGACTCAAAAAATAAACCACCATCACCAAAGCACTGGAGAAAAGACAAAAGGGAAAGAATCTGGAAGACCAGAAGATGCACCTATGACTTAAAGCAGTGGTTCTCAACTAATGCTGTGACCCTTTAATACAGTTCCTCGTGTTGTTGTGATGCCCAACCATAAAATTATTTTCATTGCTACTTTATAACTGTAATTTTGCTACTGTTATGAGTAGTGGTGTAAGTATTTGTGTTTTCAAACAGTCTTAGACAATCTCATGAGTCATTTGACAACCCCCCCCAAGGGGCCAGGACCCACAGGTTGAGAACTGCTGACCTAGAAGAAAGCAGAAACATACCAACTTCATATATGCAAAAGTCAATCTTTAGAAAACTTCTCATTTCTTTGTAGAAATCTCCAAGACATTTATTTTTCCTCTTCCTTTGTAAGAGAAAAAAAAATTATATTTTTATCTTCACTGATTAAATTTCTTTTGTTTTAGCCGGCAATATATTTTTGCTGCCTCTTGTATCTTGAAAAATAACTCTGAAGAATTTCATCTCATCGTCACGCCTTATGATTTGTCTTCCACCCTGTCTTAATTCAGTTGCTTCCGGAGGATCAAATCTAAAACTCGTCTGTAGTGCTGATTAGGTGTTCGCTAAATGTGATTTTAAAACTCAAGTCTCCTGATAACCTCTTCTGGGAGCCTCTTGAAGGTCAAAGGGGATTACACTACTGACAATTAAGCAGTGTGGCTTTCCCTCTGGGCATCCTCCAGCTCTACCTTCCACTACCAGGACCCTAGACTTCTGACCCAGTTCCTCATTTAAACCTCTTACCACCAATATGTCTTCAACTTAAAAATCAATTCTCTCCCCGCTTCAGCTTCGGAATCACAGTTGCATCTTCATTTAATCTCCAGGGTCATCTCAATCCCCATAAATCTAAACATAGCAATCAAACATCTCAGCTCTTTAAAATGTCTTCCCACAGGTGGGGGACAAATCCCACTTGCTGATTGATTGGGCAATTTAAAAGAAAGATGGCGAACTGAGAAAATTATATTTCCAGAGAAAGGCCACTGCGCGAAGACACGGAGATGGAAGAGCGGTGTTTTGCTCTTGCCATGGAAAAGGCTTCCTTTTTGACACTTACTTTACAAAGCTTTTTTTTTTCTTGAAACCCTCATTTCGCCACTTACAAATGGGGTCTGAAAAATCAGGGCTCAGATGTCTTTAGCAAATGTCCAGTTTACTAAAATGGGAAAGTTCCTATTAAACCAAAATAGACTGTCTTTCTCTCCCTCTCCAGATAACTGCCCCACCACTGAAAACACCTGCCACAAGCTTGCTTAGAGCTAGGCTTCTCTCCTTCTGTGGTCACTGTGTTTTTCCTGAGTGAATACTCAGCAACCAGAAGGCATTATCCATATGTCTGTCTCTGTGTGTTTGGGTCACTATAAGAAAAGCCTTACTCTAAGCAATTTAAATGTAATAGCGATCTATTGCTCAGACTTCTAAAGCCCAAGATATAGGGAGCAGAAGATCTGGTGTCTCGCGAGGTCTCACTCTGCTTCAGGAGAGGCAGCTTTCCATATGGCTATCGATCCTATTGATGAGAATGGATTTCTTATGACTTCATGCCTTCCCCAAAGCTCTTATTACTATCACCTTAAATTTTTACAGATCATAACTTACAAACTTGAGAGGAACAGATCACTAAAATGCAGTGGTTTCTGTTAGGATTCCTTTGACACTGTCCTTGTCACTAGTTTGATGCAAACTAGGGCTATAATATAGGATAACAAACAACTATTAGACTGGACATGGGGTCCCCAATGGAGGAGCTGGAGGATGGTCCAGAGGAGCTGAAGGGGAAGAACAATGATTTCGGCCACCCAGACGCCCCAAGACTCCCAGGAACTGAAACATCAACCAAGGGACACACGTGATTCCAGCCAAAACTGTGGCAGAGGAAGGCCTCATTGGGCATCAGTGGGAGGAGTGGTCCTTGGTCAGGTAAAGGCTCAATAGAGGCCCCAACAAAGGGAAACCAAGGGCAGGGAGGAGGGAGTGTGTTGGGTGGAGAGACATATATGTGGAGGCAGGGGGTGGGAGGAAGGAAAGGGGTTGGAGGTCTTAGGGGAGGGGGATATCAGGAAAGGTTTTACCATTGGCAATGTAAATGAAGATGATATTCAATTAAAAGAATAAAAAATTAAAAAGAAATGAAAAAAGAAACAAAAAACAATAGGCTGAGAGTAGACTACTTGAAATCTGTTTATTGAGTGCTTTCTTTTTTATTAATTTTTTTTTTTGAGACAGGGTTTTTCTGAATAGCTTTGCTGTCTTGGAACTTGCTCTGTAGACCAGAATGGCTTAGAACTTACTGCCTCTAGCTCCTGAGTGTTATGATTAAAGGTGTGCACCACTACTGCCCAGCTTGAATGCTATCTATATGGGGAAAAAAAAAAAACTCTGCAAACACCATAGAGAAAATAACAACAACACAAACAACAACAACAACAACAAAAACAGGCACCCTTCCTTTGTCCCCTGGAGTTTCCAGTTTTGAGAAGAGACGACACGTATCAGTGGAACGGTCACACTAATGAGAGTCACAAACAGAGAGAAGAATCCTGCCAGCGGCATGTGCCGAAGGGAACCGACGTGGATGCAACAGAGATCTAAACTGGGGCTGAAACCTAAAGGATGAAAAGGTTGAGCGCCTTCAGGAGACTGTTCCATACCTAGCCAGAGTGGAAACTTGCTGCCGAAACTTGTAGGGGAAGAATATCAAGGAGGAAGGTAGAGGCAGGAGCAGAGCAACTTGGAGCCACTATCACTGGCTTTCACTAAGCCTGGGACTTAGATGCTAAGACTGAGATGCTGAGGAGTGGAGCGGGAAGGGCTGCCAGAGACTTGGAATTACTTTCTAACGAGAAAGATCTGGGTGTGGGAAGCTGACGTCACAACATGGGAAAGGACATTGTAGGAACAACAGGTAACCACAGAAGTGGACCCCTCGCACAAGGCCTTGAAGGAAGCTTTGGGTCGCCTGGGAGCTGTAGAGAGATTTTGCTTTGACAAAGGACAAATAAATGCATGCATCCTGGGACATATTGGCAGAGCCTCTGTGGGGAATGTCTTGTGAATGGTTATGTTTAGTTGCCAAGAAAGTCTGAGATGGGAATTGGTATCCTCTTTTGGGCTGCGTTGAGACAAGTACTCTCTCTGTAGCTTTGGCTGGCCTGAAGGTCACTGTAAGTAACTTAGGCTGGCCTCAAACTCATGGGACTCCCAAGTGATGGGATTACAGGGGCGTACCACCATACCGCATTTATCACTAGACTTACATGTCCTTGGTATTCTTCTTACCTATGAGTGGGCAATCAGGGTTCAGAGGAGTTAAGTAACTCATCAAAGGGCAATGTGCCGGTCCTGGAGTCAAGTAAAGTTTGTTTTGCACTCCAGGGTCTTTCTTTTCTAATTCTCCATTCTTACCCTGTCTGCCATTCCTCTGACTCTATTGGCATTCAAAAGGATGCTCGAGCTCTGTGAACCACTGACTGAATATGAGAAATCCCCAAAGGATTCAGGGAGGCAATGTCACACATACTTATCTGTGGGGCGAGAAGGAACGGAGCTGTGATAAGACAGACAATTGCAAGCATCAAGGAAAAAAAAAAAAAACAATATTCATTTCTGAGGGACCTGGCCCGTCTGTCCCTAAAACTGCCAACAGTAAAATATTCACAGCACCCCCCCCCCCAAAAAAAAAAAAAACCCAGTGAGATGATAAGCCCTTCAGGTTTACTTTTGATTCGTTATTTGTGCTTTTCCCGGGAGGGATCAAAAGATAAAACATTCTTGTCAAAGCTCATAGCGTTCTAATTACTTCATTATTAGCAGTGCGAATCTGATTTTCAAAGTTGTTTGGTAGTCACGCAACAAGTCAACGTGAGACAACAGCAGATGCTACTGCTCAGGCCTCCACAGAGGCCAGCGATGCATAGTTACTATTATTTCCTGACTGGAAATAGAAAAGACCGGGCTATTGCCAGGGACCATACCACAGTCACCCCCTGAACAGATTAAAAAAAAAAAAAAAACAAAACAAAACAAAACTTTTCCACTTGGATGGGTCAAGGAGGAGATTCTTTCATAATAGTTTTTTCCCCAACCTCTCTTTGTCATAACAGATAAAAATAAATTTCATTATTAGGCAGAGGGAAAAAAACCATGAACCAATTATTAAGCATATTGCTTTCTGCTTAGGTTTGGTTTCTAGCTCCTGCTATCACCACTGGCTGTGGATTTCGACATTAATTATGTAGGGGCATCAAAAGTGTACCGATATTCTAATTTGAAGCCATTATACAAAGCATCTCCACTCCAGCTCCTCGTGCCTGGCAACAAATGGCAGGGTGAAGAGCAAAGCAGCCATAAAAGAGAGAGAGAGAGAGAGAGAGAGAGAGAGAGAGAGAGAGAGAGAGAGAGAGAGAGAGAGAGAGAGAGAGAGAGGAAGAATAATAAATAGAATAATCCTATATTAGTTGTGGGAACAATAGGAGCCTGTCCACGCATAAATGACACCGACGAGAAGTCCCTGCAGGCTCATCCACAGAGCAACAATTCCCTTAAAAGGAGGAAGGTGGGAGGGTTAGGCTGGGATAGAGCTGAAAGGGAGGGAGGATTTCAAGACGACCTGGCCAGACAGAACTTTTGAACAATAAATACGGAGGCAGGGTGGCTTTTGGGCTTCTGAAGCTAAGGTCCCCAAGAAGGGTTTGTCACAGTTTAGACCTCTCCTCCTTCAGAAAAACAAACAGAAAACCAGAAAAAAAAAAAAGGTGTCTGTATCTTTTACCTAATCCACAAAGCAGCCCACAGATGTGCACGCCTTAGTGTCTGGCTAGAATGAAGGTAGGCAGCAGGAAACAGTTACTCTTCTGGTTGTATTTGTCTGTCTCCTCTTAGATTCTCCCAGTTATCACTGCTCTCTTCCCAATATATCATTACCTATCCACCTCCCTCCTTCTCTCCCTTCCTCCCTCTTTTCATCCCTTCCTCGCTCCCTCTCTACTTCCTCCTCATGCGAATACCCCCCCCACTCCTCTTTGCCACTTTAACATCCTCAAATCATCTCTTCTGTATATCATGTATAGAAACATGTATGTGACTTGAAGAAGACATCAGAGACTGAACCCATGGCTTCACACCAGCAGAGCAGGTGCCGTACCATTGAATTACACTCCCATACCTATACTGTTAAAACCTATCTGGGAATGTTCTTTCTTGCCCAAACTTTTGTCCTACCTCCCCATCTCCCTATAACCGCCCAGTTCAAAGCCGAACCATTGCTTTCCCTAATGTTATCCAGCAAAATTACTCAACATCAGCGTTATGCCTTGTGTTGCTAGATCCAATGATGCTACTTTGGTTGTAATTGTCCTCTCCTCTCAGCAATATGTGTCAATAAAGGACTACTCCTTAATAGTATATCTTCTTAAATTTTGGCCTTTGTCGTCTTGGCCACCAATCTCTTCTACAGGACCCACAATTTTGAGTTTTATTGGAGTCCCCACTGAATAATTTTCCTCACTCCCAATCAACACTCCTATAACCCCTAACCTCATTCTTAAGCCAATGAGTTTGCAAATGGCATGTCCAGATCCAAACAGAACTCCACATGAGTATGCCTGCTATAATTTGAGCATGTCCTCCAAAACTCACGTGTTGGTAGCTTTATCCCTCAGTGTGGTAGTGTGGGGAGATGGGGCCCACTGGGAGTTGGCTGAATAATGGAACAGAAGCCTGGAGACTAAGGACTGGGCACTGGGAAGATGGGTCAGTATATAAGAGTACATGCGGTACAAGTATGAGTACTTGAGTTTGAATCCCCAACACCAACACAAGAAAGCCTCAGATGGCTGTGTGTACCTGCAACCCCAGCATTGATGGACAAAGACAGGCAAATCCAAGGAGTTCTCTGGCCATCCAGTCTGGAAGAAATGAAGAGCTTCCAGTCCACTGAGAAACCTTGCTTGAAGGCAGGGAAGAGAAGCAGAGTGGCAAAGGAAGATACCACCCTACTCTGGCCCCCAGTTTCAGGGACATGTACACCCACTAACACATTTATAAAACACGCACACACACACACACACACACACACACACACACAAACATACAGAAAGAATCCATACTTTCTTATGAAAACAGATTTACTATAGTGGAGTAGAGCCTCTTTCTTTCTTCCTAGTAACCAGATACTCTTCACATTTCTGGCACAAGTTAACCAAACATGAGGCCCCCATTAAAAACTGAGTAGAGTTAAGGAGTGGTTGTGCAAATTTTCACTCCTATCAGCAGTGTAGGAGTGTTCCCCCTGCTCCACAACCTTGCCAGCACGTGCTGTCTCTTCAGCTTTTGATCTTAGCTATTCTGATGGGCATGGGGTGGAATCCCTGAGTTGTTTCGACTTGCATTTTCCTAAACATTTCCCTGAACATTTCTTCAGGTGTTTATTGGCCACTAGAGATTCCTCTGTTGAGAATTTTGTTTAGCTTTGTACCCCATGTTTTAATTGGATTATTTGGGTTATTAGCATCTGATTTCTTGAGTTCTTAATATATTTTGGATATTAGCACTCTGTCAGATGTAGAGTTGGTGAATATCTTTTCCCAATCTGTGGGCTGTTGCTTTGTCCTGTTGATGGTTCCCTTTGACTTACAGAAGTTTTTTCAATTTCATGATGTCCCATTTAATAATTGTTGATCTTAGTACATAAGCTATTGGTGTTCTATTCAGGAAGTTGTCTCCTGTGCTAATGAGTTCAGGGATTTCTGTTCTATTAGATTTAGTATATGCGATATTACATTGAGGTCTTTTATCTACTTAGACTTGAGTTTTGTGCAAAGTAATAAGTATGGTTCTATTTGCATTCTTCTACATGCAGCCGTCCAGTTAGACCAGCACCATTTGTTGAAAATGCTCTTCCTTTTCCATTGTATAGTTCTGGATTCTTTGTCAAAAATCAAGTATCTATAGGTGTGTGGGTTTATTTATGGATCTTTGATTCAATTCCATTGATTGTCCTGTCTGTTTCTATACCAATATCATGCAGTTTTTATTACTGTTGCTCTGTAGCACAGCTTGAAGTCATTTGGCAATTTCTCAGAAAATTGGGAATAGTTCTACCTCAGGACCCAGCTATACCATGGTCCACCACCCCACAAGAACATTTGCTCAACTATGTTTATAGCAGCTTTATTCATATTAGCTAGAAACAACCTAGATGTCCCTAAACTAAAGAATGGATACAGAAAACGTGGTTCATTTACACAATGGGATACTACTTAGCTATTGAAAACGAGGATATCATGAATTTTGCAGGCAAATGGTTGGAACTAGAAAATTTCATCCTGAGTGAGATAACCCAGACTCAGAAGGATATGTATTGCCATACATACTCACTTTTATAAGTGGGCATTAGCCGTATAGTACAGGAGAACCACACTACAATGCATAGAGCCAAAGATCCCAAATAACAAAGAGGGCCAAAGGGTGGCTGGTTGAATCTTTCTCAAAAGGGGGAATAAAATAGATATTGGAGGTGGACAGAGGGAAGGAACTTAGTGGGAGAGGGGATGAGGAGTGGTACAGAGTGGGAGGTGCATCAGGCATAGGGAGAACAGGGGAGAGAGAATGGAAGTTAGCGGGGATGGGGTGGGGGGGTGGGGAGGTGGGGGGAGGCATCTCTTGGACAGGATGGGGACAGGATCGGGGAGGGGGGTAGTGTGGCCATGGGAGTAACTCTAGCTGTAACTCCCAGCAGTGGGAGACTTGAATCCTGAAATGGCCACTTCCTGTAGCCAGGTAGGATTCCCAGTGGAGGGATAATGACAGAAACCCAACCACAAAACCTTCGATATCGCATGTGTCCTGCCTACGAGACATGTAGGGATAAAGACAGAGGAAATGGCCAACCAATGACTGGCCCAAATTTAGATCCATCCCATAAGCAAGAAGCAGTCTCTGACACTGTTCATGATGCTCTGTTAGGCTTGCAGATAGGATCCTAGTATAATAGTCCTCTAAGAGGCTTGACCCAACAGCTGACTGAAAGAGAAGGCGAGAGCCACTGACAAACATTAGATGGACATCAGGAAGTCTTATAGAAGAGTCAGAGGAAGGATGGGGAGACTTGAAGAGGATAGGGACTCCATAGGAAGACCAACCAAATCAATTAATCTGGACTCTTGGGGGCTCCCAGAAACTGAACCACCAACCAAAGAGTGAGCATGGACTGGGCCTAGGTCAGTCACACACATGTAGCAGATGTACAGCTTGGAACTCATGTGGGTTTTCCCCAACAGGAGTGGAGGTTGTCCCTGAATTTGTTGCCTGCCTGTGAATCCCGTTCCTCTAAACGAGCCACCTTGTCTGGCCTCATTGAGAGAGGATGTGCTTAGTCCTGCAGGAGGGAGGAGGGAGGACTATGGGCGGTGGTACCCAAGGGAGGACCCTCGCTTTGCAGGGAAGAAGGAACGGGAGGAATTGGGGGGAAGAGTTGTGAGAGGGGAGACTGATACTCAGATGTAAAGTGAATAAATTAATTAATTTAAAGACTGAAATAGACGTTATGTTTTTGGACTTCCGAGCCTTCAGCACTACAAGGAAAACAAACACAAACTACCATGTTTTATCTCCTCTGTTGTAACAAGAGTAAACAAAG
The DNA here is from genome assembly GCA_964023405.1 of Apodemus agrarius. NCBI lineage: Eukaryota > Metazoa > Chordata > Mammalia > Rodentia > Muridae > Apodemus > Apodemus agrarius. The sequence continues at coordinate 39,710,144 of OZ030026.1, read as the reverse complement.
TAAGACAATATTCAAGAGTCTACTAGATAGTTCTATCTGATGTCTTCTGAATGCCCTGAATATATTTTAGAAATAAGTTAATCTCATTCTTCTAAATTTGCTCTTGATTTGGTAAATGGCACCATCAAGTATATACTCACTCAAATTAAATATCTGAAAGTCATCTGGTACTCCATATTCTCTTGTTCCTATTTTTCACAAATCACATTAAGTCAACTACTGGTCTATTTGTGTACTTACTGAGTCCACCATCTGTGTTAGGTGATGGGGGGGACAAGCCTGTCAAAGCTACTGTCCTCACTAAGCTTAGAATTTGCTGAGGAAAATTATAGTCACTGTACAACTAGATGGATAAGAATTTTTTAAAATGAGGTGAAAGATAATCTGGTTTGGACTAAATATGGGGAATAGAAGAAAGAAGCATATACACAGAAATGATCTAGAAGGTAGAAATGGTCCCATCCCATGGTCAAGCACCAATCCCTGACACTATTAATGATGCTCTGCTTTGCTCACAGACAATGTAGTGTCATGACATGGTGCAACACTTGGACTTGATGCAGGTCCCCCCAACAACTGGAGTTGGGGTCGTCCATGATTCCTTGCCTGCCTGTGGAACCCATTCCCCCAAAAGATGTCTAAGAAGGCAGTCCTCTGAGAGGTTCCACCCACCAAATGATACAGACAGAGACATAGACCCAGAGCCAAACAGTGGATGGAGCTTGGGAACTCTAATGGAAGACTAGGGGGAAGGATTGCAATCCCCTAAGAGGATAGGAACAGCACAGGAGGACTAACAGAGTCAACTCACTTGCACCCTTAGAACCTGGACCGCCAACCAAAGAACATACACAGGCTGGACCTAGGCCTCCCAGCACACAGGGAGCAGATGTGCAGCTTGGTCTTCATGTGGGTCCTGAACAACTGGAATAGGAGGGGGAGGGGCTATCCCAAAAGCTGCTCCTATCTATAGAATATGGTCTTCTACCTGGGTCTGCCTTGCCTGGCCTCAGTGGGTAAGGAAGCACCAAGCCTCAGAGAAACTTGATATGCCAGGGGGAGGGGATACCCAGGGAAGCACCCACCTGCTCAAAAGATAAAGGGAGGAAAGATGGGGGAAGGATTGTGGGAAGGGGTGACCAGGAGGGAAGCAGTGAGCAGGGTGTAAAGTGAACAAGTAAAATAATAATAATAATAATAATAATAATAATAACAATAATAAATTATTATTTTATATAAAATATAAATCATAATTATATATTAATTTATAATTTATATTATATTATTATTTTATTTAAAATATAAATTATAATTACATATTTATATTATTATTATTATTATTATTATTATTATTATTTTAAAGTTAGAAATGAGAGGCTCTTCTGGCAGGTAGGCTATGGAGCCTAAAGAGAGATTTTTCCCAGGCTTCTCTGTTGAGTAGCCAAGTGGGTGGCAGTCCTGTTGAAGGCAGTGTAGGAAGGTAGAGAATTGACAAGTTATCCTCTGATACCTTGAGTTGGAAATCTCTGTTAGAATTGCAAAGGAGCTTGTCAAGTAAGTGGTTGGAGTCTTAGCCTGAAATGTCAAGGAAAACCATGTGACTGACCAGCACAGAGATCACATAATCACCTAGAGATGCGATGCAGAGACAGTGAGGGAGGCCAGGATGAACTCTGATCAATCCCATTGGGTTTAGTAAGAAAGAGAGAGGGGGGAGTGAGGGTAAGGAAGGGAGGGGGAAAGGAAGGAAGTCAGAGGAACGAGAAGGAAAAGAGGTTAGAAAAGAGAAGAAATAAGAGTAGAACGAGAGGGGCTGGAGAGATGGCTCAGCGGTTAAAGAGCACTGACTGCTCTTCCAAAGGTCCCGAGTTCAAATCCCAGCAACCACATGGTGGCTCACAACCATCCATAATGAGATCTGATGCCCTCTTTCTGCGGTGTCTGAAGACAGCTACAGTGTAGTTACATATAATAATAAATAAATCTTTAAAAAAAAAAAGAGCAGAACGAGAAGGAAAGAACCATGCTAAAAATAAATAAATAAAAAATAAGGTCACAGAAGTTGACTACTGGAGCACCGGGAAATAAATCGACAACAGAAATGCATTCATAGACACAGCACCAGTGACTGTGACAATGACAGGGGTATGGGGGGGGGGGGAAGGGAGGAACGACAAAGTCAAAAACAAGGGAATCAGAAACTGGGGTGAGTAAGAGAGCTTGTGGCCCGAGCATGAGGAATCAAGTTCAAATCTCTAGCACCCACGTAAAAATATTACTCACGCACTTGTAGCCACAGCACTATGGGTGACAAAGGGACAGGAAGATCACTGGGGTTTGTTGACTGACAGTCCAACCCTGGGTTCCGTGAGTGATGCTTTCAAAGGAATGAGGCAGAGTGATAATACCCTTTGTCTTCCTATTATGGTCTTTACATGTGTACACATGGGTGTGCACAGCTACATACAGACAGACTCAAACCATACACAAACACAAAATTAAATAAATAAGGCAGAAGTCAAATGGTTCCAACTCAGGATTGGTTCTCAGGAGTGCCTATTGTACTCCATCCTAACTCATGTTTAAACCACCAACATTACACACATGTATTGCTCATAGTCCCTTCAATACATGTCTCTTCCTACATGCAAAGCCATTTTGCCACACAACACAGGGACAAGTGTGTCACTCCCTGACCTCTCTTGGACTGCTTCTTACACTCATTCTCTTTTGGAGATCATGTCATTCTCTTTGGAAGATCGAAGCATCAGCCATATTGCACAGCTAAGATTCCAGATGTGCTCCACATTGGGAACATTGCCAGAGTAATAGAGTCACCAGAGAGGTGAAGTGAGAGACACACCTGCATGTGAGCTCCGGGGAAGTGTGTAAGCAAGGTGAGCATTGCACGGGTCAGCTGACTCTTCCCCTTCTTGTCTTTTTCTTTGACTTACGTCAGGATTCCTCCAGAACTTTCCTCTTGCCCCAGGTGACACTGAACACGATAAAGAAGTATGTCAATTGTATGATGCTGGTCTTCCCTGGGAGGGCTATACATTCCTTGTGCTCCCTACTAAAATTGCCAACTCCTGTAAAGTCAGGGAACATCGGGATCCCAAGAGTATAAGCATCTGTGTTTGAATTCTGGTTTCTTCAGGCTCTCTGTGTGTACACATATGTAAATGTGTGTACATATGTGCGTGCATGCATGTGAGTGGTGCATGTGTATAAATCTGTTTACATGTGTGCATATGTTTATGTATATGCATGTGTGTGCATGTGTATGCATGTGCATATATGGGGGTATACTTGCCAACATATGTACATATGGAGGCCAAAGGCCAATGCTGACTTTCTTCCTCTGTTATGCTCCATTTTACTCTTCTGTGGCAGGATCACTTACTAAACCTGGGTCTCTTTGTTTTGACTAGAGTCGTTAGCCAGCAAGCTCCTAGGATCCATCTGTCTCTCTTCTACCCTAACACCTTGGTTATAGATGCATATACACCTGAACCCGGCTTCTATGTGGGCTCTGGGGATCCAAATCCAGGAACTCACTTTCTCATTGATTCGTCTTCCAAGACCCTTGGGCAATATTTTTAAAAATAACTCTGGGGTTGGAGAGATGGCTCAACGCTTAAGAACACTGACAGCACTTCTAGAGGACCTAAGTTCAATTCCCAGCACCCACATGGTGGCTCACAACCATCTGTAATGGGATCTGATGCCCTCTTCTGGTGTGTCTGAAGACAGCTACAGTGTACTAATATACATAAAATAAATAATTCATTTAAAAAAATGGATTTCAGTTTTTCTATCAATCAAAATGAGATTATATCAAGCACCTGATTGGTAGTCTTTTGAGTATCCTGCAAGACAGCCAACTATAAAATAGCCTCTCCAACACCAAGCACAGGGTGCACATTCAACAGATACTTCGTTATTTTATTACTTTGACTGAGCTTATCTCCAAGGATCAAGAGTGCTTTATAGAGTGTGAGCAGAGTCAGTGCTTAACAAATACCGGTTGGTTGCCTGACAACTGTTAGCCAGTGGCCTTTCCCCATGTCTGTTACAGGGCATTATTCAAAGACAAAAGTAGTGTGCCCATCCTTATGATTAATTCCCTTTTCCTAGTTGGGCTGAGTTATGTTAATCAAGTTCACACATCTCACCCCTTAGACAGAAATAGAGTGGTTCTAATTTGATCTATCCTTAAGGTAGGGGTGGATGGGCACAATTCTGAAGACTGTAAAAGTTAAAACTTTCTGGTATAAAAGAAACAGCAGGCTGCCTTATGTTCTCAACATTAGCATTTAAGCTCACTGCAGCTGAACCCAATTGGTATCAGTGGAGACGTATATCAAACAGTAGGAAGGCAAGTCATATCCTACCGCTGTCTTGCGGAATTATCATCAGGAATGTAGCCAATTTTAGCACAAATAAATGGTAGTTAGGGAAGTAGCTTGTATGATCAAGCCCTATAATGGTCATTCTTTGATTTAGGAATATGTGCTGAACCTGTCACTTTGCATAAGTTTGATTTTCAAAGGGAGGACGGACGGGAGGGGGTGGGGGAGGGAGCGTGGCTCCATGCTATGCTTTCTGCAGTGCAACTGGCACAATATAGTACAATATACAATAACAAAACAGAGAAAGTTAAAAACCATTCTGCTCACCCGTTCTATCCCTTCCCGTGTATAGGAAATAACTACGTGGCTGGTGCATGCCTAAAGATTAAACTACATACAGCCCAGAGCACTATCATCACTGGTACAGATGCCTCAGAACTGGGGCACTCCTAAAAGCATCATCTTGTCAGTGGTCAGAAGACAGCTGGAATACTGGTTTCAATTTTATCGCTTTTTATCTCCTTTCTGAAAGCAAGAGTGCTTTAGGAGACTCGCAGATGAAGAATGGAAAAAAAAAAACAAACTGGCTGTGGGCATTAAACGAAGGTGCAGAAAAAGACAGTGCTTCAAAGATTGCCGTCCTTGTCCCCACCCCACTTACCAATAAGGCAACTGAGAATCAATAAATTCAAACAGCCAGCCCAACGGCACAAGGCACTCAAGCCATACAATCCCTGTATTCTACACTGCCACTAAGTCAGAGCCAAATATGGCTCCCTACCAGGCACGTGGGAAGAAACATCAGGTTCCTAGAGACAAGGACCTGCATAAACAGAATCTCTGAGCGTGATATACAAAGTCCCATGCTCTTAAAAGTCTCCCCAAGTTGACAAAATCCCAAGCATCCAGGGACCAATGCTTGTGAAACACTAAGCAGCCTAATCCTTGGGTATGAGAGCACGTTTAACTTGTCCAACATTTATACCGTATATCCCAGCATCCCATAGATTTACTCTAGATCTGCTCTGAAAGCCCATCAAACTTGCCATACTTTTATTACTGTATTAAAACATTTGTATACATTATCATCTTTCTTTCTCCCTTCTCCGAACAAAGGATGATATTCAAAATATAAGATTTTTCCCTTCAAGAAAAGAATTTTGATATCTTAATTACCTGATAGTGATTCTGTTCTACTAATACTGTTGTATATATAAAGATTAATGGGCATAAAAATATGTTTATACCAAAACAATCTTAACACATGCTGGTCGCTTGCAATTCTCCATTGGGGTGAGTGTTGGCAATAGAAGCAGTGTTTTCCAACAAAAGGGAATTTGAAAATGAAACGCCCTCCCAAACCTACACTTCCTCTGTGGACTGCATTTTGGATAATCTCCCCAACCACCCTTGACAAAAACTGTGGGAACCGTCTATGTTTTCCGGAATTTATTGAAATCTTAGTTGCGAAATAAATGAAGGTCAAATGATTCTGACTGGGGTAGAAAACAACTTACTGGCTCATCTTATTGCAAAGCCGACTAGTTGATTCTAACTATACCTAAGACTGAATCTGGCTCAGCAATTGAATAAAATAATTCTCCTGACTTAATTTCTCTTTTCAAGTTCTCTCTATCATTGTCTCTTTTCTAGATTTCCAGGTTTGTACCCTACCTACCTTAATGCCAACTAAAGAGTCTTTCTTCCTAAGAATTTCAATAAGAGTCTTGATCTAGGGGCTGGAGAGATGGCTCAGCAGTTAAGAGCACTGACTGCTCTTCTGAAGGTCCTGAGTTCAAATCCCAGCAACCACATGGTGGCTCACAACCATCCATAACAAGATTTGATGTCCTCTTCCAGGGTGTCTAAAGATAGCTATGGTGTACTTAACACATAATAAATAAATAAATCTTTTTTTTAAAAAGATTTAAAAAAAAAAGAGTCTTGACCTAGGCAGATCAACTTAGTTTACTATCTACTCCTGGCCCAGTCACCATGGCCAAAGTTATGGTACTCTTGAGTCCTGTGCCTAAATCTTGGGTGAATGGAATCAGGGAATAAACTGAACATCCAAAGAAAATTGACATGCTATTTCAAAAAAGCAAATAGGTATGGGTAGGAGCAGCATTGTGGTTTGAATCTGGAGTATTACCAAAAAAAAAAAAAAACAAAAAAAAACAACTCGTGTGGAATCCAAGCAGAGGTGATATTGAGAGTTTTGAGGTAATGCCAAGTGGGAAGATCACTGAGGGGATCCCTTGGAGACAATCCTGGGTAAGCCAAAGTAAAACTTTCCTTCTTTTAAGTTGATTTACCTTAGGTATATATATGATAGAGTCCAGAAGTTAACTGATGCAGCCAGCACGGTAAGGAGAGAAATGAAATATTCTCTATTGTTCTGGGGTTCTTCATGCTCTCAAGTCTTTGATCCGAAGACTAGGTTCATTTCCACAGTGTGTGTGTTTGGCTTGGCTCTTTGTTGTTTCCTTCACTTGCATTCCACCACTCTGACCTAATCTAAGTCCTGACCGTGTCTCTCCTGGAATTACACTGTCCCAACTTAGAGTCCTGCATTTACACAGCAGTTCAAATCTTATTATGCCTTTGCTTTGCTTAAACACCTGTCAAGCTTCACTGTGTATAGTATAATGACCAAGCTGCTTGGGAGGATCTTTAAGACTATGGAGGATTTGTCTTGCTTTATCTCAAGACACTTTCCCTTGCCTATCTTAAGTTAGGTAATAATCAGAATACAATAATAAAGAAAATAGCATTTTTTTTTGGATTCTTTCAGGCTTCCACTTCTATACAAGAAAACTTTTGAGCCCTTATTATAATATATTTTACAGATAAGAAAACCCAACCTTGTAGAGAGTGAGAAAATTGCTCAACACCACACATACAACAAATATTAAGACTAAAAGTATCTCTTTCTGTACAAACTTGGTACACTAACCAATGTTCAGCTCTCTGATCTTGCCATGCTCTTCTCTTTGCCCAGGATGCTCTCTTTCTCTCCCATATACAACTGGTCAACCCCTGTGTACCTTGAAGATCTACCATAAGTACCTTCTCTTCAATAAGAAATAGTTAAATAAGCAACTATGACAGATATCACTATCAAAAGTCATAGAAAATATGAATAGCATGAAGCATTGTTCTCAATAGAAGGTGTAGAGGAAGGAAAGAGTAGAGTACAGGGTCTTAGAGAACATGATTTCCCCTCCATAAGACAATCCAAGTCCAAAATCCTCGGTATGTCCACAATATAGAATAGTAATGAAGAGAACGTGTTAATGACTCTAAGATGGTATAGTACAGATGCCAGATGTATCTTTGCCACCAACTGTGGGAAGTATATGACACTGCTGAGCCTCTGCATCTATATGTGAATGCATCACCTCATCATCCCACACAATATTTACACCATGACTTAAAGAGAAAGAGATGAAACTAAGAGGGCAGAAGAAAATTTATACCTTAAAGTGAGTATGATATAGTTTTCTGAGTAGTGATTTCCTTCTGTATGCTCTTTATTCTGGTCCATTCTCCTTACTACTATAGTGCCACAAATTTAACATTGCCTCAGAAGTAGAACCTACATCCAACCAACAAATTATGCACGCTACATACCACCTCACACAGCATCCACGCTCAATGGCATGATCCCAGCATAACCACCACAGCAGATATATCTCTGCAGTCATTTTTTTTTTACAATTTAAGAGCTGATTAGCTAGTCTTATAATGTATTGCACATAGCCATACATTCTACATTAATTAGGCCTTCGCTGGCCTAATTAACATCTCCTTCATATCTCTCCAGGGCAAGAAGGAGAAGATCAAAAGTGACAAGGTAGGAGTTCATCTGATCACTTACTCTGTGTGCTGATGATGGTTATATTCACTCTGGATGCTCTAGTGGAAGAAATATATATCATTAAAACACAATGCTATAGAAACTCTCTCGCAATAGAATGCTCTGTCTTCTCATTTATGAATAGACTTGTGTTACTTGACTTGACCTTGTTCTTAAGATTAGTGGGATTTGTCATATTGCTTTTCTCTTTTGTCTAAACTTGATTTTTATCAGTACTGATTTTATTTCCTTTCTTCACAACAGATGTGTTTGTACCTGTAAGTAAGTATGTATGTATAGGCACATATGTACATGTAGTATGCACCGATGGGTAGAGGCCAGAAGTCTTCCTCAGCAATCTTCAAAAGGCATCCGTCAGTTTTTTTTAAGAGAGTCTCTCACCAGTCTGGAGCTTGCCAGGTAGACTAGGCTAGTTCACCAGTGAGCACCAGCTATCTGCCTGACTCTACCTCCTCGGTGCTGGGTTTACAGACGCAGGTCACTGTATTAGCATTTTTAAACATGGGTTTTAGGGATAGGATTCAATTCCTTGTCCTGGAAATGTAAGCACTTCACCAGTATAGCTATCATCTAGTCCCATAAGCTGGTTGCTAACTACTGTTTAAAGAGTTTGGGTAGGGACCTGTGGGCCAGCTCATGCGTAAAGGCTTGTAGCCCAGCCTGATGACCTGCATTTAGCCCCCAGAACCCCCTTTATATGAAGGAGAGAACAAACACCTGCAAGTTTCCTGACCTCCACGAACCTGCCGCAGCACACAAGGCATAAATAGTTCACTAACTGTTTTGAACAGAAGAGTTTGTATGGAAATAAGGTCACTAGCTAAATATTACTTCTGAAATGGTTGCTTAGTGGTAGAGATCAAACACGTGGCCTCTCATCCGTGAAGCTGTGCTCCACCCCTAAGTTCCCCTCCTAGCCCTGCAATTCTATGCTAATAATTATTAGTATGTTCTATTGTATTGTTCTTCTTAAAGAAACATTTGTTGAACGTCTCATGCTTGTGTCTCATGCCTTATTGATAGAGTAGCCATCATCCTTATTGAATACATGGGAAAACTTAACAAAAAAAGCCTGAGGGACAAAAAAAAAAAAAAAAAAAAAGGTGGAATGCAAGTCTTTAGAGCTAGGCAGAGTTGAATGCAGGCTTTGCTCTCTGGCTTTTCCTGGAACCCTTGGACATGCTGCACATCCGCTCTGTTCCTCTTCACCCTTAACTGTAAAATAGATGGGATGCTAACACCACAAGGCACTACGGGGGATAATCGCAAGGCTGTGTCAGGTCACACACTGAGGGAGATATGAGGTCTTACGAAAACTTTCAGAGGGAGAAAAAACTCCTTGAGATGATTTTTTTCCTGTATCACTAAGACTACATACATGTGACACTATGGCAAAATGGATAACACAAAGGGTTATTGCTGGATGGCTCTGGAGATGGTCCAGCCTCACCATTTAGTAGCTGTGAAGCCTGGGGCAAGTGCCATAATGCTTGGAGCCATATTGTCCTCGATTATGCAGTGGAGATAATAATGGGCTTCCCTTGCTATGGTTCTGATGCAGAAGACATCGCCCAGTGCCAGGACAATGTGGGCAGCTGATAAATATTACAGAGATCGCTGCCGTGCAGTTGTTCCTATCATTATACGGTATGCCAAGTGGACCAAAAAAGCAATCCGATGCAATTTCTTATTTAACATTTTACAATTCAGACTCTAGGAATAATTTAGCAATTTCTTCAAATGAATTAAAATTCTAGAGGATCTAGTGTAAGGGGGAAATGCATACTCCCAAGGTAAGAAGTTTTGTTAAATATTTTCTTCCAGGTTTTTGGATAACTCTGTGACTCTGGTTGTTACTGCATCAAATAACATTCTCTCTCTCTCTCTCTCTCTCTCTCTCTCTCTCTCTCTCTCCTTCCCTCTTTGTGCATATATGTCTCTCTCACTCTTTCTCTGTATGTATATGTGCATGTATGTATATATGTATGCATGTGTGCATGTATATGTGCACATATGTGCACATATGTGCATGTATGTGTGCATGCATGTATGTCTATATATGTATGTATGCATGCATGTATGTTCCATATATATGTAAGCCTGTGGCATGTGAGTGTAGAATTCAGAGGACAACCTTGTGTGTCACTCCCCAGGCTCTATCCACTTTTTCATTGGTTGGTTGGTTTTAAGACAATGGTTTTCAACCTAGGGAGGGGTCACATATCATATACCCTGCATATCAGATATTTACATTACAATGCACGACAGTAGCAAAATTACAGTAATGATGTAGCAACAAAATAATTGTATAGCCAGGGGTCCACCACAACATGAAGAGTTTGTATTAAAAAGTCACAGCATCAGGAGGGTTAAGAGCAACTGGTTTGGGCAGTCTCTCTCTCATCTGCCTGAGACTTTCCAAGGAGAACAGGCTAGTTGGGGAAGGAGCCCTAGGCATCTGCCTTTCCAGCACCGCAGTCCCAATTGTGTAGATACCATATTTGGCTTTTTGTTTATTTTAGGTTTGTTTTTGAGGAGGAGACTCTTTTGTTTTGCTTTCTTTATTTTGTTTTGTTATTAGATAGGCTCTCATGTATAGCTGCTGACCTGGAATATACTATGTAGACCAAGCTGACCTTGAACTCAGAGATCTTTCCACTCCTGCCTCCTGAGTGCTCTATCAGGCCAGCTTTGGGTTTCTTTTGAGCATGCGTTCTGGGTCTAAAACCCAAGTCCCCATGCTTGTAAGGCAAATGCTTTACTGACTGAGCTATGCACCTCCCCACAGCACTTTTAACAAGTCATTTACCAAAAAACCCGAATCCCTTTTGTACACAGCCTCCCAGGATTACTTCATAAATACTGACCCCAAACCCTATTTATACCCTCATTCCCACCTATGACACAAATGTTGTTCAAAACCTAAGGTTTAGATCATGTACCTAGATAGGTTATGTTGTTAAGGTAAGAGGCAGGGTTATGTGCTTGCAAATTAAAGAGAGTAAGCCAAATTTGTCTTCCATAACTGAAATCGACTAAATTAAATGAATACTTGACAACAGATTGAAGCACCGTATAAAGCTATTGTCTTAAGAACGTATTCCATAACAAGAACACAAATAGACTTTTTCCTCCAGAAAAACCGAAATATGAAGGAACGGGCTAAGCATGTACAATGAAAGGCAGGCAGCCATTTGTTTTCAAAAGGGACCGTTGCATGAAAACAGATTGAGCTTTGGGTGTGTTTGCATTGACTCTGCACTAAGAACTGACTTCCATGGACCACACATACTGAATAATTTGTGAAATTATGCTCATGTCTAGAGCAAAGAAAAAGCCCCCCCTCTTTTTTTTTTTTTTTTTTTCATTTTGGTGCCATTAGACTCATGTGTCTTCTAACAGATCTCTACAGTTTTAAAATAACAATCATCCTGGATGTACTGGCCTTCATCATTTGCAAGTGGGTCGCGTGACCCCTCCGGTACCTTCATCGCAACGGGAATGAAAAATGCAGGGGGGCTTCTGACAGCCAGCATTGAACATCACACAGAAAAAGTCTAATTAGCATTTCTGTGCTAATTAAAAGCAACACTGGGTTAGTTCCAATATCGTGCTTTTAAATGGCCGATGTCTCAAGAGAACAAAGTTGGTGGTAAAATGGGTTTCCAAAGGAGAAGCCCCTCGCAAACTTTCCTAAGTGATGGGATTTGCTGCTGTTATTTACGGCTCATTATAAGGGTGGACGGACGTCGCTGTGACTTCTTTTAATCAGTTTTCCACTTTCACTCTCTCCTGCTTTGCAAGCGGTGGGGAATTCAATGTGTTTTTCTGCTTGCTTAAATCCTCTGACCGTCGGCTTTCACACAAAATTAATTAAGGATTTTCTAAATGGAGAACACGCCATGAAAGACAGAAGCAGTCCGGGATTTGCGGTCTTTCTTTCAGACAGCGCAAAATACACAGTGTACCAAGCCGCTCCAGCCTTTCCTGGAAAAAGAGAAATTTAGAGACAAACACCACCTTGCCTGAAACCCCAACAGTTCTTTCAAATAAACAGATGACGGCTGCTGATTAAATACCTTTTTCAAACATTGCCCAATTATTCCAACTCACAAAGGTTCTACATGGTGTTAAATCTGATTTTCTTTCCAAGCAGAATGTCAGGGGGGGAGAGGGGGGGAGTGGCGGGGGAAGGGGGAGTGGAGGGGATCACAGGGAGGTGGGGAGAGGGGGAAGCTATTGTTCCACCACATTCCATTTCTGTTAAATCAACTTGATATACGCGATAAATTAAGTCTGCACTGCAGGTCAGTGAATTTCTATTAACTACTTATTATGGAAGAAAGGAAAGCTCTCTAGTCAGGAACTCTTACACATCAGCCGAAGCAAGCTGTCACTCTGTTTAACTTTCACAATAAGTGGGCCTCTGTCTCACACATGGGAAAGAAAAGGGGGCTAAATCCCATCATTTAGCATTTAAGCTCTAATGACCAGTGCACATGAAGCTGAAGGAGCCGTCTACCCTAGAGTGACTGCTTTCCCCAACTTAAGAGGCTAGGAAGCTCCGGATTTTGGTAAGATTTGCCGATTTATCAGGCCTCCATTCAAACACGGGCCTCCAGGGGTTTTGAAAGCACGGCCACCTGGTTGACATTTGTGTGGTCAGGACCACAAATCCACACCATCTGTTTCTACCGGATCCAGTGACTGTAGGGTAAAATGAAACCCTTCCCCCTGAGTAAGTCCCCAGAGAAGAAATGGCTCAAGTTTTCTCCATGGGAGGTGAGCTGAGCCAGAGTCTAGGAGGCTGAGAGGATTAGAAGGGCTGAGGTGCAGAAAAGGGTCTGGGCCACCGGACACCCTGAGTTCTAAACCCCGTGAGCGGACCTGGGCTTGTCGGGGAAGAGGTTACAGATGGTATGATCAACAATACCAAAGCATGCAGGCCCTGCCCTCCCTGTGGTCACCTTGCAGAAGGCCAGACATCTGGGACAGAAGAGTTCCTCCTGAGAACGACTTCCTGGGAGGCCGGCAGTGTGTGTGTGCACATGGCTCTAACCACTGTTCACAGTACAGGTGCGAACGGTGCCTACTAACACTTGCTGACTCCTCCCAAGTCAGATCCCTAATAATTATTCCCAAAAGCCAAGAAGAATCCCAGAATAGGGAGTGCGGGAATTAAGGAGTGAATGCATCAACCCAAAGGTAAATAATTTAAAGTACGATAAAGTCAGTGAAAGCAAACACATTCAGGACAAATTGAGGCACATGTATAGGAAAACAGAAATGTTTGGGAAAATATATTAAGGTTTATGTTACAAATACATGTGCATACACACATACATACGTATATATTACAATGAATAATCACAATTTACAAAAACAAAAGTGTTTCATGAAAGAAAATTAAAAGACCATGATTTCTCAAATAAAAAATATAGTACATTAATTTTCTAGGTGAAATTAATTTCGCTAATGGATTAAAACTACCATTTCAACCTGTAACCAATATAAAAAAATGTATTAAATAGATGCATTGTACTCTCCTTTCTATAATCTTTAAAACCTAGAATTTGCTACTTAGTATTTGCGGTAATGATACTGTAATAACATATTGCCTATAATTATCCTCTGTTAGGATTAAAGTCTCAGAGAGTGAATGTTTGCTGTTAAGATCAAACTAAGTGATGGCAAAAGAAATGTCACCAGATTCACAGTTGAAGTCAGAGATGGAAATACACAACCACATAGTCCCAGGGTGAGCCGCGATATTCAGGTCGACAATCGACCACATCCAGGACAGTGTTCACGCTGTGGTGATACTGGCATGCAACGTACTGTGCCAGGGGTTGTCTGAAAACACAGCATATACAAGTCAATAAACATACAGTATTTATTAATGATAAGGAGCAGCTAGGTTACTAATTTATATATTTATTGTGATTTTAAAGTGAACTCCTATTTACTGAAAAATTTTTACTTTAAGACAGTTTGTCACGTTAGGGTTTTATCGCTATGAAGAGGCACCATGACCAAGGCAACTTTTATAAAGGGGAACATCAAATTGGGCACGTTGTACAGTTTCAGAAGTTCAGTGCATAATCATCATGGCGGGAAGCATGACAGCATGCAGGCAGACATGGCACTGGAGGAGTCGAGAATTCTACATCTTGATCCACAGGCAGAAGAAGGAGACTGTGGTCTACACTGGGCAACCTTGAACACACATGAGACCTCAAAGCCTGCCTCCACAGTGACACACTTCCTCCAAGAAGGACACACCTACACCAACAAGGCCACACCCACACCAACAAAGACACAGCTCCTAATAGTGATTCTCACTATGGGCCAACCATTCACACAGGCATCTATGGGGGCCATACCTATTCAAATACGACACGTGTATATTAGTTAACTTTTCTCACTGCTATGACACAATGCCCTGCCATGACAACTTAAGGAAGGAAGAGTTTATTTTGGCTCATGGTCCCATGGTCCTTCCCATCATAGTAGAAAAGTCACACAGCAGGCTGGTCACAGTGCATCTATAGCCTTGAAGCAGAAGGAATGACTGCCAGTATTTGATTTCTCCTTTTACATTGTCCAGGTCCCCAACAATGGACACTGTGGAAACAACGATGTCCACTGTGGAAAAAATCTTTGCACTTCATGGGCATGCAGAAATGTTCTTCTACTAAGTGGTTCTGAATCCCATCAAGTGGTCAACCATCACTCAGTGCTACACCTGCAGCGGGCTCACTATACCTTGGTTAGCCCGCCTTTTGAGTGCAGTTATCCCTTGTACAAGGTTTGCTCCCATGTGGTTTTATTCTTCATGACCTTAGGAACAATAGTCTATACCATATACATAGGTGTCTTACAGCCTAAAGCTCAATGGTCTGTACCACTTTGGGTATGAATAAATGCGCACTATGGTGTCCACGCAAACACAACACCACTGAATTATGCATTTCATTGATTTATCCTGATCATTAAATGATGCATGCTTCTATTAAGAAGGTACCAAAAGATTTCAGGACAAGGCTAAGACCTAAGTATCTCCCCCTGAAATGAGAGAACAAAATGACAAAAGTCCTTCAAAAAAAAAAGAGAGAGAGAAATAAAGACAGAACATTCTCAGAAGGACGAGTTGATTCTGAAGACTGTGTGGATAAACTTCAAGCAAAAATTGTATGGAAAGATACAGACGTGATCTGGGGTTGTGTCTCAGCAGACAAGAGCAGTCCCTTTGAAGCATGGGGACCTGAGTTTGACTTCCCCATGCCTCTACCTCCCAAGTACTAGAACTAAAAGCATGTACGATAAAATACCTGTTGTTTTGAAAATGCATTTTATGTTTAGCTTCTATCTTGTATGCTGCACGATACACGGCATTTATATAGTACCTTAGTAGATATATTTGAGAAGGTATATAATCATGCTCTTTTTTCCTGGCTAAGGATTTTGACATTAAACTCCACATCATCTCCTATTAATGGTCCCTTGCTTTCAGCTATGGTTGCACATTTACTTTCAGTATTTTCTTGATAGCTTGCCTATGCAATTGCACAAATTTAAACTTCACAAATCGAGGTTTACCCCTGCAGATCGTTCAAACGGTCTCATTTACGTTGATTCCTGGTTTGTGTAACAACTCAAAGTTTTCTCTCTCTATTTTTAAGATCCATTTTGGTTAGCCAGCTTTTCCCCTATCCCAATTTTAACCGATCTGGTTACTGAATACTCTTTTTTTATCTGGGTGTTCTACTGTACTCTTCCAGCCTATTCTTAACTCTCTTTTTCTATTCTTGTTCTTAGATTACATATCTTCCTCTAAATCTGCTTCTCTAGATTTATTCCAACCCAAAAGAGTGTGCGTCCACTCTCCTCAGTAATTCTCAGAGCAGTAGTCTTCCTCCTTTCCTCTCTCTCCTCCGTCTCTCCTCCTCCAGTCTTTCAATCCTTGCATCTTGGTGGTTGTTTATGTAAATGTTACTTCATCATTATCAAGGACCAAAGGCTGCCAATGAGGAGGCTGGAACAACTCTGATGTCTATTTATTTCATTTTATTTTACTTTTTATTTTTATTGTTTCCTTTATGTTTCTCCATGAAAAATCTGTTTGTTATTTACCTTATATAGACATGTGTCTTCATCTTTTCCTTTGTAGTGTGTATATGTGTGTGTGTGTGTGTGTGTGTGTGTGTGTGTGAAAGAGAGAGAGAGACACACACACACACAGAGACAGACAGAGAAGCATTCATGTGTGTACATGTACACATGCCCATGAGCAAGTGTAGAGTCAGTGAAGAATATTCAGCATCTTTCTGAGTCTTTCTCTACTCCATTCTCAGGAAACATGATGTTTCCCTGAATGTGGAGTTCCGCTTCTAGTCAGGCAACCCCAGAGATCCTCCTATTTCTCTCTGCCCTTGCACAATGATCCGGTTACAGGTAAGCCAACAGCTATGCTCAGCTTTTTATGTGGGGCATGGGGAGGTGGAGCTCTCGAAATCCCAAGCCAGTCTGACCTACAAAACAAGTTCCAGGCTAGCCAGGGCTACAGAGTGAGCCCTTGTATCCCAAAACTATGTAACATTTGAGAGATTGATGAAATATTGTTTTAGTTTGAAGCCTTGATGCATACTGACTTCTGGATATTATATAGGTCCAGTACAGAACCAGTTGGAGAAAAGTTGCACGGGGAAATTTGTAAGGTTTCCTTCATTGCCTATGGTAAAGGCTGGATGGTGCCCACTGAAAAATTCATGTTGAAGCCTAGTACTTCAGAAGATGACTGTCTTTGAAGACAGTGCCTTTGAAGGAATAGAAGTGAGCACTGCGTCATTACACCGGACCTAATTCAGTCTGACTTACTCTCCTCCAAGAAGGAGAAATTTGGTCCAAATAAAAAGACTTGAATAATGTCCAAACAAAGAAGAAAGGCCACAGAAGACATGTAGAAGGGAGCCATCGGCAAGCCCATTGGAGAGGCACAACCTGCCGACCCTGTGGTCTTTAAACTTCTGGACTCCAGACTATGAGAAGTTATATTTATGTGCCTTTAAATATTAATGTGTGGGGTTTTGTTATAGTGGTTTGACCAAACCAAACCAATCTACTTTGAAACTTTTAGTGTGTGTGTGTGTGGTGTGTGTGTGTGTGTGTGTGTGTGTGTGTGTATGTGTGTCTGGGTGTCTGCGTGCATGCCTGTATGTGCCTACGTGTACCTTCACGGATCATTTATAAAACTAATCACAGGTAAAAATGTATATATTTAAGAAAGATGATAAGACCTAGAGATGTTCTCAGTGGTAGCGCATTAGAATGGGAAGCTAAGGAAGGGGGCGGGGGGAGTACACGCCAGATTCCCCAATTAAAGACTGAGATCATTAGAAATGAAGTAACAAGACATTCCCTTCCCCCCAACAAAGTGTGACTTTAAGGAAATTAAAGTGTTAGGTAAAAGTAGAAATCAAAAGAAGGAAAAATTACCTAAAAGGTGATAAAAAGAACAATTCTTTGAAAGTAAAGGAAAAAGGTCTCACAAGCTTTATTGAAGAATAAATAAACACCATATACTATGTACAGACGGCACACGATGCCAATTGCTTTGCAGATGCAGGAGTCCGTTTGAGTTATGCTTTTGTCATGGCCTTGGGCAAATTTTGAACAAGCGTATGATTCAGTTGTGCCAGACTGCTGATCTTAGCATGATAACATGTTGCATACTTGCTCTTGATAGTCATGGGCTTTGTAAGGCCTTACAAAAAAAAAAAAAAAAAAAAAAAAAAAAGAACAATTTTAAACCCGGAGGAACATAAGGGAGAGAAGTCTCTTAGTGCAGAGGTTTTAAAGGTCAAAACAAATGGAAACAGCAAGGAGAAAACACTTGGTGTTAAAGAGAAGGCTGGCCATCTGATAGGTCCTCCGCAGAGCTCTGCTCGCCCGCCGCCTTCCCGCTGAGGCCTGTCTGAGGGATGGAAATGCAGCAGAGGGTGGGTGGATACACCACACAACGTCAAGCAAGTCCTGCCTTCTGGGTACCAAGCATCAGCATCCACAGCAAAGAGATGAGATAAACATCATCACAGCTTAAAATATGTCAGGAGGAAAAGCTAATTCCAGGGCTAGTCTCAGCCACAGAGACCAAAGGAAATGTCTCAAGTGGAATCTAATTTATTATTACATTAAACCAGAAAACAGAAAAAGAAGACACTAGTACAGCGTTGTTGTCATATGACAGGAAGACTTAATGTTACAAAAAAAAAGTCGATATCAATACCTGTTTCTATACTTAGGAAGTTTAAATGAAACTTAAATTGGAGTTCCAATATGATATTTAATTTTCTCTTCATAATGACAGTATTTCATGTGGGAGAATAATTGCATAAAACAATAAAGGAAATTATTTCAAAAAGATATCTGCTTCACTAGATATCAAATTTATCATAAACGTACTGACATTTAGACTGCTGGTACCTGATAGAAA